>OY987256.1:4261723-4773741 GCA_963920725.1 Rhamphomyia laevipes | reverse complement strand
CTGACATACTACTTTTCAGACACGGTTCTAAACTGCGAATTGTTTTGATTTCATGTTTTCTTTTTCACATTTATTTTATTTTATTTTATTTTATTTGTAATTCCATTTATTTTCTCATATACATATTCTGTATAATATTTAATTTCCATCTCAACATGACTGCATGTTGTTGATCTGACAATATCGTCGTCGGTTGTAAACTCTTGAAGAATTTTGATTTTTTAGTCACAGGATTTCAAAACATGAAGTGTTCTTTCCTTTTGCTAAAAGTATCTATACATAATGTATATATGTAAATACAAAAATCATATATCCATTTTCAATTTCCATTTATATTTTTATGCGTATATAGTTTTATTTAAAAAAATTAATTTATTTTTTCGATATATGATTTAAATCTATATTGCCAAATGGAAATCTTAATTTTATATATTTGATTATTTTTTTTCAATTTGTCATTCAATTATTTCATTTTTCTTTTTATTGATTTTAATATTTTTATATTTTCATTTTCTATAAATTTTAATTTATTTATTAAATAAATATTAGTGTTTCCGTTTCCGGTGAATAAACTTATTAGAATTTAAAAATTTAAATGTTTAAAGACTGAGTACTTGATATATTGTAAGATACCATTAAAGTTTATCCCATTTTTATTTACAATTCCTCCGGCATTTATATATTTTTCTTGA
This sequence comes from Rhamphomyia laevipes, assembly GCA_963920725.1. Lineage (NCBI taxonomy): Eukaryota > Metazoa > Arthropoda > Insecta > Diptera > Empididae > Rhamphomyia > Rhamphomyia laevipes. The sequence continues at coordinate 4,773,049 of OY987256.1, read as the reverse complement.
AATAAAATTAAATGAACTTAGTATTGAACATGGAGTTTATGACCTAAAGAGCTACGTTATGTTAATTAATATATATATAGGAATAAGCTTCTTAGTTTGAAACATTTCATTTGCAATATTGCTAATACACTTAATAATTCCATTTATAAAATATTGCTAGATATATTTCCTTGCAGATAAGTAGGTTATGTTAGGTTACAGTGGCGGCAATGCCTCACATACATAATGGTAACACATTTCAGGATAATTAACTCTGACAAGGTATTGAGGTGTTTTCTACTTAAAAAGTTTTCAAGTACTGCAATTCGTGATCTCTGGGTAGTACGGTGGCATAGGAAGTGTGTTAATCCTGCATAGATAACTTCTTCCAGCGTAATTTTCACTACACTATATAGTGTCTTGTTATCTATTTTAGAACCTGTTCAGAGTTCTTATTCGAAGTTTGGTCTTCTTCAAGCAAGTTCATCTGACTCATCATTGCCCTTAATTATACAGTGTCCCGGTACCCAGAAAAGGTCCTCATTCCTGTTGGTGCATATAAGTTTTTTTGTATGAGCCCCATGTAACAAACAAGAGGTAACTAAAATAATTCTAATTCATATAAAAGATTTAAAATACTCGTTCTAGCGCTGATTATTTAAACAATTTTATTTGTTATAGAATGATATTATTTGAAGAAAATTAGACAATACGAAAAGAATGTCTGTATCCGCTCAGTTTAATGAAAAATCAGAAAAATCGATGATTATTCTTTACAAATTTGAAGCTATTGTTCAGAAGATGGTTTAGACGCAATGTTCAAATCTCAAGAGATCAAGCATCAAGGAATAAATGAGTCATCTGGAAGAATACGAGCTTCTACAGAATTTTGGACAACGTTTATGTTAACATGCATAATATAATATAATCTAATATAAATGTAGATATAGTGATAAATTTTCATATTACAAGGCAGATTAACACAATCTAGACAGGATGGAATATGTAATTGTCGCGATGATAAAGTGAACTAATGTGTAGCATTTATCAGTATCGAAAATAGTTTTATGGAATTCAAATATTAAAATTGTAATTTTCTTTGATGTGACTAATCCAGGAAAAATCTAATATATAATAAATTATTAGTCAAATTCAATTTTTAGCTAAATTTACGTACATTTAATTAAAATATTACTATCGTTTTTATAAATTTACACTTTTAATATATTAAAAAAAATGTATATATATTATTAAAAATTATGTTTTGCATTACACGTGCGCATCAAATTACTGAGTTTTTCCATTTTTGCAATAGCTCTCTAGAAGTTAATGTATATGTACTATCCTGGGGAGTCAATTAAATACTGTAAAAAATGTTTAAAGATAATCATCTTATAGCATAGTTTCATCGAGTGAGATTTTCACCAGATAACAAATATAATTTAAATTTTATCGATTTAATTTTTTAAAACAAAAAAAAAATTGTTATTCCTGAAAAATTGAAAAACAATTAAACCATAAAATAGCAGAGTAAATCTTTTAACTATATAGCTATATAACCAAAAAGACATAAATGGAATTTTGTTGGTTTTTATAGTTAGTAAAAAATCTGTTGTTGTTACCTACTGCGTTATTGTTGCGACTTTAATGAATGCGATACAGTACTCCCATTGCTTCTGCTGCGACTGTGGTGAAAACAGAAAAGAAGTGCAAAAACTTGTTAGGTGTAGGCGTAATTGTTTTCTCGATTATATTTCCTTTATCTGATGGCATCGGCACGGCGGTATTCTTTCAAAATATTTATGTATATTTTTGCTTCCTTTTAGTTATGTTGTTCTCGATTTTGTTTTTTTTTTTTTTTATTTATAATTGTAACTTATTATGCAAATGTGTATTCCTTATATACAAATTCAATATTCATGTTTTTTTTTTAATTCTAAAAAAAAAAAAAACAGGTGCATATAAAAATATTGTTGGATATTAATCAATTTTAATATTAATTATACACCTTCAAATATTACAGATTACATAGTATACCAAATTGTCTGTTCCTGTAAATTTTAGATTATCCAATATCACCCATTAGGATTAGACGATATAAATGACTACTGGATCCAACTATCTATATTGGTGATATACGAACTTGTGATTATCGTACTGCGAATATTAATCTTTCATAGATTGAATTTTGAAGTTTTGTTTTAACTCTTCGATATAAAGATGTACATTTGCGTGAAACTTATAGTATTCTTTATTCCTTAAGGACTTAAGGTAATCTTTAAATGTCCAGATCTTTTAATTCCTTATAATTTTCCAATTCGCAGATGTATTATGTAATATTTCAATCTCTACAGTGATCTATTTACATCCATTATAATAAAATATCTCTATTTCTTTACTAATAAACTTCTTCTTTTCGTTTTCCGAATATATAAGTTTTTTCTTCAATCTATCCGTATGCAATCATAATGAATTTATACGATTCATTAACTAACTTCGAATTTATCGAAAGCTATGGTTTTGAAACGTCTTCAGGATTGAAGTAAACAGGTACAGACCATCATTAATATGTACTTTTAAACTCACAGACGTAAACATAATATTCCATTAAGTAGACATAAAAATGTTGAATCTAACTATGGACTGTACAAAACTGAAATTAAAGAATTGGACCTATAACGCCAATAAGTAAGTTATGTAATAATATCCTAATTTTTACAACCATTAAACTGGGAGCAGTTGATTTGTTTTCTTCATCCAATTTTGAATTTTCATTTTTACTTGTTAATATTTGCAACATCAAATATTTTCAAATCTTGCGTACCCTGAAAAACGGAGGATAAATATCTATTTTATTGGAAAGATTCATTGATTTGTCTCTTTATATATAATTCTTGAACTTCCACATTTTTTAATAGCCTCAGAAATTATTTACTATATAACAAATTGACCTTAAACTTTTATTCCATTACATCAAACTTAATAACAGAACCACCTTTAGAATATGATGCGATGCTCTATCTAAATTATCACCTTGATTTTTGTGATGAGTTTTTTTACTAATTTATGCGTAAGTCTTTATGAACCATGAAATCACAAAATAAAAATGAATCAAACTTGTAAAATAAAGAAAAAATCAGCAATAAGTTTATATAGTAACAAGATTCCGGTCTTAAGACATAAGTCAATCATTTTTCAACACTTTCTTGGTTCTTGTGATAAGAACGTAAACATCATATGTAAAAATATTTACGACATGTCGAAATTTTAATAGTAAATTTAAACTGGAAATTAGTTTTAAAATATATAAATGTAAAAAACAAAAAAGGCTTAAAACAAAAAGAAACGTAAAATATTCAACGCTGTCTACTGTATTAACTGTGCGACATAAATTAATGTCTAGTCAATTTTCTCCTTTAAGACATCATCCAGAATTATTTCGTTTTGCAGCAATATATAATATTTCATAAATTAGAATAATAATAATAAAAAACATATAGACAATGTGACCTTCCCAATGATTTTTACTACAATGACGAATTTATTAAATTTATGATGAACTTTTTATTTATTGAAACTTTTAGTTAATATTTAAGTCACAATAATTAAATCTGGAAAAATGGTTAATTTAGTTTTTACTTTAAAATTTTCAATGCTAACTGATGACATTTAACTAATTACAGGTTATATTTCTAATTTGTTATAGTCATATCGTCTAGATGGATTTATTTTTAAATTAAAAAAAAAATGATACTAATTTTAAGAAAAAGCTTATAATTTTAAACTAAGCTCAGTGCCATTTTTCAATTTCCTCTAATTTTTATTATTAATGTTGATAAGTGTTTGGCAAATTAGAAACCTCGAAAGTTTAATGAAACGGCTTTGACCAGATCTGCTAAAACCAAGAGGTAATTCAGTTTGTCAAATATCAAAGATGACACATCCTGTTTGTCAACCGGGTCAAAGAGAATCAAAATCTAGAGTGAATTTTTAAACCACTCAATTTTAAGTGACAAATGATAATGACAGTAATGTATCCATGTAATGAAATCAATACCGACAAGGCGACTAGGATTGATTAAACAAGGACTTTAACCTAATAAATTAATGTCACAAATTTTCTGTAATATTGAAATGAAATAAAACGTCTAATAAAAATTAAATTATGTATTTTATTTTTCGACACAAAAGAGTCCATTAAATGTAATCTGATAACAGTTTACCCCTTTTTAGATGGTGTATCATGTTGTGCGGAAATAACACTCTGATCATAAATTAAGGGTTGCATAAAAATTTAATTCAGATCGATTTCATCATAGTTTTAAGAGCATTTGTATATTTATTTGATAGAATGATATAAAAAAATAATTTTATTAATTAAGATTTTAATGAACATTGCCATCAGCGACCACAAATCATTGCCAACAAAAATCTGATTTTCTATTTTAGGTCACAATCAATTAAATATTAAACTTATACAATTTAAAAAGTTTAAATATATAATTTTTATAATTCATTTAAATTATCCGATAAATCTGTAAATAATGTCGTCTTCCATAAACGGTTTTTAATCACCACTGGATATAATTTTTTTTTTAATTTCAACCAATATTATATAGTAACAAAACATAAAAAACTTTAGCTACACCAAATGAATAAAAAAAAGCTGCTAATTAGGGCTAACAGATAACTCGTACTCATGTTTTTAACAGTGATTTGTATCCAACAATGTTGTGTAATTAATATGTAGTAAGTTTGTAAGAAATTACTTTCAGATCTTTTAAGGCACGTACAATGTATTTTATAGAATTTGAAATTTGATAGGGACGCACTGAAACTACCCACCCTAAATTATATTACAATACTAATATATGTACCAATACCAATGTTCATTGGAATTGGATAATAATTTATATATGTATGATCTAGAACATACGAAATATTAATCGGAAATTTTGACATGGACCGCCTAAAGCTACTAGCGCACAATCATGATACCAACAACCTACGTGCCAAATTTCATCCAAATCTGAGATATAATTTTTTTTTGACATTTTACCTTAATGCAAAAAACACGTCTCTCCACAAGAACAGGAAATTCTAAAATAGTCCCAAATTTCATTAAACTCTGACGTGCTGAGTGCTGTTCTAGGAGGTGTTGCTGTGCATATGCAAATTTTGTGTATGCGTACTCCAGACACTTTTTCAGCCAAATCAATTTGTTGACATTCAAGTCCAATGCAACACTCCTAGTTTATTCTAATAACTACTCGTAATAAAATTATCTTTTCTGGTGGATTTGTAACTTTGTGAACGAACCACTGGTGCCGATTTATGATTTACAACTATCATCGTTGTATTAACATCGGAGATATTATTTTGTCGCAAATTTTAATTTATTTCTTTCTGTAAATGTGTTATTTTTATATCGGCGTGGGGGGAGAATATGTTTATAGATATGTATATATATAATTTTTTTTTTACATAAAAGCCTTTTGGATAATCTATATGGTCTTGATATGTGGTAACAAGGCAAATGTACATGTTATGAGGTAGGAACAAGATAATGATCCTGCAGTGCCACGAAAAGGCGCCAATGTCTCATACACAATGGGGTTCCTTTCAGGCTCTTTGTGGTTCATTAAAGTCGGCATTTTTCCTCAAAATGTTTTTTTTTTTTTAATTTTTCAAATATTTTTATATTTATTTTTTATTTTCATATTTATTTTACATTTCACAGAATGTGTGCAATGGTAAAAAATATCCTTGAGATTGTCGCTTTTAGAATTATATGATGACTTTAAAAACAAAACCAAAAAAAAAAGTTGTACAAGTTTTTAACACGAACATAATGATCCCTAAAAAAGCATGTAAATTGTAAACGACAATATTTATGAATATAAATTCTTCATTTAAATTTTTTTTTTTTTTTAATTTTATATTTAATAAATATTTATCTGTCATTCATTAAATTTTATTTAATATATTTTTACCTACCACGAAGATTAATATACAAATCATTAATAATAAATTAAATTAATTGATTTTTTGGTACATAATGATAAATTTTTTAATTTTTTTGTTTAGTTTCCGAAAAAATAATAATTTATTTTATTGTGCTGTTAATTTGCATTAATTTTCTTGCTATAATGGATTACATCCAAACTGTCCGTATCACTGCCAGCTTTTTGTATGTCCCTGTCAATTATGACTAATGAAATCTACTGGTTTACAAAGTTATGTTGCTTCTGAATTAGATACAAAGTTCTGCTACAAAGTTCTGTTTATTAAAATGTTGCATGATGCCGAAGGAGCATATCCTCAACAGTTTATTTATACAATATTATAATGTTGCATCGTTTTGTCGAAGAAAGTATCTACAAAGTGGGAAAATACTGATCTGACTATTACGACTAGGGACAAATGTTATATTGATATTACGACTAGGGACAATGAAACTAATGATGTGACTTTGCTTCATAATAAATATATAATTTAAACAAATAATATAAATCAAAATTAGAAATATAAACAATTTTTTTTTTATTTTTATAGTTTCTAAACAATTATTTCGTGCATATACATATACGTAAAAATAGGAGGATATAGTTGGTCAAGGTTCAATTTGAGCTATACCGCCATTGCAAAATGGAAAGAAAGAAAAAGAAATAGATAAAAATTTTAATTTGTAAGTTGTGTACTTTAAACAATAAATGTGGCTTTATGAAAAATCCATAATTTCAGAGCTAACATAGCGATTTCAAACATGTAACTTTATACAAATCGTCAAAAAATCAAAAGCGAAACAATTCAAAGAGCAATGGAAAGGTCATTACTAAATTAAATTTATCTAGAAGAAGTCATAAAACAAATCAATCACATTTTGGAGACGCCAGAGCATCCCAAGGAAATTGGGCTGGTCACCTTCTTATATCAAGATTAGGAGACAATAGATAGACAAAATTAGGTACAGAGTGGATCCCAAGAGGCAACAAATGAAGAGTATGCAGACTGTAAAAATTATCTCGAGGACTTTGCAGGTCGGTAGAAATGTTTAGCAAACAAAAGAAATGCTTGGAATTAGATACATGTGCAGTAGATACTTATGCCCAAACAACTACCGATCAATTTAAATTTTAATGAATTTCAAATTAATTTAGATTTTTTATACATACATTTTTATTGTTAAATATTTAAAATTGGGTGAAATAAAACTAATAATGCATAATTCGAAACAATAAATGTAAATTTAACAAAAATATATATGAAAATTAATTACTATACTTCCTTACTTACTCGGTACTATAGCTTTAGTTTACCTGGGACGAAGAAAAAGGACTCTGTTCTGCTCAGCAATTCTCCAGATTCTGGTTATGTTAAGCCTTCCAACATCCGCGATAGACTTTGGGTTTCCTTCTTTTACGCCTACCCTCAGGTTTGGAGTCAAAGCTAGCTTTGGCTGGAGCTGTATCTTCCTGAATCATAATGAAAATTAATTGGCCCTCAAAAAAGAAATACTTATTTTCAACCCTTAACTTAATAGAATAAAACTCTGTTATTTAAGATGTCAAAATTGAACACTTTTTTCTGTTTAAATCAACTATACTAAAAATATAATAATTTCCTTTATACACAAACTATGAAAATCACAATATTATTTTTTGAAACAAGTGTTTTGGTATTCAATCAAATCACAAAAATGTCACGCCCGTATGGCTCTCAAAAAAAAAAACTAATAATAAAACAAAACAATTACATATATCAGAAAAACGTTCTAATACTTTTTTTTTATGTATATATGTATTATATATATATATATTATGTAAAAATTAAACGTCAAATCAAATTGTCCTCCCTATTCGTCAACAATAATATAAAAATTCTGTAATATGCTAACATTTAATAATTTAGTGATATATTATATAAAAAATATTCGTGTTTAGAAAGTATGTGGAGCATGAAAATGATATTGCATGCTATTTGTCACCCCAAAGTCATCACATGTCAAAGCGCCCACTTTGTCAAACCTCTCCATATTTAGCTGAAGCAGATATTATTTATATACATATAAACATATAAAACCTGTAATATATAGAGAATATAACTCTATGTAAAATAGTTATTTTTATATATATAAAGGGAATTAGTATAGACCTAATAATTTAGACACGTTTTAATAAATATTTTAAGTTTTTTTGAAATTTTCTTAAGTACATACATACATATATGTAACTTATAAATTTTCCTTTTTCATATTATTCCCTTAAATCACTCAAAATAATAAAAAAAAAAATACTTTCATGCAATATTTTAAATGCTGGGCGGAGTTTTGAAGTACATTATATATAAATTTAAATATATATATATATATTATATCGCGATACGCGATAGATATACATATATATTGTCAGCCACACTGTCACATTACAATTGAATGAAACAAAACTCTGAAGAATTATTTATTAGTAGTTTGTCATTTGATAAAAAGTTTTCAAAAAAAAATACAGGTACAAATATATATATAGAAATATATATACAAGTATTTTAAGGAACAAAGTGTAACGGTAAAGGACAGTATCGTGACATGTGACTAATTTCATTAATTGAAGGGGTCTACTTCTATTATAAACATTATAAAGGAAATATATACAAGGGTGTCGAATGATTTTCATTTTATTATCCTTGCATGTTAGTCTGTCATATGTATAATTATATATAAGAGTTAAATAATATATGTATATCTTTCCGTATCCTTAATGAAGAAAATACATGTACTTACAATGAAATGTTTTCTTATATATTTATAATTTCGTTGTCAAAGCGAAAAATTTATTTCATTTTATAAGAAAATATTAAATTGAAAAGGATTTATTAAGCTATAGAGTAGGGAATAAATATAAATATATAGATAATAATTTACCTGTCTGTACATAACTAATTAATTCTTGATTGACATTTTTTTAGCCATATTTTAGATACTTTAACTACTCGTAATATGGGTTAAAAATTATCAATAATTTCAATTCTATCTGCGAGAAGGTCGTATTTCAAATTAAGAACAAAATTTTGCATAATTTTTTTTAGATTTTGATAAGGACGTAATTTAATTTAGTAATTTTCAATGTTGCAAAACAAAAAAAAAATATAATTTTACATATTTCATTATATAAGGAAATAATATATTTTTTCCGTTTCGTTATATCTTATAACATTATAATACAATATGTTAATGGCAAAACAAAAATATTTACAAAGTAATATTTGAATAATTTTAAATTTGTCACTTATTACATAAAGTTATTAGGAAAATTAGAACATTGTTACATACTACTGCAGGATGAATATTTTATGTTACATTGTAACAAATTGTTTGATATATTGTTACGTTTTCCGTTATTGTAACACAATATCGTAACATAACATATTGTAACACAATATGTTATGTTACGTAATTTTGATGAATAACGTTAACTAATTTTTTTATTTGTTTTACCGCTACGTTTTGAGTAACGTTTTCCAACTTTTTTTTGTTTATATATACAAAATTTATTTACTAGAATAGTTCAATTACTGACTATTTATTATTATTAATGAGGATTGGAGAATATGGAATATTAACTCTATGACTCTATCGCTATCCCCTAATTAAATACATATTTTTTGATCTGTTAGTCACATAAAACATAAGAACACTTCGTAATTAGAAAATACAAAATGAGTGAATACAATTGAAAGAAGCTTTTCATTGTCTGCATATGGAAGTTAAGAGAATGAAACCAGCAAATAGAAGAAATTGAGAGGTCAAATCAATCTAATTATCAACAGGAAAAGAATTGAGATAATTTATTATATATATTCTCGTGAACACTAGCATAGATGTCGTTATTTAAAATCCATCTCGTCCCATTAAAAATGTACGGTTTCCGTATGCTGTTTAAGGGCTAGATCGTTAAATTGGTTAAAGTAGCAATTACTAAAAGAGTAATGAGCCTATGGTTTTGTTTTCACATACAAATACCCCATTTTTTTATTCTTGTTCTGCATGTGTTAATTTCCATACTCCACCTAGCATCAGCTAATGGTATATAGTTCGTTTAATCATGTTTCAAGACTGGTCCACCCTTTCACATATTAACACATTCTTGGCGGAATCCTTTCTTGCTAGCTCATTAGGGTGTTGTACTTGAGATGTTTGATTTTTCTTCTATAATTAAAATGAACTAAATATTTTATAATTAAAGGCACAAATAAAATATTTATTATTATTATTATTATTATTATGTTATTTTTCATTCTATATACTCTTTACATATTACGAATTCAAATTGGAGTTTGCTACTATAAGTAAGATGATACCAGAAACGCATTTTACAAGATATTTTTTTTTTTATTATTTTCGTTACAATACAAAATATATAGCTATGCTATGCACATATAGTTTCAATTAACCAACGATAAATTAGCATGATGATATTGCATATAGCATATATAATAATCGATTTGTATAATGCATACTAATTGAGTGGAAAATTAAAGCTAAGATATTCTGATGGCAGATAAACTACATAATTTTGTTTTGATATATATAAATATTATAATAGTCGGTATGTATATATATACATTATGATGCTGATGCTGTGCTATGTAAAAAAAAAACAGAATAATATGTAATTTATTAAGTGTTGAAAAAAAAAACTTATGTATAATATTATTATTAAGTATAGTATTTCTCCGCCAATATAAATACATAAATTTTTTAAGAAAATTTACAACAAATACGAATACTTCTGGGCGCTAAAGCTAAGTACTTTTATTGTTGTTGTATGTCGATTAATCCATCAATGATGAAAAATTATATTGCCGCCGGGTATTATAAATATGAAATGAAAATTCACATTCAAAGTAACCTAAAAAAAAAGAATATACTTTTTAGGTCGTTTAGTTGTTTTTTTTTAAATTTTGAATCAAAATATCCTGAAATTTATTATTTATACCAAATAAAAGTTAATGGCCATATAAAAGTTACCATTTACAAAATTATTAGTTTAATTTTTAATACAGATTTCTTATCCAGAAGATATTCTCGCCACGCTTCTGTAATGTGGAAGCGCTTTAAAATTTCCAAAAAATTTGGAAATATATGAAATTACTTGAAGCGGAGCCACTTTCTTTCCAGGTAAAAACCCTTTAGATTTTCAACTTTTATATACTGCCATCGAGGTGCGTGTATCCACTGTTTATAGAGTTTTTTAAGTCGGATCTGTTATTGTAGCTATCTATTAGATATATTTGTTTTATTAAACGAGTTGTATATTGCAGCTAGAGCTTGTCTGAAATCCATCTGCGAGAATGTATCTAACTAGATATCGAAAAAATTGTTGTAGATTGTAATTTATTTTGGAAAATTAGTAAATAAAATTTGTAATTTACATATGAAAGCAACATTCCAACATTTGAGCTGTTTTAAGAGCTTTTTTTAATTATTTACTCGCTATCCAATTTTCAGGTCTTTCTGTCTACATATGAGTATGAGTAATAATAAAATGTATAGTTTAAATTTGCAATCCATATATAAAATAATAGGTCTAATCAATTTACCAATGATTTACTGGTATCATCTAAGTTTTGTAATAATCATTTTAATATAATTTTATTTTAATATAATTTTGTTTTATATACCTAACAATTTTCTTTGACCACTACTGTATGTATAAAATTTACCAAAAACACAAATTTTAATTTTAAGTTATTAAATTATACAAAGTTTTTAGACATTTGCTCAGAGGATGCTAAAGACCAGAAGCTAAAATATTTTAATTAATTACACTCTGGTGTATGTGCATTTGGTTTGTCAGATTTTTTAACATATAAAATATTCAAGTACCTCGTTTTACACTTTTATTAAAATTCTGACATTATTATCATTTTTATATGGTGTTGTTTGTTGTAGATTTTATTTAAACCAAAGTGTTCAATTTTATATTTTCGAAGCAAACTAATAGGTTTTTTTTTTTTGTGGGAAAAAGGGCGTAATTACTCTCTTATAAACATTGATTTTCTTCATGCAATCAATTTTTGAAAAAAAAAAAATTGAAAACATGTGAATTTACTTCGGTTTTTTATATAAGCATATATTATTCATTATGTTGTATAGTGAGTTAAATGATGCCTTCTAGGCAACCATTAACACTACTATGGTTATTTAGAAAAATAATAACATAAATTCCAATATTTTACATTCAATTAAAGATTTTTTTTTATATAATTTAGTAATTTGTAATATTTAAAAATTATGTATTTATATATTTAAAAAAATCAACAATATTTTAATATAGGGACATTAATAATTATATATAATGATTTTCCGAAAAAAACGTTGTATTTCTATATGAAAGATAAACAAATCATGAACTGATTTGTTATGATTAAGGGAGATGTTTTTACTGGGATGAATGTTTTCCTTATAGTGTCTTTCGAAATTGTACATATCCTTTAAATAGCTAATAGTCAATTTTATGATATTGCTTTACAATATATTCAGAATTAATATACAAATTTGTCAGAATTAAAAGTAGACGTCATTCATTATTTATACACAATTTTGTAAAAACAATACTTTATGAATGCAAATCAAATTTCACAATTAACTTCTATAAATTTATTTAGGACCTACTCTTTGGGACAACTCTACAATATACGAGAATGACAAATATTGGTAAAATCCAGCGAAATTATCTTTTTAAATTAAATTTATTTCTTTATTTATCATGGCTGCAATCTCGAAAGGAATCGATATGGAATTAAATCATTAGATGCCATAAAAGGTTTTGCAGCACGCTACGTATAATTGTTCTTACACATATCATAAAGACCAGTATCAAATATTTGTCGATTTACAAACTAATCCAAATCCGAAAACTATTTTTTGTCATGTTAGTTTCTTGAGCTCAATAACGATGGTTATCAAACGATATTTGTGAATAAAATTATTTTGCTATATAATTAAACCATATGTGAACAACTTTTAAAGTAATGCTCGTATTGATTCCCCTTATCTTTAAGGTCATTTTTCAAAATTACAGCAAATATCAATTTTCAACTATCAAAAATATGGCAAACGAAACATCAAATCAAAATAAATGAAGAAATAATCAAAATATAATTATCGATAAATGGAAAAACTCAGAAAGCCATAAAGACCTAAAACAAACGTAGCAGAGGTCAGCAGTTCAGGCAAATATGAATTTCAAATACGAGTATGTAGTATAATTATAAAAGGTTGCAGAGATGAAAACAAAACAATTACATATTTCCTGTCGAAATTTCCTTTTGAATTTGCCTTACATAAGTGTTAAGATCATGATTACTCGGTGATCTGTCTGAACCAAGAATTTTGAGATTGAAGCAAAGAAATGAAAACATTACAATTACGGATTTCAGGACTCAAAGTTTTTTCAAAATTTCAATATTTAACAAAAAAATGTGTGTCCGTATTCTTGTTGTGCCGGTTGATTGAAACTGAAAGGACCACAAATGGATGAAAGAAAAACTAATTTAGGCTTAAAAGAAGAGTACATCTTTACTAAGTTGTTACTTGTTATAAGCAATTCTTTGGAAAATGAGTATAAATAACAAATATATGGACCTAAATTCAAATTTAAATACATATTTATACAAAATTAATTAAATAAATAATTTTTTTGTAATTTTACAAAATCCAAATTTATATTTACATATATGTAAATTTTAACAAATATTTTTAATTTTAAATAAACATTATTATTAAATATCAATTTTTATTACTTTTTATTTTATTTCTAAAGTTTCAAAAACAAAACTTTTATAACAGATTAAACTTTTTCTCTTTGATTCCCAAGAAAAATCCTTCTATAACTAAAATATAAATTTTGTTCAAAGTGTATTAGAAAAAAAAAAATATTAAGTAAAAAAAAAAGAATTTTTGGTTTTTATAAATTCTTATCAATCTGTCTATCAATGTGTTCTGTTGTTGGTATTATAAAACTTATATAAATTCAACCCTTTTCTTTTCGGTTGTCCGCACTGCTTTGCTAAAATGTCAAGAAATTTACACACATAAGATGACCTGAGCTATACATAAAGTTTGTATGGATGGATGGAAAGTGAACCCTTTTCTCCCAAAATCCTTTTCTACACTCCGTCAATTACATTTCTTCTATATAAGATTTTCCACTCCATTCAATCTATTTAACATGTGTAAGACGTGTCCATATAAATATTCGTATATACGAATTCTTTCAAATATTTTATACTTTTTTTAACTTTTGCACTTTTGTTGAAAATATATATAAATATATTTATGGCCATCAATTTTCTGGGGTATTAAAATAAATCAACCCCCAGTAAAAAAAAAGGTAAAAATAAATATAATCTTTCAATAGATTTGAATTTTGTTATCAACTTTATATATGTATATAAGTTTTTGCGGGGGTTGTATAGAAATAATCTTAAATATATTTTAAAACAAACCTACTTAAGATGACCTGAGCTCAGAAAAAATAAGCTGCTAAGATAGGGGTAACATAAAACTCGGAATTATGTGAAACAGCAGCCAAGCTTTAAGAATATGTATAGAATTTAATTATGATATGAATGTTATTTTATATATTTGTCAGTTCATGTCAACATTCTACAAACTCAGAGTCTCCCACTGAAATGAAAAAAGAAAAATAGATTTCAGAAATTTTCAATCAGATCTTTCCATCGCAATATGTATTTCATAGCTATTACATAATATAACTCCAAATTAAATTGTAGGAAATTTTATAGTAATAATTTTTAGTTATTTAGTTATGTCCTTAACGCTTTTCACATAAACCTTCCTTTCCTTGTACGAATTTTCATTCATTTTCATTAACCAGGAAACCAAAAGGGATTAGTATTACTTCAATTTTAAACTAAATTTTAAACAATCTTGGTGTAATGCACCATTTTAACCACAGCGTATTCACCATCCTATTCACCACCAGTTTTTCAATGACAAAACCAATTTTGTTTGAAATCTTCGCCTTACAATCTACAAATAAATTAAGATCTTTTTGACTATTTCATGTAATATATCCAAATAAAATATCTAATTTTAATATCATAAAATATCAGTTTACATCAGCCTTTAACAAAACTAATTACCAAAAGTCTTAAATTTACTTAATTATTTAATACAAAATTTATTTTACTATTATAATATTTAAGTTAAACTATTCACCAGAAAATCTGAAATAAATAAAATTATTAAACATTTTTGTACATAATTTTATTCATTTTTTCATTATTCTCATTATTAAAATATTCAATTTGTTTACTATATATACATCAAAAATTATTACAAGACCTCCTAATCAATTGTCTTCTTAATTAAATTTTGCAAAATAATGCCTGAAGACAAAAAGGGTTGACTAACTAGAGATATATAAACATAATCATAGTATTACACAGCATCATAATAAATACATTTTATTATTTTGAAAGGCAATATCGTAATCTAAATGAAATATCCTGCAGACTTAACGATAATGGCCTATTTAGAAACTAAAAATGTATATAAGCTAAATTTTTATATCCCTTTCTTTTGACTTTTGTAATAATAGTTTCGAATTGATTATGATAAGCATTGTACATAACGAATATAAATTATAATTTTTTTGTATAATATAAATACATTTGGGATAGTAATAAGTGCAATTTTTCCTGATATAGTTTTCGGATGTACAGAAGAATTATCGGTTTGTGAAATAAACATCAGCATCATGACTTGAATAAAATTATATTACATATATTGGCAAAGTAAAAGTTTTAAAAATTTATCGATGGAATACAAAGTTTTATATATTTAAAGGGATAAATTCTCCAAAAATGTTTGGAGGATTTATATTAATAATTGAAAGTTTATAAATTCAACAAAATTAATAGATTTTATATAAATAGAATAAGTTTTTGGTCAGTATTAGATATATGTTTCTTCATAAGAGAATAAATGTTATAAATTCTATACTTATTAGAATTATTTTTAATATCTGCTTAATACTCTTCACCAGTAGATTAGTTTAATTAACTAATTAGGTTAGTAAGTTGGTTACTTTCCCGCACGCACTGAATACTTATTACAAAGCTAGTTGTACTGTCCGACTGGACACCTTTTTACTCATTTTAAATAAAGTGTCGAACCAATTTATACTTTTCTAATTAACTTAATCACTTTACCCAAACTTATCCCGCCTGCTTCCTCCAAATTATCTGAGTTATACCGATTGCTAATGGCAGAGTAAATGATCCACTGACACCTTATCCTACTCCTCACATCATCTGCATATTGAGGTACTAATTAATATTAACTTTGCCGAAAGCTTTGTGAGAATTGCGTGTCTTGTAGCAACTCTTATGACTAATCGGGATGTGGCTTTGTTTATTAAAAGTACATTGTCTTCCTAGGATTCGGGGTCCCCCAGGACTGTTTTATGTGTTGACAACCATTCTGTAATACCGACCAAAAAGATTACACAGTTTAGTCTAAATTCTTATTGATTCTTTAAACTAACAAACTAACAAATTATTCCTTTTAATTTAGATTTAAGCTATATTCTATTTCTATATAGTTAAGAGAAATGTCAACTGTTCTTATTAATGTTCTATAGAGTATAGACAAAATTGACTAATCCAAAAAATTATGCAGAAAATACTAATATTCTAAGATTTGTCATTCATTATTGCTGTATATTTGAAATATATTTGTAAAGTTAAAGATTTTAATTGGAATTTTCATAACTAGCACGGTCACTAGTTGTTTACATGGTACTGATAGTGATACTATGGGTAATTAAATTATGTAGCAAAGAATACAGACACTGACAAATTGTAATTTTCTCAAAATTAGTATATTAAAGAAGGACTACAATGCCATGAATAATACGCTGATCGTTTTCTGTCTATCCATTCATTTAAAAAATTTAAATAACACAAATTAATATTTTGCGAATTTGTAATATTAAAAAAATAAATCTCCTTTCATTTTGAATATTATGCACAGCACCAATTAATAAATTTTTCAAAAAATTTCTTACAATCCTTTATTTCATTAATTATTCAAATTGCTACTAAATAAATTATACAATTTATAAAAAAATATTTTAAAATTATATTGCGTTTTCAATTTTGAATACAAATTATAATTTTTTTTATTCCAATCATTTTCAAAACATTTAAAATATATAATTTAAAAACGCAATTAATTTTAAAATATTTAAATTTTTATATAAAAAAAAAATTATACAAAATCTTAAAATATTAATTTGTATTAAAAAAAAAAACATATTTAGCTTCTGTTTTCGTAGAATCATGTTTCATCTAATAACTTGAAGATCCCAATTTGTCTTTTGCATCAAAATGTCTAGACTTGGTGAATATAAAACAATATAGAAAAAGTTTTATTTAAAAAATTACCAAAATTGCAATAACGTGTTCGGAAGATGTTTCCTTTTTTTTTGGAAGGACGACTTAAAAAACGGGTAGCTAATTTATAGAAAATTATAGGATAACGCATAATAGTTTGTTTTTTTTTGCATATAAAATAGTTACAAAATTGTCGTGTTTAGGATCTGCGTTAATCCTACAAGATAGTCGATCCAAATAAACAAAAAAAAAATTTAATATATGCAAATTGTCATATTTCGGGCTGGGTATCAATAAAAATTTATAAAGATATTTTTTTTGTTTTACATTTAAATATATGATTTTAAATTTTATTATAGCTGGAAATCATGCAATTATCAAGAATTTTAACCAAAATTTTAACTGACGAAAGAAACACACAATTTTTTATTTTAAGTTGAAATCATGAAAATAAATTGGCTCATCATTATAGTTTTACAGTTACAGGTGTTCGATTCAATTACATATTTTTTTCCGAAACCTACACGCATCATAAAAAAAAACAACATCATTTGATTAATTATATTGCTATATATTTATTTATGTTGTTTATTTGGAAAATTTACATAAAGATACTTTAAAAGATTTAATGTTTCATAAAAAAATCAATCTATATATTTACATAAATTTCTAAAAAAAAAAAAAATATATATATATATATTTAATTTGTAGCTTAGATAGAAGTTTTATAAAATTAATAAATTAATGAAAGAAAACAACAATAATAATTTTTATGCTATATACGAAGAAATTTAACGTTCGTAATATGTGGTATTAAAAATCCATTAAGAATTCGTTTTACATTATTATATCTACTGTAATTGTAAAAAATCGTTATACTTTTTAGAGGTTTTTACTATATATATTTTCCATTGCTAATGTGTTAATATAGAAAATCTTCTTCAAAAATATATAAAATCATAAAAAAATAATGTAGGAAAATCATAGATTTTCTTGAGATACGATTATAAACTGTTGTACTGAATGATATTTTGAATTTATATCAATTCATATAAAAATGTGTGATTCAATATTATTGATGTTGAAGAGTAAACTATAAAGTATATAAAACTATAATTTAAATAATGTATAGGGTAACATTATGTATATATATATATACAAATTTTTAACTTTTAGTAATATGAATAATTCTTTTACACTATATAAAGTTCACCAATTGATATACAAAATTGATAATTTGTATCTTATTTTGATAGTATGACTTATTCTAACCAATTTTTTTAATTTAGTGAAGGTATAAATATTTAAAAATGTAGTTCAAACAGGTAATATGAAATGATTCACTTGTCAATAAATTGTTTACAAAATCGAAAACGCATACATTACCTCTGAAGCTTAGAAACTTTCTGACGATTGAGCTCCTACTTCACTTTTTTGCTAGCAATATATATTTTGCAGTTACAAAGTATATGATCCGTTGTTTCACGCATATTTGATGAAAGTGTCAATATTATTAAAGGACGAAAGGACGTCAATGTTTACAATGTTTGTAGAAGCATAAAACTGGAAAATCGGTTGTATATGTTACGCCAAAATATTAAAAGAGATTAAGTACGTACTAATTCAAAAGGATGTCAAAATAACAGATACGAACTTATGCTTATTACAAATACCGAATATAAAAAAATTGAATAGTCTCTTCAGAAAATATAAATTCATATTTATTTTGAAAGTATGGAAAATCCAATTTTAGAATAGAAAACTTCGGTAACAAAAAATGATTTATTTAAAAATAATTTACAAATTTAGGCTATGTCGCCAATAAAATATAAATAAATGGAAGGTTGTTATTAGTCAAATTTTTATTCAGTTAATTAAATTCAATTTAATAAAGTATACAACAATTTGACACATGTCTATTTTATATAATCTGTGAATTGAATTAATAAAAATTAACAATTATTATCTGCTGCTCGTGGTAGTTTATTTATTATTAGAATAGTCTTCTCTTCTTGTCAAATATCATTAAAATTATATTTCCAAATATATATGGAATAATATCAATTAGACAATTTGGAACTATTTGTAATATTTACATCAAAATTTAAGATACCAATGTATACAATGTTCACCTACTTATTATGTACCATATATAACCCGATCTAGTTAGATTTTCCCACGACCATAATACACATTACTTTTTTCCACAATAATTATTCGGTGTATTATGGGATTATTGAAGAAATCGGAATACATATATCGAAAGAATTACACACATTATATTGCCCGTTAGTTGTTTTGAAATTTAGTAATCTAGTCTTTAAAAGCTTCCCGATGATTCCAATGTCATCCACCATAATAATAAATAATAAAATCATACTTTCATCATTCATTTACAAGAACTATTATACGATAATGGTTTTACCAATTATTATCAATGATTAAAATTTTGGTTGGTCAATTTAATTTAGCCTAAACTTTCCAAAAAAAAAATTAATTAATTTCTCTGCAGTGCGGTTAACCAATTCAATCATTTCCTTTTCAAGCGTTATTCCATTACGAATCGTAATTACATTGCATCTAGAATATTATAACAAATCAATTTAATTTAAATTGAATAATAACCAAAAAAGAAAAGAGTAATTTAAATTATAATTAATATTAAAAATTTATTACATTTAATATAATCAAGTCTATTCCAAATAAAAATCTGCAAGTATAACAAGAAAATTATAGAGTTTTGTGGTTTTATATATATGATTTTGTAGGATTAATTAAAATTAAAAAAAAAATTGTAGCAAAGTTACCAATTTGGCAGTGATCTATATTTTTAATATTACATAGGTATATAATTAAATACATATAAAACATATTAAATAAATTATAAATTATCTGTAATATAATTTAAATATTTAATTTCATATACGTAATACCAAAATGACAAAAGTCAAATTCATAACGAAATTTTATGCAAATTTTAATTAAATGCACTAATGGCGTATAAAGTATTAACGAAATAAATATGCAAGAATTCGGCTATATCACCAACTTAGCAAAAGTAGTAATATAAATAGTCCAGAAAATCGAAATTAAATTGTTTAAAGACTGTCTGTCCTACATGAAGGTTGCTTTTGAAAAGTAGAAAATTCTTTATGCGGAAATTTATGTTTGCTCAAAATAATAAGGAATACAGAACATCGGGAAGTTACAGGATTAGAGCCTATCAAAAATGCATTAAATTTAATTACAACAAAACATAAATCATATGTAAATATTTAAATAAACGATTTGAAAAATTAAATAAACGATTTTGAAAATCAAATTATATTTATTAAAAGTAGATAATAAAGTTTTGACTTATATTTTCTGATTAAATGGCTCATTAACTGTAAGAGTTATAATATAAATTTAATATTTAATAATAATGTTCCAAAAGAAGCTACTATTTTTATCGCATTTTATCGCAAATAAGTTGGCACTGGTATTATTAATATTTTTTGTTCTGTTACAAGAATTCTTACTCCACAAAGCTCCACAATATTAATTTTTGATTTATTTGCTTATGCGCGCTAAACGTTATTTATTCAAAAAGAAATATAGCATACCAATAGGGATTACTCAACAACAATCATTTGTTTTTTTATTTTAAGCGACATCTTTCTGTCAATTGAAAAAGTATTCATCGGCTCCTGTCATCCAATTCAAAATATGCGCCAAATCATTGATTCATATATGTAACGACTATGCTGCCATCTTTTAAAAATTACTTTAAAACTTGTTACAATTGTCAAATATATCAATATTCTAAGTTGTTTAATCAACCCTATTTTAAAAACAAAAACATTTACCAAATGTGTCATAAAATAAAGATACAAAATAAAATATTTATATAGAGAATGACGTAAATTACATCTTTTTTTTTGCAGTCCAATACAAAATTTGATTTAAATATTAATTGTGTTTATTTGGAAATATAATGAAACAATAATTTCGAAAAAGTCATAAAATAATATATTAAATATTTTAAATAATTTACAAGTGAGTTTCAAACCAAAACCGAATATAGTTTTGAAAAGAAATTTGTATTTTTCAAATAATATAAAGTATAGTAATAAAAATATATTTACAATAAAATAATTATGAAATTAACAAAATTATTCGTGAATTGACAGTAAAATTTATAATTGCTAAAGTAAATTTTATGAAATCCACCACGTATTATTTGAGAATTGAATTTTTGCACAAATACGTAAATAATATAACAAAAATATTTATTATAATCTTTTTTTGTGGGGAACCTAAGTAGTAAATATTCCAATTATATATTTTGATATTATATTTTTTTTTGAATCATTTTCTGACAATTTGAATTAAATTATATTGATAAAAAATAAAAAATAATAAAAAAATAAACATTGATTTTTGGGTTTGTATATTTATTATAATTTAAAAAAATGAAACTTCAAAATCAGGTAAAAATTTGATATCAATAATAAAAGAAGTATATATATATATAATTTAAAAACCATTATTGAAAATAAATTAGAAATTAAAAATGCCAGGTAATTTATTGTAACCCAAAAATTTTGTATACCATAAATATTTTTAATAATTATAGATTGATTTATTAGTTGGACATATAATTAAACATTTAATAGAATTTACAAGACATTAATTTAATAATTTATTTATTTATTTATGTATTCTCTTTTCTTTGAATGCTAAAATATTCTTTCTTTTGCCAAAAATATTTATTTATAACTTTTTGGCTTTTTGTTGAAAATTCTTTTACATGAAAAGCTTCAATAAACAAGATATTATTTTTGAATTTCACCAGTTCATATTTAATTGTATTTGGTCTGCCGTTTAATAAACATTTCAATAATATTTTTTTATATACGTGTTATATATAATTTAATTCGTAGACTGAAATAAAGAAATAAAAAATTAAATAAATATAATCCACCGTTTACGAAAATATATAATTTATTTATTTGTAAAACGCATCACGAAACAAAGAAATTGAATTCATCCCAAGAAGGTATAATTAGTTAAAATTTATAATTTAAGAACAAATTACCAACAAAATAAAACGTCTCTTTTGAGCGCCATAAGATTTAAATTTTGTTATTAAATATTTGAGGACATGATTTTTATTTCTATTTTAAAAAATAATATTCATTCTTGCTTTGTTAAAGAAATCTCTCGTTTTTATTTGCGCTCTAAATGAGTATTTCAATTATATTATTTTTAAGTATTTGAATGAATTAACACAAACAATTTCCCCGCAGCCCAACTGCATGCAGTCTGCTAGCAGTTACAAGTTACAAGGGATTTTGCTGACGGTACCTAGCCCAAAGTATGCATTATAAAACTAGTATTTTATTATAGTCTTCATAGCTTTGTCTTATTAATTAATGAAATATTACGGTTAAATACTCAATTTCATTAATTTGCAAAGTGTTGTTAAAAAATACGACCAAGTAGCATTTAATATTTTGTTGGCGCCGTTTAATTTTAAGTCAGCTTTCTATTAAGCAGTATCTAAGTATATTAATATATTGTATGTAGACCTTTACTTGGTTAAATAAAATGAAGCCAAAAGTAACAGCCGTTCATAAAAATTGTTATAGCATTTAAATTTCCGATATTATTAATTTATTTATTTATTTTTTACATAATATAGAAAAATGCAAAATGGATAAAATTAAAGAACATTCTATTAATCTTATAGCAAGAAAAATGGACGAGACATCTATTGGTTCTGAACCAGAAACATTTGATACTTGGACCATAATATCAGATCCACTAAACAATATAAATAAATCTGAAATTGATAAATTTCATCATGGAAATCGAATTGAAATTTTAAAAGAAAATATCGTCAACGATATACCGGAAATAAAGTAAATTATTATCAATAATACTTTTACGTATAGTATTTTATATTTATAATGAATGAATTAAATATATTTTAAATATTCTTTTAGACATGATCCGGAATATATTGATGAGTTATCTGATGGAATTTCAATTATAAGTGACAGTGAAAGTGCTGGTCGCAGTTCGCCGATGCCATTATATACTTTGGAAACTACTACCACAAATAATATGAATAATGGTGATGATAAAGACAAAATTGAATTTGAATATAAAATGAAAGAATCTCAATATGAACCGATTATAACAAGAAGTCGAGAAAGTTTTTCACAAACTGCTGGTATCTCATCAAATTATAGTAATGTTGATATTATTAATGATAATCGGATTAATAAGAAAAAATCATGTTGTCAAGAAATAAGTCATCATGACAATGATAATCTACCAATTACTAAATTTACTCCAGCAACATTGTTCACAACTAAAAATATATCATTAATTTTTTACTTAAGTGCTTCGATTGCTATAATTGCATTTATTGGTAAAATGAAATATCCCGAATGGGGTAATGTAACAATACAAGAAGAAATAATTACACAACGGGTAGATGATTTAGAATTACAAAATAATTTGTTAAGAGCAGAAATTGATATTTTATCGAAACAAGTGAATTATTTAAATACTAAAGAAACTCAAAATCATAATGCCTTTAAATCAGAAACAGTAAAAAAACGTAATAATAATAATGATGATAATAAAAATTATATTAAAAAAGAGAAAATTAAAGTTTGGCCAGGAAATGGACGAATTGAACGTACGGAAATACCAAAAGAAGCATTAAAAATGCCACATTCTTGTGCTCAACAACAATCTGATCAAAATTATGATGGTATATGTATAGAATCTGAATATACAAATACAAAATATAATAATCCTGCTCCTAAACAATTTACCAGTAATATAGATAGAAATATCGTTGATAGTGTAAAAAATATTATTGTTGAATCAATTGAGAAAATAGTTCCAGTTGCAGGAAATATTGTAAATAATTTTAAAAAAACTGAAGGGAAAATTAATATTCCAGAAAATCAAAATGATCATATTAAATCAAGTCACCGTAATGCAGAGATTAACGACGATGAGAAATATGGCAAACATAACAAACACGAAAAATATAATAAATCAAATCAGCAGCACAATGGCAAAGATATTAAGCAAAATAATAAAATCCCTGACAACAATTCCAATGATAAATCTGAAAAACATAACAAAAAAGAAAATTATAATCGAGAAGAGTTTCGAAATCGTGAACAACAACCACAAAAACAGCATAAAGACGAACAACGTTTACGAAATAAAAATGATAATAATATACCAGATCCTAAAATACGAAATAAATACGATGATGATAATTCATCAGAAAAATATAATAAAAAAAATAATGATTTTCCAGAAGAAAATTATGAGAATAATTCAAAACAAAAATATAATAACAAAAAAAATAAAAAATATAAAGAAAATATTGATAACTTTGATGAAAAAAAATCTAATGATAATTACGATAAACAAAAGAAATACGATAAACAGGATATTGACAATTGGCATGAAAATATGATGAAAAATCGTGAACAATATCGAAAACAACATCATGATAAATTGAAATCAAATAATTGGTATATGGATCGTGCCAGTGGACGTGAAGAAGCACGAATATTTGAAAAAGATCAATTTAAAAAAATGAGACGTCAGTAAATAATTTTTATTTAATAAAAAAATCACAAAAATATACAAAGAAAAAATTTAAAGTAACTTTAAACACAATTATATTTTTTTATTATTTATTTTTAAGATTGTATATCATTGTTTAAAAAAAATAATTTAAATAAATAATTTGCCTGGCTTTATACCCCAGTATATAAAGTACATTATTGTTAACCAAATACACATATATATAAACTGGTATGATACCAATAAAAAACAAACTACTGTGAATATATTAAAATTCTACTTTTTATTCGAGCATAATATATATTAGTAAATATTAGTTTGAGTTTGAGCAATTTGTTCATAGAGAAAAATCTTATTATATGATTTTATTACATATTATATTTAGCTAACAAAGGGCTGTTAAAGAATCCACCGGGTGAAAAAAGTATGAAGTCGGTGTTTATATTGTCATCTAGTTAGGTCTCTTGAAATTTGTAAGAGTATTTAATTATCCTATTTCAATCAAATTTATCTGCTTCTAGGTGGAGCAACTTTTTTTTACAATATTATAAAAAGATTGGATATTTTTATGAATTCATTTAATGTTTTATTATAAATTTATTCAAAGCATTTTATTTAGAGACTATAATTATATATACATTATAAATACGATAAATATAAATTTGAACTTTAGACGGAAAATTATATAAAAAAAAAATTTAATTAATCATTTTCTCTTATATTTTTTTTGGTCACTAAATGAATTTGGAGTAACTAAATCAAGGAATGAGCGAAATAAAGTCCTAAACTTGAAATTCTTTATATTAATTTATATGTTCTTTGTTAATTTTCCATGCACCGCATTTATAACGAAACCATATTAAAAATAAATCTCTTCCCATTTGTAACCATGACCAAAATGGTGTAATTTTTGATCCATCAATTTCAGTCCAGTTAACAGAAACTTCTTCAATTGGAATTTTTAAGCTTTGTGCAATATATAAAAGTTCTACATCGAAAGCCCTATAATGAGAAATAAAATTGTTTATTTAATTTAAAAACAAACAAAAATTGTGATATATACCATCTTTCTACGTGCATAATTTTAAATAATTTACTGGCTGCTGAACGTGTCATTAATTTAAAACCACATTGAGTATCACGAATTTTTCTTACAGCAAATAACCAAACCAAAAAATGAAATCCATGCATTAAAATTGTTCTAAAAATATGTTTAATTGATTATTGACAGATTGGTTGATTTAAATTTAATATTACCTGAGAAAACTTCTTTCAGAAATAGCATGTTCTTCTAAATGTGCCCTTGAACCAATTACAATTGCATCTTTTTGCCAATCTGATGATATATTTTCCATAACTTCATTTAATTTCTTTAAATCTGAAAATTTGGTAGCACCATCAGCATCTGCAAATAATAGAAATTTTCCACGAGCACTAAGCATTCCCTGGGTCAAGTAATTAAAAACAAAAATTATTTTTATATGGTTTTGAAAAAAAAAAAAAAATCTTATTTACAATTCTAACTGCACCGCCTTTTCCACGATTTTCAATTAATTCCAAAACCCGAACTTTATTTGCTGTATATTTTTCAGAATATCTAATACCAACTCCAACTGTATTATCTGTACTACCATCACTAACTAAAATTATTTCATATTTAAAATTTGAATCTTTTTGAGCTTTGGTTTCAAGATATTCTATACATTCATCTAACATTTTAGGTACTGAAAATATAAAAAATTATATGATTGATATAAAAAAAAACATTAAATTGTTTACATCTTTTTTCTTCATTATATGCCGGCACAATAACACTCAAATCTAAACTGGGCTCATCTTCAATTGATGGGAAATTAACTTTTTGTACATTTTCTGGATCTAAGAAATATTTTTCCTCTTTGTGACGTTTTATAATTGGAAATGGTGAAGTAACAGATTTTTGGATGATAACCAACTGTAAAATTACATCATTTTTTTAAGATTGCACAATAAAGAATAAATAGAATATAAATATATATATATATTTTTAATCATACCGCTAAGACCAAGGCAGTAAAAATTGCTGTCCCTATGAATAGTATGAATTGAAAATATTCGAATATTGTCATTATTATAAAAATATATTATTTTATTATTAAAATATATTATTTTTATTAATGCAAAATTAATTTCTTTTATGCCAATGCCACGTTCTTGCTATTTCTGTTTTGAAAAATTCGTGATAAAGAAATTGGCCTTTACGCTAATGTCAAAATTTGTTTGGGTTATTTGCTTTGTATTTGTATATTTTTATATGATTTGCTGCATTGCTGCATGCAATATATGTAGCTTACTTAAGTTGGCAGTACTGTTGGGTATCATGTTAATTATTGAAATTATTCGTACTTTCCGAATTTCTGAAATTCTACTGTTTTTAAAAAACTTCATTTCAAATTCCAACAGATTCATGTTTCAAGTTTCGGTTAAACTGAAATTCTTTTTCAGTTTCAAGGGAACTTTAAAATTCAAGCTTGAAGCATGAAAATGCTTCGATCATTTTTAACGGATGTATGTTTTCTAAGTTCATATATATTATGGTTGTGACTATAACTATATATATATATAATAAAGCAACATAATCAGTCACTCCAAACTTATATTGGAATATCTTAATATCTTCCCTACCAAAAAAGCTGTTGAAAAGGAAATAAATCGCCCAAGGTGTTGAGAATAATCGTGGAACGATAATCTTGCACTCAAGGTTAAAATATAATATTTTTTTTCTTTCCGAACTTTATAACTTCTGATTTTCTTTAATTATCTTCAAAAGTTCAATAAATAATTAGGAAAAAAATCAATATTATATATCCCATTAGTACATGTTAACTTCAATGAATAATAGTTGTAGACCCCTTAACAAAAAAAGCTCATTTTTAAAATGAAAGCTCACGAATTTTCTTTTTAGAACTTAAAATTTTCCAATGATACATACTTTATATATTATTTCTCATTAAAATTTTCCAATGATGGATATTTCTCAACAAATTTGTAAACGATAAAATTAACTTATTTGCAAAATCAAATTATATTAATTATTTAACTAAAAAAGTTGTAATTGATTTAATAACTGGTAAAACGTTAATTTTGGAATTTTCCACACAGTATACTTTAATCTGAAGATTTTTTTTCTGTCAAAAAATAAATATGTGGAAATATTTTTACTATATATTTATTGGACAGTTTTTTTTTGTGGCACTATCAAATGGAAATGTATTTCATGCACCAGTTGGTGAACTTTTTTCAAACAAAATCGAACCCCAAATGTTCAATTGGACATTAAAAAGTAATACCGAACAATTTAAATATCGACCATCTCTAGAAGGATATCCAGATTTGCCATCATGGTTACGTTATATGTATAGTAATGAATATCAAGCAGGATTTTTATATGGAACTCCATCAGAAAATTTAGCAGGAAAACTAGTAAAAATTAATGAATTTCAAATTTAATGCTTATTTTTATAGTTATATATATATATTTTAATTTAGGTTCATTTAGATATTGTTGCTTTAAATAAACAAAACTTTGAAACTAGAAAAATTGTATTAACTTTAAAAATAATACAAAAATTTCCGGCTCCAAATGTTGTCCAAATGAAAATTGACAATCTAAGTAAACTAATAAGATTATTATATTTTAAAGTAAACTATATTCCTTAAGTTTAGATTGGGTACATTTAATGGATCCAGGACGTGTAGAAAATCTTAGAAATATATTCCGTAAGGATTTATGGAAAGAAAGCTTAAATGATTTGTCTTTAGTTTTTATGGAATCAGCATTGAATATGGGTGGAAGATTACCATTGAGACCAAATCAGAGAGAAGGGTATTCTAATATTTTGAATTAAAATATTTTATTATAATACTATAAGTTTAAATCTAAATACTATTTTTTAGTGTAATTGTTCACTTGGGAAGTACTACTCCCTTTTCTGAACGTTTAAAAGAGCTTCAAGAAGAAGTCAGACCATTATATAAATTAAGTACTTGTACCTATAAACGTACCTCAGTACAAAAAATATTTGAAACTGCTGGCTTTAAATTAGATTGGTGTGGTTTTCGTATTGTTGGAAATGAAATATCACCAGAAATATTATATCATAATCATGTTAAAAGTCCTTATGGTTCAGAATTGAGTACACTAAAACGTACAGATAAGTGGAATGGAACTAGAAAAGATGAAACACCACAACGAAATTATATTGATGAATTAGCATTTGCTTTTGCTATACCAACAATGATATTTTCTGTTCTATTTGGTATTCTTTCCGCTGTTCTTTGTTTTCATCATCAAAAATTGTAATTATTGTTTAAGAAATTTTTAAATTTTATTTCTTATTGTTTATTATTTTATTTATTTTATATTTTTTCATACTTTTATGTTACTTTAGATTTGATCCTGATTCAGAGATTTATTTTCAAAACATTTTTCATATTTTTGAAGATTATTATTTCCGGTAATTTACTATTATTATTATTTTTTTCTATTTTACAATTATAAGAAATATAAAATATATATATTATATATAAATTATTTCTATTGCAGTGATAAATATCAACAAACTACAACCGTACAAATGGTTCAATGTTCTGCTGAGACTAATAATCAACCAACTACGACACTCAAGAGTTTAAAAGATCCAATGTTAGATAATGTTAGTCTTCGTTCTCAAAGGTAAAATTTATGATAATTATTAAATAATACTTGTTTTTAATTCAATTTCTCCCCAGTCCTAATAATAGTCTTTGTCGTAATGCTGAAAGTCCACGCAACGGTAATAATTATTTACGTCCGAATCCACCACCATACAAAGCTTCAAGTATTGATAGAAGTACTGGTAATATATGACAATCATCTCCAAGGATTTTGTACTGTTAATTGGAAATGGTACTTGGAATCCTTTAAAAAGCTGATATTTTGATGTATAAAGATCAAAAATTTTACAGTAATTTTCACAATTATGATTATTTCGTATTAATAAAATAAACTTTGTAGACTCTTTTGTTAATAAAGAAAATAGAAGAATTTTGCAAAATCTTAACAATTTTTGCTTTTATTAATTAAATTATATTGTAAAATATGTTTATTATTCTTTTAAATACTATACTATTACAGCGCGTCCACTTCTTTTTCAATATAGTCAAAATTATTTTGTGTTGTGTGTTGTCAATTGTAATCATTTTCAAATACATAATAGTATTTATATTGAAATTATATGTAATTTGAATAAATAGATTATAGATTTTTTTATCTTGGTCTACCACGTCCAGCTCCACCTCTCGAAAATCCTCTACCACGACCTCTTATAACTTTACCATTAGCCGGTGGACTTTTCGGTCTCAATGCTTCTATACGATTTGTACAGCCTGTTGCTGTTGATTCAGCATAATAGCTAGCATACAATTCAGAATTAAAATTTGAATTTGTTAATTCTGGACCAACTGTTAGCCATCCGGGTCGAATACTTGAATCACGACCAAATAAATGTAAACGACGACGTCCCAAACAAAAGTGTTCAATAATATGAAATATTTCAATTGGTTTTTCAAAGCTACCAAATTCTTCTTCCTCAGATATAATTAAATCAATATCAACATTGGCATGAATAAAATCACCATCAGTTGAGCGCCGAACTGTGCCCTTTATACCCATTAGACAATGCTCTTTTGTACGTTGGAATACAGCTTTGGGTTCTAAAATTTTTGAATGTCCAGGTTTATTTATATTTGTACGAATCCAACAAATATCCTCACATCGCCGGAATCCCCATTTTTTTAAACAATTACGACCCATATCTAATCCTTCTGAACTACCACACCACAAGAATATAAAACTACGATGTGCTGCTGCTTCGCCAACATCCAAATCTATAAAATACAATATATAAAGTAGATAAAAATTTGCAATTCATTTTTTTTTTACTTAAAATCTCATCCCATGACAGGAAATTTTTTGGTGCACCACTAGCAACCGCTGCCCCACCGCGAGCATATTCTTCTAATGGTGGTTCTATTAAAATAACATCGAATTTTGTACCCAATGTTTTCAAATCCATTGTTTTAACATCAGCCTGCAAATACATTGGTGGTGTTGCTGATTCTGATATTAGTTCATCTTTTAATCGAATCAACTCTCTTAACTTTGGGTATTCTTCAAAGCGATCAGCTAAACCAACATCACGTATAAAATTTTGTGGACGCTGTCCAGTATCAACAAAATGCTGACAATAATCATTATGTGGATTTGAAGATTGAGTTCCCTAAATTATTGTAATATAAATTAAGAAAAAATTAAATATTTTTGATTGTTATGTAAACTAAATTACTTTTAGGAATGTTGACGAATCTCTATAAAATAAATTTTCTGTTAGTTGTTTTTTGCTTGATGATTGACTATCTTCATCATCATCTTTACTGGATTTTTGTGTTGTTTCTTCAGCTGTACCCAAAACATATTTCAATTCATCAACACTATTCAATCCCAACTATTAATTGTAAATATCATTAGTTATTTGTAAATAAACAGCAAAATATTGATTCAATTATTTTTTAATGTCTTACTGTTTGCACTAGTAATTGTTTACGAATTTTTGAACGTTCTTGAGAACTTTTTAAAATATCACTCATATTTTTATAGGAAATAATGTACTGCACAAATATTTTAAATAAAAAAATTAAAAATTCTATAAAATGTCCAACCAGTGGCTGATTATAACAATAATAAAAATATTTATATTTATTAATTATGGCAGTTTTTTAATAACATTTGCTGAAAAACTGCTTGCACTTACAATACAAATGAAACGAAAATGACAACATAATTGGTAATTGCCATAATTGATATAATAGGTTAGGTTTCTTATCCCAGAATCCAAGAATCTTTCTATTCCGAAACTTGCATTAGTTGGCCTGTCAAAAAATGTTGTAGTATTGCATAGTTGAAATTAATTTAGGAACGAAAGAGCCGCAAATGTCAGTATTCCGATTTTATAGTTAATAATAGTTAACGTTAATATTAATTTTATTAATGTTTACATTATTTCCCGCATCACCTCAAATTTTTGAATAAACAAATACAATTTTAGGAATCGTAATTTAACATTCTATTCTATACTGCACTATATATCGAGACATATATTTCTCTATTACGGCAATGAATAAATTGAATTAAAAAATTATCTTGAGGGAAAATTCAAATTATATGTATATATATATATATATGTTTATGTTTAAGATCCATTAGGTACTTTAAATTAAGCAAGATTACCCTATGCAGGAGATTAGGCAAGATTACCATATAAAATTTAGTTTAACTTGCGATAAAGTCAAAATTCAAAATTGTTTAGAATATTATTACGCGTTTATTTCACTTACTCTTAGCTCCGAAACTTAATGATATAAATTTAATTACACATCCAAATCCAGTTACAGTTGAAATGGGATTTAACGATGACTGAAATAAGAAATTGGGAGTACATAACGAAAAAGCGGAAATGATGAAAAATTAAAACAAGAGACAACTGGCAACACAGAAATTTTATTGCCATCTGACATTTTTTTTTAATTTTATGACGTTTCCAAAAAAAAGTTTTGGTGTGTGAAAGAAAGACGGACAGATAAAAAGATTATTGAGGATTGAGGATTATTATCTACTTTTCTTTTATACAACATAAAGAACTCGTGTTTTTTTCACTTCAAACTGATTTATAGCAATTATTGCAATTAATAATTAAAAAAAAATATATATTGTGTATTTATAATGCCAAGACGTGGTGGAAAATCTAGAAATGATTGGAAACAAAGCCAGGGATCACATTATTCTGGTGGTGGTGGTGGATCATATTCGGATGGTAAGTTCGACTCCATTTTGAAAAAATAATATTGTTAAATTTTGGAAAATTATTAAAAATATATTATGTACAGAACATGATGACCGTGACCGTAAGCCAACTCAAAGACGTGTCAGTTTCAAACCGTCAGGATTTAGACATGGAGGACCTCTTAAAGGTCGTATGGCTGAAATGGCAATTAAAACACATTTTGAAGATGATGATATAATGGGCGAATATTCTGGTAGCGGAAATAATAGTGTTAAACAAACTTATCGCAGTGATAAGGGACGACGAAAAGGATCACCAATACCACGAGGTGGAAAATTTGGAATTAGTAGTAGTAATAGTCGAAAATTATTACCAAGTACATTTGGATGGTATCAAGTAACAATACCATTTGGTCAAAAATATCCTAAAGATGAAATTATACGATTTCTATTAAATAGAATTACACCAGATATATTTATACCACATTATTGGCGGCAAGAAAAAACTTGTATAATATTTTTTGTAGATGATTTAAAAATAGCGGAACGTTTACAAAATCTTGATCGTGTTATACAAATGCCAGATGGTTTTAATTTATCAGTTAAAGTACGTAGTGGTATACCAATTGTTAATTGTGATGAGCCATTTAAACAAAGAATGAAATTAGTAATGGCCAAAAGATATAATGCCCAAACAAAAGCATTAGATTTATCAAAATTTCATACTGATCCAGATTTTAAAGATATATTCTGTGGTTTATTTCGTCCAGTTGTAATGTCAGCTGTAATTGATATAATTGAAAAAAATATACCAGATTTAGAGGCGCTTAATTTAAATAACAATCAAATACAACAATTAGAAAGTTTTAAAAATTGTTCACAGAGATTACCAAATTTGAAAATATTATATTTGGCTGATAATAGAGTAATTGCTTTCTAATAATTAAACTAAATTTTATCTTTAAATATATATATTTAGATACATGCTGTTGCAAATTTATCAATATTTCGTGGTGCATCAATTGTGGAGCTGGTCCTCACAAATAATCCATTACGGAATCGTTACAAAGATCATACACTTTATGTTAGGTATCAATTTTTTCAATTTATTTTCAATATTTTCATTATGATTTTAGATAAAATTACAATAATTACAATCTTTCTACCAATAATTACATATTCATGTACAAAAACAAAAATGAAATTATAACATTTTTATATTGAAAGTTCAGCTTGGAAAGCTTGAAAAATAATGTTCAGCTTGGTGTTGAATGAACATCTTTCTATATACTTTGCAACTATGTTAAAGTAATAATTCTATATATAAATGGAACTTCTGAGGAATTTTTCGCTTCGCCCAGCAACGGTGGTGGTTTTCAGTAGTAAAATGAAAATGAAAATAATTCTTTTTGTGTATTTTGTATTTTTTATAGAAAAATCAATATTTCCAAAAAAAAAAAATTGATTTTTTTTTATGTCTTAGATATATAATATCTCTATTAAAATTAAGAATTTTGTATTTATTAACAACAGAACAAATTCGTTAAAAAATAAACAAGGAATAATTTTCTATAATTTAAAAAAAATAAAATTTTAAAAGAATATGAACATTGAAAATTTTGTTAACGTTTTTGAAGGAAACTTTTGAGATACATAATTGCAAAAACGTGATAAATATAGAACAGTTTTATTGAAAAATTCAAAAAAGTAATATTTTCAAACCAATGTAAAAAAGTAAATAATCTATATTCAATTATTTGGATAATAAGAATTTTCGAAGCACTTCACAGAAAATTATAATTAATTCAAAGGGATAAATATAATGCTACTGCAATGGTAATACATATATAATATCAAAAATGGAATTAAAATCGTCGTAAACAAAAATACACACAGTTTAAATAAAACAAGAAAAGTGTGTTAAGAACACAATTTAAAAAAAAAAAAAAAAAAAACAATCTACAAATCCTGAAATTTCCTCCTCTTATTACCAATAAAGTATTTTTTGAATATGTTTATTGACCCTCTTTTGGGGGATTAAATGATTCAGAGATATTGGTAAATACGAAACGAGGTTGGAAGCAAAAAAACATGTTTATCTGTGTGTATAACAAAAAAAAATCGATTGCATTTTAAGTGAAACCGAAAAAGGGGACACTAAAATGTAAAAAAGGGAAAAAATTAGGGACATCGAAATAAAAAAAATTGCTCATAAGTGCTTCTAAAATTAATCAAAATTTTAACATTAAAAAAAAAAATGATTTTTATGTCAATACAACAAGAAAATGTTTACGTTTTGAATTTTTTGAAAAAACTACTATAATGGAATTTTAATTAAAACAAAATTAACGAACTCCCCTTCAAAATACGTTGATACAATTTTTAATTTTAAAAAAATAATAAAATCTACAAAAGTTTCGAAAATTATTCCTAACGAAAATTTACTAACGGAATTGTTGAAAATGATCAACAAAATTAATCGAAAAATTGTGCTTTAAAAAAAAAAATAAAAAAAAATTATAAATTTATAATTAATTTACTATTTTTTCAAATATAATTTACTATCAAATCAATAATTATCGATTCACAGCGAAGTGCGGCGAAAATTTCCCAAATTATTAAAATTGGTAAGTGATAAATAAAATTATATTTATGTTAAGGTCAAAATAGAATTCTTTAAATTAGTTTAACAAAACAAAAAACTTAAAAATATTGATCAATAATTTATATAGGATGGTCAAAATTTAGAGCCACTTATAAGTTTTGATGTATTGGACTCAACAACACTGCCAAAACCAATTCAAGCATTTTACTGTAATCCAAATGAAGGTGCTAGGATTATTCGGGAATTTATTAAAGAATATTTTCAAATTTATGATTCTGATAGTCGTCAGCCACTTTTAGCAGCATATCATGAACAAGCAATGCTATCATTATCATGTCCATTAGCTAGTCAAGGAGGAAGGTAATAATTATTAAAAAAAAAAAATAGTTTTCTATGATATATTTTTATTTATTTATAAATATTTTTAAATTTTATATAGATTATCAAATTATTGGCAATATAATCGAAATTTAATACGTGCAAACGATCATGATGCTAAATTTCGATTATTGAAAACAGGACGATTACCAGTTGTATCATTTTTATCTGAATTACCAAAAACACAGCATGATTTAATGTCATTTTCGGTTGATTTATCAATATTTTTGGTAGGTCCTATTTATTTATTTTTGTAAAATTTTGATATTTATTATAATTTATAATTTTTAGCCAACATTAATATCATTTACTGTTGCTGGTCTTTTTAAAGAATTAAGTAGTGATACTACATCTTCATCAACATCATCCGAAATCCGATCCTTTCAAAGGCATATCGTTATAATACCAGCTGGTAGTGGTTTTTTAATTCGTAACGAAATGATTATAATTTCGAATGCAACACATGTACAAGTTAGAAATGCATTTAAAGAACCACAACCAATTGTACAACAATCATCAATACAGGACCGTGTACAACAACCAAATATTCAACCAGTAAAATAATAATTAAATAACTTTAAAAATATATCTAAAAAAAATTATTCTATTTTTACAACAGGCTGTAACAACTCAAGTAGTATCAACTTCAGGTGTTGTTTCACCAGATGACAGCACAAAATTACAAATGATTCAAGCAATGTCAGCACAAAGTACTATGAATCTTGAGTGGAGTAAAAAGTAAAATTATTTTGTGTATTTTAAATTTAAATAGAAAATAAATAAATTTTTATTTTTTTATTAGATGCCTGGAAGAAACAAATTGGGATTTCGCGAATGCAGCTTTTATTTTTAATAAACTTCATAAAGAAAATAAAATACCTGCTGAAGCATTTGTAAAAAATTTTTAATATTAAAAAAAAAAATGTTATATTCAATAATTAATAATTTAATTTTAAATTATTTTTTTAAATTAATTAATTTTGTTGTTTGTTCGTAAAAAGAGAATAATTGGTAATTTAAAAACTTGACTAGATTTAAAATACCAAAGCATAAA
Organism: Rhamphomyia laevipes; assembly: GCA_963920725.1. Lineage (NCBI taxonomy): Eukaryota > Metazoa > Arthropoda > Insecta > Diptera > Empididae > Rhamphomyia > Rhamphomyia laevipes. The sequence continues at coordinate 4,736,143 of OY987256.1, read as the reverse complement.
AAATCATTTGCGGCTACCGAATAGCAAAAAATTAAACTAAATGTAAATTTACAAAATATAATTTGACTGAATGTATAATTTTTTGAATATAAATTTACCGAAAACAGTAAACTGATCACTGAATATAAATTGATCAAGTTACTAAATTGAATCCGACTGGTTTATTTATTCATGTTTTCAGTAAACAATCAGTCTTTAACATCAATTTATTTTATATAAGATCAATTGTATTTTCGGTTAATTATTTATTCGAGATTTAATGCATTCGGTTAAGAATAATTTCGGAAAATTAGTTTTCTATCACTTATACCATAAAAATAAATATGTATTTAATAAAAAACAAACATTCTTAGTATGAAAGAGTCGCTTTCGAGTTTTTGTTATTTATTAAATATTCTTTGAAGAAAAAAAAAAACTATTTTAAATTTAAATAATAATTTCTTTTATTTATAAGAAAATAAATTAAAATTTATATTTAAATAATTCATGAATCAATTAAAAACAATGAATAATTTTGTTTTTGTTTAGTAATGAAAAATAAAATATTTTAATGTTTTTTTATTTTATTTTTTGTAAATATTTCTTTCTATTCATGAGAATATTAAATATATTTTTTTTGATGTGTTTAGAATAAAATTGAATAATGTTAAGAAAATTCTATTTGGCAATAAATAATAATAATTTTAACAAAATTAAAACTTTGGCAAATTCTTAAAAATAAAAAAAAATCCGAAACTTACCAATTGTAAATAAAAAAATTCTATAATTTTCTGTTTTTTCTATAAAAACAACAACAACAAAATTCCTTTTATAAATGAAAATGATTTTTTTATGTATAATTAATTGTAGGTTTAATTTTACGTTTTCATTCAAAGAATTATCAAATTTTAAAAATAAATGAAAAAAAAAAAATGTTTGAAATTAAAATTAAAAAAAAAATGTAAATAAAAATTTCTAAATTAAAAAAAAAAAAAATCATTTTTCTCCGTTTTATTATATCCAATATTTCAGAAAGTATAATTACCTTGATAATGAAATTATTTACAAAATGAGGAATTAAATTAAACCTTTAAATAATCATAGATGCTGGGCTGCCACAGGGTACTGCAAAGTTACTAAATATCTTACAAGAAATTTTTTGTTGACTTGCTCAGCCGCTTCCAAGGAAAGTTAACTTTTTAGAATTATTTGGCAAACAATTTTTTACTACATTTTTGTTACATTTATTGATATACATAATATCAATATCAACTGAGAGGATTTCTACTCAAATGTAAACTAATAAAATGTCAACTGAAAAAATGTGGAATAAGAAAATGTCGACTGAAAAAAAAGACTGAAGATCTGGACTAAGAAAATGTCGACTGAAAAAAAGGACTTTGAATATCTGGACTAAGAAAATGTCGACTGTAAAAAGGACTAAGAAAATTTTCAATGAAAAAAGGGACTAAGAAAAGTGATAGTAGGAAACGTGGAGTAAAAATATGAGAAAAATTAATATTTAAATTGCCTGTTTTTAATAATTCAATCTATTTCCAGGCATTCTTTATATTTTAGACTACATTTTCATACAGTCGAGATTCATAACTTTATTGCCGACATCACTATCAATATCAATGGCTTAATAGAAAGAAAATTACATTGTCTTTAACCAAAAAGTACGTAAATGGGAAGAGATCAAAATTCTCATAAAAGTTTTTGTATATATGCAAATTTGTAGATTAAATCTTTTATGCAATTATGTTTATCTGATAAAAGCTTTATGCTTGTGGGTTGTGGAATTTAATCTTGAAATCTTGTGATTTAATTCTACAATAAAAACTTTTATATGATTTTTCAGCTCTGCCTATATCTATTTTTTGCTGTATACAGTGCGCTATTTAAATAAAAATCTTTTAATTTTTTTTTTTTAATATTCCATGGAATTTTCGTTAATTTTATTAAATAGGTTTTCCTTTGAGTAATATTTGTTTGTATATATATATTATAATATATTAATATAAATTTATACACAAAACTAAAAATAAATTAAAAAATATATAATCTTAACTAAAAATAATCTAATTTTCTTTTAAACTTAATCAAATAATTAGTTTATAATACGAAATTATATTATTTACAATAAATTAACAATATTTTAAATTAATAAATTTATTTTATATTAATTTATTTTTTGGAATATAAATTAATTATTTTTTTAAAGTTTATACAAAAATAATAATAGGAAAAATTATAAGAAAATGAAAATAAATTTTAAAGAAATTATACAAAGAAAAATATTCTTAATATTTAATTGTATATTTTGAAGTTTTTTTTTTAAATAGATCGCTAGTAAAAATGAAAGGGCAGTCGATAATGCTTCTAAGTCCTAAACAATTAAATAAAATTAATATGATAAATATCAGTTTTTGATATCAGCGCCTTTTTCTTTTACATTCATTAGCCTTTTTTATTCGTTTTTAGTTTGAGTTTCCTTCTTTTTGCTTGTGTTTTAATTAAAACTTAAATCAATAATTTATTTGTTACTTTTTTTGTTTTTAACTTATTTACAATAATTTTTATCTTAATTTTGATTGAGTTTTTGAAAGTATAATAATGCGTAAAAAAATAATAACAAATTCTCTTTAATAAAAATTATAATAATAATTATTTTAGAAAATCATAAATATATATATTTTTTATATATGTGTATTTGTTTACCATTATGTATTTATGTAATTTTAAAAAACACTATTACTGAATTTAAATAGAGGAGGTTTCTTGTGGTTCTGATGATAACACAAAGTTATTTAATTAATTCTAAAATGGTCGACCATTTGTTGTGTTGCCATAAAAGGGTCGCTCGGGTAACTTTGGTGGTGGCGGATTTGGGACTGGGCGACTAAAAAAATAATAATAAAACTTATAATTAATATAATTAAAAAATTTATAACATAAAATATGATTAATAATGTTTAAATGTTAAGTGATTTTATGAATATTATGAATATGAAAATAAATAATAAATAAGAAAAATAAAATAGGTAATAAAACCAAAAAAAATTATATATATATAAAAAAACCGTGTTAAATGAAAAATAATAAAAAGTTTGAAATAATATAGGAACCTAATAAATTTTCAACAAATTAAGAAACATTTTCGTTATTTGTTTTAAATTCGTCGTTACACTGTAATTACACGTTACACGAAAAACTTCAGAAAATACAAAATTCGTTTTGAATACTTTTAAATTTTTCAAATTGTTAAGGATTGTATGTGCTTGGTTTAACATTTCAATAGTGAATTCGTTTCCCGATAGAAAATTTTGCATTTTAAAATGCTACATTTTCACAGTTTTGCCTTCAAATTCAAATGCACACTTTTCATTCTAGTTTTTATGAAAAACAAGTATCCAAAATTACTGATTTAATAAAACTAATCCCACAAATAATTACTACGTTATCTTTCATTACTGTTTAGTCGTCCACTTCAAATTTTACTTCTTTTTCATTATGTTGCCGTATTGTTCGGAAAGTACGAGGCAGAAAATGTGTTAAATTTCCAGGCACAATTTTTAAGAAACGAGAATATACGATTTTATTTTTAGGTCAACATTTTTTTCGAGAAACGACAGCAAAGCAACATTTTTACGAGAAACGAATACACCATTAATTTTGTGTAATTTTAATGTTTGATGTATAATTATTTGTACTAAACTACTAAAGTTACCGAAAAATCCGTAAAATTTTCGTAATACATATGATATTTTTTTATAATATAAATTCTGTTTAATGATAGTATGTGTATAAAATTATGAATATAGGTAGAAATGAATTTATCCATATAATACATCACCAAAAAAAAAAAAGAAACTTCCCACAAAAATTTCCAGCTCCACTGAAAAACACATCACATACAAAAAAATATAAAGAATAAAACAAATTTAAAAAAAAAACCACAAGAACAAGAAAATAAAGAATTTACAAACAGAACAGAGCAGATTATCGCATACTTTTTAAAGTGCACATAGCACATTTCATCGAAAATGTAGATTTGGTGAAAATGTCGATAAAAAACTAATTATCAACTAAGAAAATATCGACTGATGCAAAACATACAATTGAAAATAACGAAAAAAAAATAATTTTACACTATTAATTTCTCAGTCGACACTTTCTCAGACCACATTTTTCCAGCCCAAATTCCCTTTTAGGTCATAATATTGTCGTTATGATATTAATGTTCACATTGAATTATGACGCGATAATCTGCCCTGGTATCATACAAACAATCTTACAAGAAAACATAAATCTGTTCAATATTTTTTTATTTTACAACTTAATATTTTCAAATTTTTATTATTTTGTCAATTTTTATATTTTTTATATAACACATTTTTTTTTGTTGTTTGTTTGTTTGTTTCATTTAATTTCTCCTTTAAATAAAATTTTTCTGTAAAGGAATTTTTTTTTTTATATATATATTTTTTAAACTTAAATTTTAATTTTAATAATTGTAATAATTTTTCGTTTTTATTTTTATTATTTTTGTATTTTTTTAATTTCTATATATTTTTTTTAACAATTAATAGTATATTTTTTATTATGTTAAGGATATTTAGTTATATATATAAGTTTTTTTTTTTAATGAACTTCTTTTGCTATTTTATGCAGTTTAATGGATAATTTTTTTTTTTTTTGTTAGTTTTTCTTGGAATATTTTATATTAATATATTTTTTATATATAGTAAATTTCTTATGATATTAGTTTTAAAATTGTTTGTCATTTTATATTAAATAGGTTTTTAAGTAAGTTTATATAATAATTACAACAACAGTAATACAATATTATATATTTCAATTATATATTTTTATTTTTAACACGTTGAGATTTTGTTTAAAGAACAGGATGAGAAAGAGGAAGAATTTGAAATTCTTATGATAAATATTATTTATGATATTATTTATTTATAAATGTTTTTATTTTAAGGAATTAAACAAAAAATATATTAGAAATTTAAATTGGATAACCTATGCATAAGAATAAATTTAATTTAATAGGTTTTTATTTGATTACTCATTTCATTGTGATACGTTTCAAGAGCTTCCAGATGAAATTTGAACAGATGAATTGAAGAGCAAATGAAATCATTGGTTAATGATTTCATTTGTTCTTCAATTCATCTGTCCATATTTCATCCGGAATGAAATTTGGATCAACATTTTTCAGAACTGCTCAAATAAAAACCGATTAAACAATTCATGAATTAATAATAAAACTAAAAATGATAAATTTATGCAAACAATTTAATTTACCATAAAATGTTAATTATTTTAATATCTGTATCGTAAAACAGTGAAATTAAAATTAACTTTAAATTATGTGTTAACTCTGATAGTAAAATAATTTAACAATAATTATGATTAATAAATTCTAATTGCAAACAGATTTTTAATTATGAGCTTATAATTTCTACATCAGGGGATTTTGTATTTTAATATAAACTATTTTTTAATATTTATAATTGGATTTTCTTAAATATTTTGTTTTATATTTATTATATAATATATTTTATACATTCAAAGCGTTTATGCTGTTTTCTCTAAAATATATATCAAACAAAAATTAAATATATAAATATATTTAAAATAAAAGCATTTCGGAATCAACAAAAAAAAAAAGAAGTAATATTATAATAATAATGAATATCAAAAAATAGTTTTTAAATTTGAGAAATATATTTTTTTTTTGAAGGAAGATTAGCGTGCAATCACATATTTTTTGGTGAATTTATTTAAGTTTCTTTTTTTTTTTTTTTTGGTTAATTTGAAAAAGGTTTTGTTTGACGTCATGATTCAAAAATAAATTATAAGAAATTATACAAGTTGAAATAGATATCTTAATTAAACCTTTGCAATCAAAATGTTTAATAATATTTCCCATGATTCGTACGGCCACGACATTCAAATTTCAGTTATGAAAATTATCAGTTAAGAAAATCTAGAAATTATTCACATAATGTCAAATATTTGGAATCGAGTAACATCGAGAAATGAATACTCGTTTAATCCTAGATACAATAATTAAACATTATGACTGTCAAACATAAATATAATAAAAACATTTCGACAACAAAATAACTTCTAGGCGGTTTGTAGAAATTTTAAAATGCATATCTTCGGCAAGAGCAACAAAATAGAGTATTTCTAAACTGTTATCGATAAGAATCGTCAGCACTTTATTGATGCATTCCAGAAAACTTTCATTTGATCATTATTATATAGTAATGTTCTGTATATTGGTAAAATAAATATATATCATATAGCTAGTTATCAACTTGATAACGTTTCATTTACAGAATATGTTGCCGATAGAAGATAGAAGACAGATGATAATGATCCAATCGAATATATATTATTTACTGATGTAATATCATATCATCGATAAAATGCTGACAAATTCTGCATGAAATTGCAGTTGTTTGGTAAATGCGTGCATACAGTATACATGTTCACCAAACAAAAATGACAAATATTAACTAACGTTTACCACTTTTACGTATAGTTAGAGTAAATAATGCTCTGGAATGGCAAAGAATTAATTATTTCGAAATATTTTGAAATTTTCATTAAACTGAAATAAATTAAATTGTAATTATTATAATTAAAAATATCAATTTGGTAGAATCATGAGTGATTTTGATGTTGTTAAGCCCTCTTTTTTGTATTATATATAATTAATAATATTTTTTTTTTTGTATATTTAATTAATTAATGCGCTAATTTTTTTAAATTTTTATACTACGCAAAAAACATCAACAATATTTTATAATAATTTATAACTACAAAGATATATTTATAATATTTTTAATTGAATTAATTTATTTTAAGATTCAATAGAGTATTTTTATTTAATATAATAATATATATTATATTTTAATTAAAGAATTAAGACAAAAACTTAATTCTTTAATTATTTTTTAATTAAAGAATTAAGACAAGAAATTGAAAACAAAAAGTAAATACATTTAATAAATATATAATATTTTTTTTTTTTAATTATTATTCAATAAATTCAAATTCCCTAAAATTCTTTTTATTAAAATGTAAGTAAATATAATTGCATTGCTTTTAACATTATTTTTTTTTTTTAATTAAATATAAATTAAAATGTTTAATTATTTTTTTTTTAGTTTATGTAAATTTTTAAATGATAACAAATTTTAAATGCAATTTTTCAAAAGATCTTATTTTTCTGATTGTTATTTCTAAACAAAAAAAATATATAATTTTTTATAAATTAATTTTTATTAGTAATAATTTAATATTTAAATTTGTCTTATTGTGTTTTTAGTATGTCGAAATGTTTTATTTTATATTTTTATACAACAGATAAATATTTTCAAAGTGTTTTAGTGAATTAAAATAAATACAAATTAATTTTTGGAATGTTGTTTATTACAAAAGTTTTGAAATGGAATTATTTACTTGTTGAATATATAAAACAAATTTAATACACAATTTATTAGTTTAGATAGGACAAACAAAATTATTAAATAAGATGAATAAGTTTTGTATAAAACTCCCAATCAAAAAAAAAAAAAAAAAAAAAAAACAAATCGGTAAAACAATATTGACACAAATATACCTTATAAAATTCGCCGCCAGAATACTTCTTTAAAATATGTATTAGTTTTATACAAATTAATATCAAATCCAATTTATTTACAAAAAAAATAACAAAATTAATATCAAATTTACACAAGCAATAAAATATATTATGTAATATCTAATGTCATGTTCCTGTATTACCATAAGCATATTTTAAACCCTATGTCTTAGTTGCCTCATAATTTATAATAAAAATGATCAAATAGACCAAATTTTATTTTACGTTTTTTTAGATTTAGTAAATTGTACATAGTAAATTGCTTTGAATATATAAATAGTCCCTATGACATTAATGTCAACTAATATAGACTGAATGAAATATGTCTGGTAATGTCAATAAATGCTTTGATTTAGTTCAGTCAACATTTTCTCTGTCTCCATCAACAACATAAGGAAAAATAAAAATTTACAATTTTCCCAACGTCAAAAACGTTCTTAGTTTAGAGACCCTAGCGCATCTCAAAGCCAACAAACATACATATCCCAAAGAGCCATATTTACATTTTTAGGCACTAGACTCATTTGCGCAACTTTCATTTGATATCCAGCTCAACCATTTTACCCTTCCCAATCAACAGCTCCTATACAAACTTTTACGGCTTTCATTTTTTTTGCATTACTGAAAAACAGGCCTTTCTACTAAAAAAAAATAATTAATTCGGAGTTGAGGCCATCATCTACACTTTAGCCAAAAAAACTAAATGGAATGGTATGTATTTTCTTTTTATTTTATTGCTTATTTTGAAAGTGTAATTGATTTATAGTTAAAATTATTTAAATAGAGAAAAATCTACAATTTTTATTAAATTAATATTATTATTTTAATATTATCTTAAAGTTTTAAATAAATCTTAAAGTTTTTGTTTTATTATTTTGGAAAACAAAGAAATTAGTATAGTAAAATAATAAATTCTATATATACAATGTTAATTATATAATTATTATGTAATAAAAAAAAATGAGTTAATCATTTAAAAAAAAAAAGTTATTATTAACAAGTAATTAAAAAAAAAAAAACATATTAAAAAATAAATATAATAAATGAAAAGAAAATCAAAATCAAAAATTGTTCTCTTTACTTGAATTTACTGGCAAAAACACTAGATAATTCATTCATGGCTGCATTTGTAACTGCCTGTCCAACAGCTTGATTAACTTGTTGTCGCATTTGTGATGGCATTTGGGATGCAATACCTTGTGCTTGACCTCGACTAAATTAATATATTTTTAAAGATATTTTTGTTTGTTTTTGTATGTAATTTTTGTATTTAAAATAATTAAAATGTTAAAATTAGTATTTTTTTTTTTTTTTTTTGTTAAAATATATATTGCTTTTATGGGGATTAAAATAAATTTTACAATTGCAAATATTAATTATATTATTTTAAAAATTATACATAAATAAACGATTAGTAAATATACACAAACAAAATTGTGAAAGTTTCATTTTTATTTTATTTTTTACTTACAAATATTGTTTAGATTTTTTTCCAAAAAGTAAGACAATTTTTACAAAACAAACAACACCGAAAAATTAAAAACAACACAACAAAATTTATGAAATTTTATGTATTTTTTAAAGATATGATTTTGTTTTTGCAATTTTTCGAAATATATCTTATTTAACAAAAAAAAAAATTTAATCGCGATGGTGAATATTTCATTTGTGATATTCGATTTACAAATTTATTATAATGAAAAATTAACCTTTTTTGTTGAAAGGAATCTTCAATTGTTGCTGATGCATATAATTCTTTTAGTATTGGTTAATTTTAAAAATTAATATAATTTTAATATTCCAAAAATATGAGTATTTTTTTTACAGTTTATATACACAATAATTAATGCTGGCACTTTTTTTTTTAAATATATAATAATTAAAATTATTATTTCTTAAATATTTTAATATAAGAGGCAAATATGTGTTCTTGTTTTTTAGTTGCGTTTTAAAGAAAAAATACAAGTTTTAATTTTACAATAATTAGACAGTAAAGAAAATAATTAATTTTTTTTTTAGCTATTTCGTTGCTTTCGATTAATTTTTGTGGAAATGCGTAAGAAAAAAATACGAATGTGAAAAATTATTATATTTGGGGATTGGTTGGGTTGATATAATTTTATTAATTTTGTAATGTCAGTTTTTATATGTTGTTTGTATGTATATTATACACCATACTAAACTATTAAAAAAATAGATTAAATTCAATTGTTTTAGTAAATATATGATGAGTAAAAATAATAAATTAAAATCAAATTAAATTAGTTTTAATATTTTTGTACAGAAATAAAAATTGTTATAGGCAAAATATTATATAATTTTAATTTAATGTTTAAATGTGGTAATTGTATCTTCAGTTGTAGTCTTTTTTTTTTGTTTTTAGTTAATAACACACTAGCTTTATAAGTCAATGAGATATTTCTATATGTTGGTATAATTATCTTGAAAATATTTGTACCATTAAGGCATATTTATGGACTACTTCATTGTAGTTGATATTTCGAACTTCCATTAATGTTACAATTTGATTAGAAATATTCTTGCAATCATGATAAATTTACTGTTTCATTGAAATGTACTGCTGCGATGATAAAAATTACATTTAATTTTGTGTAATTTTAAAACATTGACCAAATCCTAGTTGCCACATCATTCCTTATATATATTTTAAATGATTTATCAAGCACTCTGTTTATTATATGATTTGCAAATAATTTACATAATCGGTTGCCGCACAGCACCAGCTTGTGTTTGATTTAAAAAAGCTGTAGTTAACCTAAACCATGGCGATTTGCAACCTATGTTATGCTGGCTCTGTGTGACAAATAATTTGTATTAATCAATCAGCGAATATCTATAAAATTTGCTTCTTATTGTTTAATGTTTTAAAAATATTCTGTAATGTAGTATATTTTGTGTGCGAGATATTTTTTTGATTAATTTCGTTTTCTATTATGTTTTTTTTTTTTTAATTTTCTTGTTATGTCGAATTTCACTTAAACATATAATTTCAATAATTATTTTTCTACTGTTCAACTATTTTTAATCAAATATATTTTTTTAGAATTTCTATATTTCAATTTTCTCTTTATTATTATTATTTTAATATCTGTAAACTACAAACAAAAAATATTTTTACAATGCCTTCTAACATTTTTTACTTTTAATTAGTTTTTTTTACTAATAATTTAATAATTTTTTTTTTTTACTATATAATTATAATAAATTTGTAAATATTTTTTTTTATAACAATTTTATATAATTTTCTTTACTGAATTTATAATTTCAAAATGTTTAATTTTTTTTTTTTATATAATTTTATTAATCTTCATTCATTAAGTAATTTCTCGGTGGAAAGAAATATTTTTCTGAAAATTTAAATAATTAGCAAATTGCTTTCATTTCTTTTAACAAAATTAAAAATGAAAATTAAAAAATTTTTATAACAAATTTTATAATTTGAACTAATTTTAATTATATTTTTTTAGTTTGTTTTTAATAATTAAATTATTAAAAACAATTTTTTTTTTAATATGATTCAATAATTAATTATATTTTATATTTTGAAGCATTCTTTTTTATTATAAATATATATTTATATTTTATTATAAATAAGTAAATAATTATTATTCTTTTATTATTTATTTAGCGCCGCCTGTACTTATATAATCAAAAATTTAATATTATTTTCCATTATTTTTTTTTTGTAGTTGAATGAATATTGAGATTTTTTGAAAGAGAAAAGAAATATTTTAAATGTTAACAGTTAATATTTTTTAAAAATATAATTTTATATTATGAAATGATCGATAATTTTTAGCATGTTACCATCACCTCCTTTTTTTTATATAAATAATTAATAAAATTAATAAGTTATAACATAAAAAAAAAAATTCTAAAATATCTTTTATTTATTTTTTTATAATTGTAGTTTTGGAAATAAACAAATCAAAAATAAATGTGATAAGGTGAAAGGTAACCTTTTATTTTCACGTGAATTTTAGTTAAAAATTATTTGGTATTCTCGAAGTGCCGCTTAATGCATTTGTCAAAATAAAATAATCTACAAATTTTAAATTTGCAGTAGCGTGCGGCTTTTAAGTAAGATGGTGGGTGAAAACTATAATTCAATAAACCAAACATACAATTTTCAGGAACAGAATTTAGTGGGGATTATGTAAACGTTTATTTTGTAAAAATCACAATTAGAATTAAATCGAATTAACTGTCAAGAGTGTTGTTTTTTTTATTTTTTTTACATAAATTCATTTTAATAAATATATAAAATTAATAAATTATTGTTACTCTTCACTCCAAAATTTTCAATATTAAATAAATTGTCATTTTACATATAAGTTTTTCAACCCAATCCCCCCAATTTCGTGCATTTGAAATAGCAACTGTACATGTACGATGACACTCTTAATCATATGCTGTCTATATTATTTTAACAGCAAGATACAAAAATCTGCAAACCTAGTCGAAACTTGCATCGTACACGGTAAACAATTACTTGTCTACAGTTATGATGTGAACTAGTCAAATTAAAATCAAAATTTGAAACAAAATAAAAATTTCTTAAAATACATTGTCTCTCAAGTCTCCACAAAATGCACAAAGTATTCAACAATTTAATTTTGGAGTAAATATATAGCGGCACTAAATAATCGAAAAAAGAGAATAATAAATAAATAATCAATAAATATTAAATTAAAAATATAGTTCTTAAATCAATAAATTGTTTGGAAAAATTGTCTTACTAATTAATTTGTTGTTCAATTTATTTATGTATATTTTTTTTTGTTTTGAAAAAGGCTACCTTTCATATTCATAATATTCAATTCAAATATAATTCTAATTAATTTTACAAGGAGGGAAACTGAAAATAAAAACTTAAAAGTTATTTAATAAATACAAAAATAAAAAAAAAAGAATCCCTTATAGTCAAAACAAACTGTAATTACAAAGCAATAAACTAATAACAAAAAAAAACTGCATAATATTAAAAATATAAAAAAAAATGTTTTACTCACGATGGAATTAATGGAGCTGGAAGTGCCTGTCCTCCTGGTCCTGGCCGTCCTTGTGGTAATGGTGGTCCTGCACCACCAGGTCTATTCGGAATAGCCGGAGCTGGTCGTCCGCTAGCTGGTGGTGGTGGAGGGCCACGACCACCCATTGACCCCTAAAAATATTTTTAAAAAGTATTATAAAATTGTTGTAAACAATAAAATTATGTGTAAACTTGGATTGTAAATCTGAGAAAATGTCAACCATTCACAAAAATCCTGACAAAAATTTAAACAAAAGATTTATATCCGCTTTTCTCAGAAATTGTTTAGTATTCTCTCTTTGCTTTAAGATATTTCAATATTTTCTCAGTTTGCATCTCATCACCCCATTTAAAATTATTGTATTAATTTACCTGTTGAGTTGGTGTTGGTTTTCTTGGACCACCTGGGCTTGGCGGAGATAATCTTGGATTATCTAAAGCACTTGGTAGCCAATCATTTTTAACAGGCGGTGGGACTGGTGTAGACACAGTTGCCATTGACACATCACCTAAAAAAAAGAATTATTAACGTTTTTGGATACAAATTACAATTTTTAATAATTTACCAATGATTCTGAGAGCCTCTTTGCATGCATGATACATTCGAAGCATTTCTTCTCGTTTAATAGCTTCCTCTGGACTCTCTTCCATCATTTGTGACTAAAATATCAAATGATTAGATTGATTATTCTTCAAAAAAAATATATTATCATAATTAATTTACCTGATCACCAGATGCATATAAATGTGCCAATAATTCACCATTAATAAAATCTTTACAATTATTAATAACAAGCATCATAATACATTTTGGAACCATATCACGGGTTGTTTTTGTAACGATTTTCATATATGAATCTACCAAATTACGAATTGTTTCAACTTGTCTCTCAAGTTGTGGATCCAAAGAACTTGTTTCAACTTCACCAGTTTCCTGAAATTATAATTATAACCATGTTTATAAATAAAAAATAAAAATGGACTAAACATAAAAATGTTATGTGTGTTAATTTCAATGAAAAGCTGGAAAATTTCTATTAAAAAAACTATTGAGATTGTTTCGAGCTACAAAATAATTTTTTAATTTGTTTACAACTGTCAAACGAATAACAAAATTAATCAATTTTTAATTGTGCTACAAATTTATGTGATCTACAAATAAAAGATTTAAGAAAAACTTAAACTATAAAATTTAACAAATTCAATAATTTAAAATAAAACACAAAATAATGTAATCAATTTTATCAAATCTAATTGATTACAGAAAAACCATGGAATCAATAGGAATAACATTGGCATCTTTATGGAAATTATAAAATCACATTATTCATAGAAAAAAGATTTTAATATTGACTAATATTAGAATTTTTTTAATTATATTATTATTTTTATTAGTGGGGGAGAAGATTGGATTAATTAATTTTTTTGAAAGCATTAATATTTTTGACAGCAATCCCGGGCAGAGGGGATCATTAATAATTATTTATTGATAGAAAAACATTATTCTTAAACAAATAATTGACACCTATACGTTTAAGAACGAGTGTTCTCACAAAGAAATTTGTATCCATTTTTTTGCTAAATGTTTTTCTAAGAATAAATTGTTTATATGTGAATTATTTCGACACAATTGATAGTAATTTTTAGTATTTATTTAGCTACTTTCAAAAGATGCTTTCCCGAAAATGTTATAATTGATTTTAAAAAAAATATTATTAAATAATTGGTTACACTTGCAAAAATAATGTCCAATAATTGATTCAATTCATTATAAGTGATTCATTTATATAATTAAATTGTGATTTTGATGTAATCACAAAAAAAATCTTTAGTAAGCACAATTATAATCGTCAACCAAGTTAAAAAAAAATTCACATTCTGGGGGCGGGGAGAAATAAAATGATTCATATATCATAAAAACCTTTTTTGATGCTGTCGAAGAAACCTACGATAAATATTAAATAAATAAAAAAATTAAAAATAATTATTAAATTAACAATTTACGTTTTTTTTAAAAAAAAAAATTAATTAATTTTTTGCATTACAGAATAATTAATAGGATGAAAAATTAAGTTAATTATGTTTGTTTGTTTCATAAGAATTTTGTAATTATTGTAATTTAAAATTTAAAACCATAACGATAACAAAAATATTGTCGCAAATGAAAAGTGAACTTTCAATATTGAAACTAGGAAGACCTAAACAGAATCCTAAAGACAACATTTTTGACGACGAAATTGTCTGTATCGTTAGTTTAGAATCCATTTATTAACATCTTTCATTGATAGTCTACTGTAGATCGACAAATAACGTATGTTGTATTAGTCGTTAATCGTTGTATTTATGATTCTGTTTAGGACTTTAAATAGCATTAAAAATTATATAATGAAATAAATATAAATTTGTATATAAAACAAATTAATTGTATATAAATGCTAAAAGACAAATATTTAGAAATTGAAGACAAAATAAAAATAGTATTTTGCAAATGAAAAAAAAAAAAGAAATGAAATTAAAAAGATATGAAACAAACCTGATTTCCATCCTGATTTTTTTTTATATATAATTATATAATAATATAAAGAAAATACAATTTAATTATTTAATTCAATATTTTTGTTGTTGGTTGTTGGTTAAATGAGGAAATTATTTTTTGATTTGGTATTTTATAAAAATAAAAGTTTTTTTTCAATTTTTTTTTTAGAAATTTAACTATATTTCAGTAAACAGAAATAAAACTTTATAATAGTGATTAATAAATTGGGAAGACTTAAAGTTGGAGTATTTTTTTATGGTTAATATTTATTACTTACAGAATCTTCTCCATTTTCTTGTGCGTTATCCTTTTCTGGATAGACACCAGCTCTTAAAAATGATGCTTTCCATGAATCAACTTCATCAACATTCTCACATGACAATTCCAATTGTTTGTAATCCTAAAAACGAAAAATAACACATTTAATAAAATATTGTAATTTATAACGACCTTTATTAAGCAAAAACATCCGATTTCTCTACTTGGTAAATAGACACTCGGTGGTTAAATAATTTCAAATCAAATAGCGGTTGAACCTTTTACCAAAGAATTGTCATCATAACTCAATAATCGATGCTGAACTATTCTTTCGGAAATGGCACAAATATTGGCAGTACATGCTCAAAATGAGTTTTTATGTTAATGCTTTAAAATGTGATTCGTTCGTGCTTTTTAAGAAAAAAAGTGAAGAAAAATGTTGTTGTAGCAACTCGAGGTCTGTAAGACCCGTTGTTGGATTGACGTTCCTTGGCCTGGTGTTTGTCGTTAGATTTACACCAGGGTCCCTCCGGTACGGAGAACCGTACGTCGTGGGAGCTCAATAGATGTCCTAAACCACCGACCGTACCACATTCAATTTTTTTCTTAAACCGAGTAATCACTATTTAAAAGATTAGCATCCCGAATTTAGACACCCTGTATACAAATATTATGAAATTAAAATTACCTTATAAACATTACGACCATCAGGACTGAATAGAGCAAAAGTATGACGACGTGACATAAAACCTTGTTCTATATCACGTAATTTAATACCATCCAATGGTAACATAAACTTTTTCTCTTTTTCATCTTCATCTTTAAACCATGAAATACTTTCGGATGTAAGAACAAACCAATAAGGACGTGAACCACCTTAAAATAAATAACACATATGCAAATAGTTTTTTTTATTAATAATATTTACAATTATATATTTTTTTTTTGATGATTTTTTTATTTAAAATATTTAAAATAAAGTTTTCCTTTTCTAATGAAGAACAATTCATCATGCATTTGACATTCTGAATACAAAAATAAAACAATTTCTCAGCTGAATGTGCAATTTTTGTATATTATTTCTTATATAAAATTTATGCATTTTTAACAAAATTTAGGTTTAAATGAAAATTTTTTAAGCCTCTTGAAATAACGTTTTTTTGTTGCAATAGTTTTTTTTTTAATTGGATCATTCTTAAAAGAAATTAATTTTTGTTATATTTCCTTTTATATTTGACAATGTTTTTGCTAAACTATACAAAATTTAATTTCAACAATTTTTTTGAATTTGAACATAGCCAATGTTAAATATAGAGATAAACTATAAATTTAACTAAATCAAAGAAAAAGTAAATAATGTGAAAAGCCAAACAAAACTAATTGAGCCAAACAATTTTGAAAGCGAAATTGAAATAATAAAAAAAAAAAACAAATTAAACTAAATAAATCAACTAATAATATTCAATACAAACCAATCGTTCGGCTCAAATAACTCATCAATTCTACAAAAAGTGAAAAATTAAAATTCAGCTAAAAACTTATACAAAAAAAAACAATAAAGAACAAAATGAATTAACAGAATTTTTTTGAAAATAGTTAAAATAATAATAATAAAAAAACTGCTTTATAAATATTATATTCTTTCATGCTAAACTAAAATTGTAATTTTACAAAAAAAAAATATATATATTAAATTCAAAATTCTATTTAATTTAAGGTCGATTTAATTTAAGGAATATAAATAAGACCGACCCAAACACTGACTTATTAAATCTAATACGTACGCTTTAAATAATTGTCGGTTTAATATTCAGATTTCTATAGAAACTTAGAATTATTATTTACAATACAACGAAATATATCAATAATTAATTTCATTTTATATTAATTTAAAATAATTATAACTACTATTTAATTAACGATATTTATTTAAACTAAATTGATTTCCAAAAACAAAATTAATTAAAATTGAAAACTTTTGTAGATTAAAATTATTATAATTTTTTACCTTTCATTATTCCCAAATTTTGAATGCACATATGGCCTTTACGAATAACTTGATTACCAAGTGCCCGAGTACCTGTCTTAGTAGAATTTTCTGATTTACTTTGAGCACTAAAATATATATAATTATTTTATTAATATTAGACACAAAAAAATTCATCTAAAATATACAAAATAAAAAAATTACAGAAAAAAAAAAACAGATCGTTGCAAGAAAATGAATCTATTTTTTTTTTTTTAAAGTTAAATAATTGATATTTAAAAATAAGAAATAAAAGCAATTTTAAATATCTTTCCACGCCATAAGCCTTCAAAAAATGTTTATTTATAATTATTTATTTTTTTTTTAATAAAAAAATTTCATTTAAAATTTCAATTCTATGTAATATAAAGATAAAAATTATTGATTTTTTTTATATTTTTTTAAAATTTATTTATGTACTTTTAATAAACAAGTACACACATTTAATTTATAAAGAATTTAATTCGAAAAACAACAGAAATTAATAAAATTATTTAAATAAAATTGTGTTTTATTTTTAAGTAAATTTTTAAATGTGTATTTAAAATAAAATTTAACACATTTCAATATTAAAACAACTTCTAAAAAAAAAATGAAATAAAGAAATCAAAGAATAATTTAAATATAATTTTAAAACAGACTTTAAATAAATTTTAATTAAAAAAAGTTTTTTTTTATGTTGTTAAATATTTAAAAATGAAGACAAAACACCAAAAACAAACATATTTCTGGCAATTGAATGCACTCATTTTTGAAATGGCTTGTATACAATAGAAAAATATATCAAGAGTACTTTACAAAAAAAAAAAAAAAAAAAAATAACTAAGCCAACAAAATAAATTTTGTGAGTGGATAAATTTTGTTGTAATTTGTACATTAAAAAAAATCTAGCTTAAAATGGTTATTTAGTTTATTTTTTTTTTTTTTTTTTTTTTAATTTTTAATAATTTTTGTATATTAATGAGGAAAAAAAAAATAAAAAATTGTAAAAAACCTTTTTTGAAGTGGGCAGGCACTAGGATAAAATAGAAAGAAATTTAAATAATTGAAAAATGTTAGTTTTTATAAGGGAAAACGATAAAATTTAACAATTTTTTTTTTTTTATTTTTACAGAATTTAAATTTTATTTGGATTTGTTTAATAAATCTGAAGAGATTCCGCTCCACCCTTCAATGCCAATAATTAGTTATAAAATATCTACAAGTTAAATGAATTTTTCCCCTTCGTAAGTAAAAATATAAAACATAATCCGATAAATAATAGGAAGTTAAATAATATTAAAAAAATAATATAAAACTTCTTAGTTAAGGTTTTAGTTAATAAAATTTTCCCTCGGACAGTATAAATATGTCACTCTAATTATTTAATTTACCTGGCCTTGCTATCAGCTGGTTTTTTTTACAGAAGACTAACATTAATAATTTTTGTATTGTCAACAAAATAATAATATATGTACATAAATTGTATTTGAAATATTTTAACATTTAATAAACAAAACCAAATAAAATTGTTTTTTACAAATTCCAAAAATTATATATTCTCTAAAAGAATCCAATTGACAATTAATTAATTATTATTTAACACTTCGTTACATTTTTTCTTGTAATTAGTTAATAATTTTTGATTATATTTACATATTTGATTTTTTTTTTTTAGAATTTATTTTTAATTGCTCTAAAAATATAACTGCCACATTGAAAATATAAAATTTTAATAAAAATAAATATATTTAATATATATAATAATTTAAAAAAAAAATGTACTTACTTAGCAAATCCAATAAAATCTTCATGATTAGTATTCATGTAAGCTAATTCCATATCAGTGAGCAAAAGAATTTGTTCTTTGCAATATTGTTCTCGTTGCCGGATATGTGTAGTAATAATACGTTCAGTTTCCTCACGTAAACGAGGATAACGTGACATCTAAAAAAATGATTTTTATTATTAATAATTAAATATATATTTCTATTGTGGCGGATTCTCTAAAAATCATAAAATTTACTAACCTTATCTGTACACAAACGTACAACATGAGATAATTCTAGAACGACTAGATCAACACATTTTAATACTGGTTCTTTAAGCATAGATATTTGCTTCTTAACAATAGCTTCAAATGCCATATCTGGTGTAAATAGACCAACACGAATACCATGAATATTACGTATAGCAAATGATATCTCACGACGTAATTCTTTTTCATCACAAGACATTTTAACAATTTCAAATCGTAATCTATTTTATTTTACAAAATTAAAAAAAAAAATCGATAATTTAAGAAATAATTTTTACCTTTCATGAAAAATACGGTTAATTTTTGCACCACCTGATAATTCATTTGTATTTACTAAAGCTGATCCAGATCCTTCAATAGTTCTTTCAAAATCAGATTGTAATTGTTGAATCATTCTTTAAAACAAAATCAAAAAAAAAAAAAATTTAATAAACATTCATTTTTTATAATAAAATAAATATAAACAAATTTACTGTAACATTGCTTTGGTTTTAATGCTTGGATCGTCTGGTCGAAAATGTTTGAATTGTTGTACATCTTTTTCCAATGTCAACATTTGTTTTTGTAATTTATCTCTCAAACTTGGTAATGTATCACGTATATGATTAGTTAATTGTTGATTTAATACACGTTGTAAATATGGTGTTCCCAAACGATCAGCAAGATGCCTATATGATGGATGACTTAAAAAGAATTTACGTTCAGCAGCTAAAGCAGCATGAATATCTTTACGTCCTTCAATATCTTTTTGTGACCGATTAACAACACCAATATAACCACGACGTAATGGTAATAATTTATTTTCTAATATATCTTTAGCGTCGGTACCCTCGTCCATTAAATCTAATTTTGTTATAACACCAATTGTACGTACACCTTGCGGATCAACTTCTTTTGCTAACTTTAGTGCATCCGAATTAGCTAAATCTGTATTAGCTGGTGTTACAGCTAATATTAAACATGTTTCTTTTTTTATAAATTGAAATATCATTCCTTTTATTTGTGCTTCAATATCAATTGGCTGATCACCAATTGGTACTTTTGTTAAACCAGGCAAATCAATTAATGTTAAATTTAATACATGTGGTGAATAAACACGTAAATTAATTGGTATATTTGATATGCCTTTATTACTGCCAGTAACACGATCTGTTTCAGCTTCAATTTCTGTACGTATTTCATCGAAACTAATAAATTTCTTGCCTTTACAATGTAGAAATTCTCCATATTCTTAAAAATAAAAAAAAAAATTATATGTAATTAAATTAATAAAATTTTAACCATTTTGATTACCTGTATTGCCGTTAATCAATTGTAAAATTAATGGACGACGTGTTACAATACCATTACCTCTTGGTAAAAAGTCTCTGAAAAAAATAATAAATATTAAAAATACTTATATAAATTAAATTAGAAATTGTTTTGAATAATTTATCCTTAAAAATCTAAAATGGTTCCCAATTCAATATATTTTCTATATTCTCAAAACTATTTGTTAAGCCATCCGGAAATACCTTTATTACCAACAACTTTCCGTTTATATAAATATGTGATCTGACATTGATCAGAAACATGACCATCAAATTTAATTTACTAATTATGCATTTTATTCACCATTAATAATTATTCAATTAATGACCATAGAGGCTAAAACTTTATTGAAAATAGATCCAAGTACAAATACCAAAATAGTTAAAAGCATATTTCTAGTCATGTATGAACGTTGTTATCGTTGTTTTCTTTTAATCTGTATTTTTATACTTCTATTTTCTGAAATTCTAAAAAATAGAAGGCAACTTGAAATGTAGAAAAATTATCTCAAAAACGTAATTAAAATTTACACTGATTTTTTTTTAATGAAATCAATATCTATAAATGATTATAATGATTAACTTTCAAAATGCTCTTAACTGAAAATTTTCCAACAATTTCTTTCAAACAGCAATTGTTTCTTAAACAAATAGAATGAAAAGAAAACCCTTTTATTTGTTAGCCAACATGTGTTAATCTAATGTTAGCCTATATAAATGTTGTTTATTTTTACATATTCGTGAAACATATAATATTCGGCTAAGTAAGTACATAAATTAATTAAATTAAAAAAAGCTAATATTTTGAAGATAACACATTTCAATTTTGATTTTATTTAATTAGATAAAAATAAATTGCTTTAATAGTAAATTTTATCATATTGCGTCAAAAATTCTTTAAAGAAACATAACTTATTATAAATTATATTTTAAAAGAGTTTGAATTTTAGTTTGTAGCGTTCTTATTGGATAAGTTTATAAAATTACTTATCTAACTATAAGAAAAACACATTCTACTTATTTAGAGATAACTACAATTAAACAAAAAAAAAAATATAAAACTACTCTATATACAACATTTCTGTAATATTTTTTTTATAAAAAAATCATTAATTTCGAAATTCACATGAAATTATTTATATTATAAATAAATATATAAGTTACACAAAGTGAATTTTTCAGGAAAATCAGTACAGCTTTTTATTGTTTTAACAAAAATATAAATAAAAACGAATATACTTAAAATTCAAAACTGATAAACTGAGTCATAATTTTAAACAATATGTGACCGACGAGCAATACATTAAAATAATTCATAATTGTGTATATAAGACAAAGCGGAAGAGTGTATACTGTATATAACCCAAAATGGGGTGGAATTTCTTTTATTAAAAAAAAAAATTAATTTACAAAATATGATAATAAAAACGATATTCTTTTTAATAATATAATTTGTTATTGCTGCAATATTTAGTGTTTTATTCTACACAGAATACAGTATTATTTCAATTTCAGCATTTGTATTTAGAATTTTTATTTGTTTTTATTAATAATATTTAATTGAATTTAAGTTTCATTTATCAATCAGAGAAATTAACTTTATTTTGCACATTATCTATGTTTCAAGGTTAAACTTGAAAGAAAAACGCGAAGAATGATTTCGCAACAAAATTCTGATGTTTTTATTTATTTTGTATCTTACAATACAATAATTGAATATTATAGAAATTAAATAATATTAATAATCAAAAAAATCTAATCGCTGAGTCAATTTCATACAAAAGATGAAATCATACCTGTTTGAAATCTGATAATGTGGCAAATATTATTCATGTAATACAGGCAACGTTCGATTTGTGAATGAGTTTCTTATACCAAAAACTTATTTGTTCATATTATTTTTGTGTAATTCGGATTCAAGAGATTGTGAAATTTGTATTAATCGAATGTTAATAACTCAAACCATATTATACAAGATTTTTGATTAATGTCATACCGAGCTAGTGTCAATTGGGTTTCACATTCGGTAAGGATATCAAGACATTGAGGTAGTTGGAGAAATAAAACAATATTCAAGTGACTGTTCATGTTTTAATAATCAATTCGATAGTTTGAAGGAATAATGGATATTCTCAGATTCGTTAAGAGAACGACCTGGATTTAGTAATGATTTATAATTATAAAGGGATATGGGCCAAAAAGTGCCAGTGTTAGATGTCACTTAGAATTAGCGAATCGAGTGGAACTCCCTATCTATTTTCATTAAAATCAAGTATATACCTATAAGTTTTATACTTTTACCAAGTACATTTATATTATAAGAGTCAGTGATTTCAAGTAATTTGTGAAATTTTCCTCGAAATTACTAATAATGTTAATTTATAATGACGGATTTGTCGAAATATGCAATTTAAGATGTCTATATATTTTATTTTCCTTATTGAGTTTTTTGTGGTAATTTCAAAAAATCATTGCTATAACTATTATAATCATTTTTATTATCTTATCAGTAATATTATAATTTTTAAGGTTAGGTTAGAATCGGTATATGTATGTAATTTATCAATTTTTAAGAAAATTTTGTAACGAATATTCATAATCGAGAGTTGCCTGTACAATAATAATTTGATTTCATGACTATATTCATATATATAATTTACGAAAATTCAGAAATATTTATCAGAATTTTAGTAAATTAATATTAATCATTTATAATTAACAAAATGAAAATAAAAAATAATGAATTTTCATTTTCCATTTATATACAATTTTTTAAATTACGTAAGTGGGAAAAAATTACTTTTTTAACTATATTAGGTATATTAAAAATTATAAATCAATGTGACAATGATTTTATTAGTTTAAAATCAATTAAATTATGGTACCTTAAAATAATATTTAAAAGTAAATTTAAATCATTTTCTTGTAAAAATGTTACATTTTAAAATACTTAATAGTAAATATTAGAATATTTTAAGTAAAAATATTTAAAATAAACTATATATAGTATACTATAACTTCCTTCTCCTGTATATAAAAAAAAAACTTTTATAAACTTTTGTTAAGTGAAGTAAAAATAATTGATTTTCCCCCCAAGAACAACATATATTGTGAATACATACATAATTGAAATAGTAAAAAAATATATCCTTAATTTTCTGAAATTGACTATTTGTATAATTGTAGGATAATACAACAATAAAAAAAATTCTCATAACAATTCAACAATTCATGCAAAAGAATAAAAGCTTAGTGGTTTTTCCTACAATGCAATCATCAATCAAAAAAAAAAGGAAGATACAATTTTTTTTAAATATTTATAAATCGATTTTTAAAATTAAGAAACCTACACATGTTTATGGATATCGATTTATAAAAAAAAAAAAAGAGTATCTTTTTGTGCTTGTTTATGTATAAGTGGAACATATTCGAAAATTTTGACATTTCAATTTTTTTGAAGAACATTTCACCACTACTTTGATATTCATTTAATAAAAACTTGTTTTTACATGTAGTTTCGTAGTGTTGTTGGTAGGTAACGAGTAAATGCGAGGATGACCTTTGTATCAGTATTTTCGAATTTTGATGTATACATATTGAACTATGAATGTATGTGTGTGTGTTTTTTTTAAGCCAGTGCTTGAATTAAATTGATTTTTTGTTCAATAAAAAAAAAAAATCTATTGAAGAAAATTCTTAGTTAAAGAACCTTTTTCTGAATTTTTCTTTTAATATCTTAGTTTTTACTTACTTTCCGACAAAATTTTCTAGCACAGAACTCTTGCCAGCTGATTGGCCACCCACTACGGCAATTTGTGGTAAATCAATTTGCATATGCACACCCAATTGGGTGAACGCATCCTGCAATTTATTCACAATTGGAATAAGACCATCCATGGTGAAAACTTGATTTTTATTGTGTTCACAAGTTTCTTTATTATACCAAGAAAATAGTAGAAATTTTCGAGAATACTTTTAAATATTCTCAAATATTTTTTTTGATTTTTCTATTATATGATTTTTTTTTTATAACTTCAGTTACACAAAAAATAAATTAAATATATTTTTTTATGTCCACTTAACCCAACCAAAAAAAAAAACTTAATAAACGAACCGATCCAGAACAAATTCCACAGAAAACTGATTTATTTTCGAAAATTTTGTATTTTTTGGAAACTAAAATTTATTATTTTTTTCGCACTGTACAACACATGCGCAAAAACATATTTTTTTTTTCTATTACACCATATTTACTTCTATACTTTGATTTCCATTCCGAAATTGAATAATTAAAAAGAAAACAATATATATATTTTTAGCATTAATAATTTGTTTTTATTTTATTTCGTATTAATTTGTGAAAAATTTATGACCAAACTTTGTTTTTTGGATTTCAATTCAAAAATACTTTATTAAATCAGTTTTCTTCAAGAAAAAAAAATTTAACTACGATGACCAAAATTATTCGCGACCTCAACTCGACACTCGAGACTCGACTATTTTTATATTGGAGAATTGGAGTTACCGTAGCAATATAATTAGAGCGACACTATTATCGTGTTCCAGTCCCATTACGAATTTGAGTTTCAAATATTGAGTTGGGAGTTTTGAGATATATTTTACTCTAATTGTTTGGTACCATAATCAAAAGGCGTGGTGCGTACCACAGAACTGATCGAACTAAGCAAATATGATACACATGGGTGACGTATCGTATCAAAATAAGGCGTGTTTGAAGATGTGCATTCAGCCATTCAGGTACAGGTAGTCGTTTAGAATAAAATGTTTTTATGAAAATTTGTTCTTATCAATTTATTAATTCTAAATCTCCTTGTCATATACTGTAAACGTTTTAAATAGCTAATGTTTTAAATAGCCGGTTTTAAATAGCTAATGTTTTTAAAAAAATTATAAATACATAATCCCTCTACGTTTTCTTATCATACTCATCCGTATCCGCATGTGATATTTATCATTAGCTGTAAGTAACATGTTGCGAATAACATATAGTTCATAGATAAATGCTGCCTAGCATTCAGCAAATACTGAAATTATTAACTACAAAACTACGTGTTTTATAAATCTTAATCAACCTACTTAAAATATTATTTATGATTCATAAATTCTTTGTAGGGGTGTATTAATTCGAATGACATTTGTTTGACATTTAATTATTATCGTCAAATTCCCTTACCTACCTAATATGACTTCTTTTATTTGATATTTTTCTTTTATTTTAAAATATAAATATTAAAGGAATTCAAATAAATTGGTAGAAAATGTCTACTAAATTTTTGGATCCTAATTCTCCAATTCACAAGGTGTGGAAACCGGAATGTAAGTATATAAATAGATAAAATAGCAACTTCCTGTAGCCAAAGTACAATTAATTATATATTTAATTTTTAGTATACAAAATTCAACTGGAAGCTCCAACACCTAAACCAATTTTCCGTAAAACCGTTATTGATGTACCTGATTTCTACGGTTATGAATATCATGGTGAAATTGGTCACTTAGAGGTTGACAAAATTATAAATGGAACACCAGATGGTACATATTTAATACGAAAAAGTCCAAAGGCAAAAGATTTCTATACATTAAGTATGCGATTTGATAAAAAAACAAAACATTATAAAATTTATTACAAATCTAATGAGGGCTTTTGTTTACAAGAAAATTTTAAAATATTTGAAACAATACATGATCTTGTAGCAGATGGTCTTGTTAATTTTTATATGCAATTACATGCTGCACCAATAATCCAATCAATGATATCACAAACACGAAATTCATGTCAATATCAACAAAGTCCTTATATGACATTAAATCGACGTAAATTAAAAGCATTATCAAATGATATACGAAAATCAATAAAATCTGAAAATACTGAAACTATACCATTAATTATAAGTTCGTCAAATCAACAAGAAGAAGATGAAGAAATTGATAATATTTTACCAATTGTATATGAAAAGCGACATAATTTTAAAGTCCATACATTTAAAGGTTTAAATTGGTGTGAATTTTGTGCAAATTTTTTATGGGGCTTTACAGCTCAAGGTGTTAAATGTGAAGATTGCGGTTTTTGTGCACATAATAAATGTTCAGAAATGGTACCATCAAAATGTGTACCAGATTTGAAAAAAATACGTGGTGTATTTGGTACTGATCTAACTACGCTAGTAACTGCACATAATTGTGCATTACCATTTGTAATAAAAAATTGTGTTGAAGAAGTTGAATGCCGTGGTATGTTACAGGAAGGAATTTATCGTGTATCTGGTTTTGCTGATGAAATTGAAGCATTAAAATTAGCTTTAGATCGATATGGAGAGAAGACTGATATGTCCGAGAGTTCATATAGTATAAATGTTATTGCTGGTACATTAAAATTATATTTACGTTTATTACCAATTCCGTTAATTACATTTCAAGTTTATCCACATTTAATGGCAGCAATAAGTAAGCCAAATCATTTTTAAATACGAAATATTTTAAAAGATGTTTTTAAATATATATATATTTTTTTTTTTTTTGGTATATTATATAGGTGTAACTACACTACCTGAGCAAATAATTGCCTTAAAAGATTCAATGAAACTACTTCCATCGGCCCATTATAATTGCTTAAAATATATGGTTGAACATTTGCAAAGGTATATTTTTCTGCGTCTATTTGCCTTACCTACCTAATATATAAATAATATATTATTAACATAAATCTTTTCTAGAGTGGCATCACATTATGCTGTGAATAAAATGAATCAACATAATTTAGCTACGGGTAATATAAATATATAGTTATTATAAATATATCAATATTTTAAATAAATCCTTTGTTTCTAGTATTTGCACCAACATTAATTGCGACACCGCAAAATTTAACTGATTTATCAAATGAAATATTTATGCTAACAATTCTTATATCTCACTGCCAATCTATTTTTATATAATTATTATATATACATATTTATATTTTTTATAATTCATAAGTATATTTCTAATATTTAAGATGATAGTAAATATTTTTTTGGAATTTTAGAAATATTTAATTTATACAATCACGAATATAATTACACAAAGACAAAATTATATAAAACGACCCATAATATAATTAAATATAAATCTTATTTTTTATTTATTATTTACACACATCGTTATTTTTAAGTCTTATAAATTATTGTAACCAAAATAGTTTAGAAAAAAAAATATATGAGAACAAAATCATCAAAAAAAAAAAAAAATTACGAATTTATTATAGTCATAAAATGTTTTTTTACTTTTACTATTGAAAATACCAAAATTTATGTTTAAAAAACTATTTATTTAAAAAAAAAAAATTAATTTAAAATACATTTTTTTTTCTATAATAATAAAGAATTATATCATTTTATTTAGAAAAATTTCATAATCTTTTATTTTAAATAATAAAAATTTCGTTTTTTTTTACGGAAAATTGTATAAATTCCATTGTTTTTTGTTTTTGTTTTGGAAGAAAACTTATTCCTTTTGTTCCAATATCAAATTTTGATATGCAAGAATAAAATTATAATAGATATTTTTTAGCCTACAAATTACATTTTTCTTGGTTTTTAAGAAAAAAAATGTTTATAAATATTAGAAAGTTTAAAAAAAAAAATTATAGATTTTTGTATACATTGTATATAAATTAATTAATGGCATAAAAATTGACAAAATTTTAGATTTTAATTGTTTTAAAAAACAATCTAGAAAAAGTATTATTTAAATTTCAGAATTGAAATCATAAAATTTAAAAAATATTTTAATGGTGGTAACATTTTTATTATTAATTATTTTATTTTTTTTTTAATTTATATATAATTATGTATAAATTTTTATTATTGCAATAATTATATTGTTATTATTTGTAATGTTTCATTTTATTTTTGAAATTATATAGGAAATTCTTTTTAAATAATTAAATAAATTTAAAGAAAAAAAAAACTCCTAACAACATCGACTTTTATGTTTTTTCCCTTGTGATTTTCTTAAATTTATTGTTTCGTTAGTATGTTGGGCGTTTTGGGCATTTTGTTGTAATTTATGATTTAAAACTTGTTTTGTTATTGCTAAAAACATTTCTTCAACATTAATATTTTCTTTGGCTGATGTTTCAAATAATTCAATATCCATTTGTTTGGCAAAACGCTGTGCATCTTCGGTAATAACAACTTTACGTGCTGGATCATCATTTTGATTACCAACTATTGTAATGTTAATATGAATTTAAATATTTTTTTTTTTTATTTTTATTTTTTAACAAATATATAATACCTAAAACTTTATTAACAACATCGCAATTATGTTCAATTTCCTGAAGCCATCTACGTACATTTGCAAATGATTCTCCATTTGTTACACTGTATACAATAATAACACCATGTGTACCCCTATAATATGTACTTGTTATTGTTCTGAATCTTTCCTGACCAGCAGTATCCCATATTTGTAATTTAACTCTTTGTCCATTAATTACAACGGTCCGTATTTTAAAATCAACACCAATTGTTGTTATATAACTGCCAGAAAATGTATTATCTGAGAACCTTATAAGAAGCGATGATTTACCAACACCTAGAAAATATAAATTAATGAAATATAAATATTTTGGGTGTTTTTTAATAAAAAAAATTTATAGATAAGTCAATCGACTATCGTCCCCTTATATTTATAATCATCCTTACAATTTAATTAATAGTTTCTAGTATATATGAGTCATATTTAGTATTTGATAATTTACTAGCATATTGTAAGTATAAATAATAATATTTGGATTTTTGTAAATGATAAAATCTTTTAATAAAATTTAATCATTTTAGTCTGTAGACTAAATGATTTTAACATATATTTAACATTGAACACAAAAGAAAGGGAACAATATAATTGACAGCAAAAAAGCCAGGAAATAGATAGTTTCATGTAAGATTTAAAAAATAATAACTTACCACTATCACCAATAATTAGTAACTTAAATAAATAATCATAATCTCTTGCCATAATTGTACTAAAGTAATATCTTAAAAAACTATAATTAAATTATATATTTAATTATTAAATATAATTTCTTTAAATTGGTGATAATCGTTCCTGACGTTTATATTGATATCAAACTGAACTGAACGGGGGGACAGACAAAAACTGTCAAATTATATGTTTTTTTTTCTTTTGTAATCATTAAAACGCCATCTATATATTCAGTAATTACTTTTGAAGGTTTTTTTTAATATTTTTTGATGAGAAATATAGATATATATATATATATTAAAAATTTGGCGCCAAAATTTTAGAGCAACGCCAAGCAATTATTAGTTTATAAAATTTAGGTAATTCATGATTCTAATTAACATGGATAGGATATTTATATTACTTTTACTATAGTAAAACCTTATTTACTACAATTTAAATCAAATTATGATAATGACAATAAACATAAAAAATAAAAATGAATTGAGAATAACAAAGATATTTTTTTAAATAACTTTAACCTTACAAAGTTTTAATTTTCGTTAAATAATAAACAATTTAACAAAAACATATTTTAAATTTTGAATTATTCGCAATTTCACATTGCAGAACTTTTTTTTTTTTTAATTTTTTAAAAAAAATCTAATTTGATCACACGTTAAAGACTATGTAAGTCATTTTTGATAAAATTTCGTACCCTTAGAGTAAAGTATTGTCAAAAATTCGTGAGCCATTTACAAAAACTTTATTAAATTATGTATTTATAAAAATATGTGTGATTAAATATAATATGCATATAAAATTCTTTGGCATTAATCAAATTCCGCTTAATTACCAAAAATTAATCATAGTATAAGTAAATAAACAAAGAAAATCTGCATTGAAGTAAGTTGATCATAAACCGATCCAAAGTAAAATGGCCAACACGTATCCATTAATCCAAAATTACTGGTTCTGGACTGAACTGTACGAAATTTATTTCAAAATTCACTTGAATGATTTGCATACGAAGAAAAATACGAAGTATTAATTTCTTCGGATTGTCTACATGTTGTACGTAATGCATCACTATAAAAAAATGTAGCATAAATTAAAAATTATTGGATGGTCACACTGCTTTTGACGTTTCAAAAATGATAGATATTAAACTTAAAACTCAACATTTAAATTTAATAAACTAAAATTAAATTTCTCCAACAAAAAGTGTATTATTGAACAGTTTAAAATGTCAAAAATAGAATATGATTTAGCTATATCAAATAGTATAATGCAGGTAAAATAATCATACAAGGATATACTGTATTCAAAATTAATAAAATTAGTTTTTGGATCCAATGATGGACACATAACCTAGCCAGTAGTTTTTACGCAATTTTCAGATACAGATCATATAAATATTATTTAATATACTTTCCTTATATTCTCCAGAATGGTAGAATATAGTTCAATTAGTTTAAGTTTAATAAATAAAATTAGTTTTCCTAATAATACAAAAACTTTGGTTCACATTGGTGGCCATTAGAAGTCCATGAATCCTGTAGCGTCTTGCGCATTATTTTCTTATGTAGCTATAGTACAAGTTATTTCTAATGGTAAAATAACATTTAATTTGTCCATAAATTGTATTGAATGAATAAAAATTATATTTTATATTTTTTGGCGCAAATCTGATATTTTGTTATAAACTATCATTTAATACTGAAATTTTTCACAAATTCTATTTGTTACGCAAAGTCAATAATATGTATACTATAATTTATGAAATATTTATATTCTTTTAGGAAATACAAGAACTTATAAAGCCACCAGTAGATGAACATAAATCAACACATAAAACAGTTACAAAACATCCATATTATAAAAGGCCAGGACGTGGTCATAATCATGATTCTTGTGATGCTTGTCAGGAAGGTGGAAATTTAATATGTTGTGATAAATGTCCATCTAGTTTTCATCTACAATGCCAGTACGTTTTTTTAAAAAAAATACCTATATAAAAATTAATCTACCCTATAATATTTATATTTTAGTGATCCACCATTAAATGAAGAAGATATTCCAAATGGAAAATGGTTATGTCATAGCTGTCGAATGACAATTAAAATAGCTTCTGCACCCCCATCAAAATCGAATTCAGTTGAACGTGTTATTTTAAATACAACAAAGTTACCTGTAGTAGATGGCGAACAACAAAATTCACGTCCTAATACACCACTTACAACTGACAATGATACATCAATAATTGGCGGACCATCACTAGTAGTATCATCAGTTCCAATAAAATTAAGGAATTTACGAAAACGTAGCAGTAGTCATATATCAATTTCTAATGATATTAATAATAGTACAATTGCAAATTCTATAGAAAAAAACTTAACAGCGACTAAATTAAATGCTGGTATTATTAAAGCATTAGATCCAAATAAAAAAGTTACACCATTAGATGAATTAATAAAAGCAGCCAGTATTATGAATCCAAGACAATTTGAATTACCAAGGGAATTAGAAATTCATTGTCAATTTCCTGGTTCGGATAAAAGTAAATTCATTAAATTTTGGTTTTCTTTAACACTTTGAATATAATTGAATATAATTTATGTTTTAGTTGAGCCAATTAAAAATGGTGGCATAAGAAAACCTGGTGGAGTTCGAAGAAATTCTAAACCATATGAATTAGATTCGCAGGGACTTGTACCTTTACCAGCAAAAACTTGTTTTTATTGTAGAAAATCATGTAAAAAAGCCCCTTTAGTTGCATGTGATTATTGTCCTTTATATTTTCATCAGGTATTTTTTTTAATACTTAACTACTATAGAGTATAATAAAAAATAATATAATCAACATTTTAGGATTGCCTCGATCCTCCTCTTACAGCTCTTCCTACAGGTTTATGGATGTGTCCAAATCATCCCGAAAATTTTATTGTAATTATAATAACAACAACATAAAAATATAATTCTTTTTAAAAGTAGTTTTTATTATTAGGTAATTAAAATGTTTTTTTTTTTCAATTTTTTTTTTTCACTAGGATTGGAAACTTGTTAATAGTATATCAGCTACAGAACGTGTTAAACTATGGAATAAATACTCAGGTCCTATTGATCATGAAACAATAAAAACTGAATTTTTTCGTCGGATACATTCTAAGAATCCACCATTTCGATATAAAATTACGCCAAAACCACGTCGTAATCGTGCTATAATACCACCAATGGTACAATATCATTATGATAATCCACCACAATTATTACCATCATTACGTGATGCAATTAGATATGATTATGTAAATAGAAAACAACGAAATAATAGTATTATATATAATAATATATTAGACAAAACAAATGAAAATAATGAAATTACAAAACAAATAATTGAAGATGATTTGAATGCTATAAAAAAGGCTAATGACAAATTTCATGAATTTCGTAAAGATATTGGTGATAGTGATTTAACAACAACAACAGATGACGAAATCGAAAATGATAAAAATTTAAATATAGAAAATTCAATTGACGACACAATAAAAAAGAAAGAAATTAAAAAAATTAGTAAAAGAAAAGGTATTGGTGGTAGAAAACGTGGAATTGAGAATGATTTACAAAAAAAACAAGAATTATTAAAAAATAATTTACATAGTAATAGTAGACGTAATAATAATAATAATGATATATTCGAAAATGATATTAATATGGATAGTTATAGTGATTCATCAGATGATAATTCTAATGATAATAATGATCTTGATGATAATGATGATTATGAATCAAAAATTGATGCTGAACTTAAATATTTAGATGTAGATTTAATAAAAATGTTAGCATTTCAACGTTTACAACAAATAATTATTGAAAATCCAGATATTGTTATACAATATCGAAATCGTACAGCAGCCAAACATATAAGAGAAATACTTAATAAAAAGGATGATTCAATATTATTTAATAATTGTAAACGAACAATATTACCAAGTGAATTGTTATCACAAGATGACATTGAAAGAATATCAAAAATGTTTACAAATAATGTTACAGCAACAACACCAACAATTTCAGATATAGAAAATAATAATCGAATAAAAAATAATTATGATGATAATGAAAATAATAATAATTTAAACGATAATGATGATAATGATGATATTAGTATATGTGATGATAGACCAAAATCTCATTTAACTGATAAAGAAAAAGCTGAAGAAATTGCCATTAGATTAGAACCAATTATAAAAAAAACATTAATTAAAGCTAGAGCTATTTTAACACCATTAGGTGATTTATTAGAAGGCAATAATAAATGGTTTACATCAATAAATATTGATAATTCAATAGAAATAATTTATCGTACATTTAGTATAGGTTGTGGAAGTCCATCAATTGATTTATGTTTAAGTAAATATGGTCAATGTAAACAATTATCATCAAAACATGCAACAATATTTTTTGATGAAATAACACAAGAATTTGAATTATTAAATTATTCTGAATATGGTACATATGTTAATGGTCAGTTATATTCATGTGATTTAACTGAAAGAGATGACATAAAATTATCAAATAATAAATTAGAATTGAAAGATGATCAGAAACAATTAAAACAAAAAGTACAAGAAATTTTAGATAAAAGAAGAGGAATTCAAAGAATAAAATTGAATAATAATATGACGACGTCTGAAAATGATAGGTAAATATTTATTATTAAATTTTAAGCGAAACTATAATTTAAAATTCCAATTTATAAAGAAAAAAAAATTCCCAGAAATACGTTATGTGAAATCTCAAAAGAGATTAAAAATATTTGACGCTTTATATAAATTTTTTATTTTCCTTATATGCAGTTAAATGTATTTTATAAGCTACTGCATTTATATCGTAGTCGACATTTATAACTTTACGTTTTACCCTTAAACAAAACAAGATGCAGTAGCAGTAGCATATTTTTCCAGGAATTGTTATTTTCTTATTTTTTGCCCATATACGATTTTATGAATTCTATCAAATTTGACTTTAATTTATTAAAAATATTTCTTTTTTAGATTGCCAATTCCAATACAACCAATTTGCAAATGTTCTTCAAGTCCGCCAATGATTGCTGGTTGGGAAGGTACAGCAATATTAACACACGGTAGTCTAATTAAATTTGGTTGTGTTTCTTTTGTATTTTCGATACCACAACAATTTGATGCCAATACAATAAATGATTTATAATTTGACAAGACATACAAATTTGAATAAATTTTCAAGAATCGTAAGATATTAATGCGCTGCTCAAAACTATATTATAGATATGCAAGTAGTTTTCTTTTTGATATTTTAATAATTTTTCAATGTTGATCTAAAAGTTTCGATAATTTTTGGTGTTTATTTTTTAAAATATTTTTTTTTTTTTTAAATGTCTAAAAAAATAGAAATTGGTTTCGCATTATATTTTTTTAGTCTTGATAAAAAAAAAAAGACATTAGGCAAAAATTTTGTTGTCTTTTTTTGTTATTAGTAAGTTATAGCAATTATGAAACAGGAAGGAAGTAAATAAGAGGTGTGGTGTGTGTACAATAAAATTATTAAAACTAATAATAAATTAACGAAAAATATTTGAATATAGATTTTTTTTTGAATATATACACATCACAATATTATTATTGTTGTGACTGAGAAATGAAAGTACAATTTTTAATTGAATGTAAAAAAAAAAAATATAATTTATAGATTTTATTTTTGATTTTTTTTTTCATCTTTATTTATGTAAATAAATTTTAAATAATAAAATATAAAAAGCAAAAAAATATTAAATAACGAAACATTTATTTATATACAATAATTATTTTCATTGCTTCTTCCATAATTTTATTTAAAAATTATATTGTTTCGTCATTTTCTTTTTTCAAATTCCATAAAACGTTTAAAATCTGGATCCATTTTTTTACGTTGCCGTGATAATTTCCTTGTTGCATGTAATGCACGTTTCTTTAAACAATTTAACATATGATCAGATTCATGAGGCATATTAGTATAATCAAATTGTTTTCCAATATCTGGATAAATTTGTAATTGAAAATGCGATTCAAATATAAGATCAGCTAACACAAATGCAATTGTTTCATATATAGAATGATCAGCTTTATTGGCAACATTATTACCAATTATACCTAATGACATATACATATTACAAACTAAGCCACGTGTCATACGTTGAAAACTTTCGGTCATAACTGATGGTAGATGTTTTTTAACACATCTTTCCGCTAAATAATTTGCAAATTTATCAACAAGATCACGCATAGCACTTTCACGACATTGTTGTTCTAATTTATCTAAAATTTGTAGAAATACTTTGCCACGTTTCTTTTTCTTTTTAGTTTTCATTTCATCATGAGCTTGGTTACTTTTAATAAATGCATCTAAATCCCTAATAAAAATATGTATAATTGTAATGATATAGGTTCTAAGTATAATTTAAGTTTAAACATACTCTGTGGTCATATAATTAGCTTGGTCAGCATGTCGTTGTATTCTTCTACCGCGTTGTGGTGGATCCAAGACATCTCTATATTCATCAACACCTATTAGATATTTTTCTAATGGTTGTGCTATATGTGAACTATCTGGTACAGTTTTCTTTTGTTTTTCAGGATAATTATAAGCTAAACTATTTAAATATTCTTTTAATTGTAATAAATCTGCTTGTCGCAGTTCATCTTCATCTGGTCTCGAAGGTTCTACTGATGATGATGGTTCATTTTCTTCTTCTAGTTCAACTTCTTCATAGTCTACAGACGTCATACTTTAAATTTATATAATTTATTTAACAAATTTAACTAACACTTTATAATATTTTGTTATTAATATTAATTAAATTTTAATTTTAATATAATATACGACAAATTTTGAATCTACTTAAAAATTTATTTTTAAATAAATTTATTTTTGAATAAATTTGTAATAATAAATTTTTTTTTTTTTAAATATAAAACAGCCAACTATAATATTAGATATATTTTATAAATTAATTTTTTTACCTGTATTTAATAAGAAGTGAGCATGGGGGTGTGTAATAAACTTCAACCAACAACCACATATACAGTAAGCTTTCTCGTTATGACTTTATTTATACATCCGTGAGACAGAATTCCTAGGCACAAATTGAAAAAAAATGGCAAAAATTCCACCTTAAGTAATATTTTTTTAAAAATCTAATAAAATCTTAATTTCTTGGGACATAGTGCAAAATAGAGAAGCACATAAAAATATAAGATTTTGGATTATTTCGGAACGATCTCATTTGAGTGAATTTAATTGCTCACTTCTTTGATAATAATTCTGTCTTCTAATTGAAAGAAAAAATACTAATGTTCTTCTAGTACTATAGAAAAATAATCTTAAAATGGCTTTATCATGCATTGGATTATTCAAATATAATAACATATAACATATTAATATTTTGATAATTTATATTTTTTAAGTAGTATTAAGTTCGTCAATGCGTAATTTTAACGTTCATATAGTAGAATAAATCTTGCTAGTGTTAGTCTACATCGAAATGATTCATTTCATCATCATATGTAGGTTTCGAAATTTTTACTGGTTTTTGAGACAGAGCTCACAAAGATATATTTTGGAAATTGTAATTTTCAGCTTATGGCAAGTAAATTAATCGCAACAATTTTTTAACACATTTATAATACAGATCCAAACTAATGTACAAGTTAGAAAAAAAAAACTATTGGAATAGAAATAAAATATTTCCTATGTTTATTTATAAAAATAAATATAAAAATATAATATTAAAAAATTAAAAAATTATAGAATACTAATATTTTATAGATATTATTACAATTTTCTACTTTTTTTATATTTATTTGAATATTTATTTTAATTTAAATTTATTTTATGAATATTCTTATTATAATGTAATATAAATTCAAATAATATTTTTTTTTTCTAAATTTACTTATTTCTACGATATTTATTCTGTGCACGTTTCGTCAAACATTCTGTTATATTTTTATAGTCCTCATAATATTCTCTTTCATATTTTTCCCATTGTTGTGCACTCGTATCTAATGGTTGTGGGTAAACATGAACTTGATACTGTGCTTCAACAATCATGTTTACCAAAACATATGCCATTGTTTCGAATATACCATAATCAGCTGTTCTTCTAATATAATCATCATATTCATTCATTCCCAATGATAAGTACATATTAGCTACTAAACCATATGTCATACGTCGTAAATTTCCAGTCATAATTGATGGTATATTGGTTTTAACACATTTATCAGCCATATAATTTGCAAATTTATTAACAAGATCTCGCATAGCAGAATCTTTAAAATCATTTTCGATTTTATTTACAACTGTGCAAATTCTTTTTTCACGTTTCTTTTTTAGTTTTTTTTTAAATACCTCTCTAGATTGTTTCAATTTAACAATTGTATCGAATTCCCTTAAAAAAAAAAATAGATATTTAAAATATTAATATTTTACCGTATTTCTTTTAATGTTCTCTACTTACTCTGTGGTCATAAAGTTTGATTTTTTAGGAGGACATTTTTGTACATATTCACCTTTCTTCGGTTGTGTATAAACTTGTGGACTAACAGTAGCTTTATATTGATTGACATTATCCAAATGCTTTTTCAATAAATTTAATGCATCTCCTAAATTAGGATCGTTATCTTCATTATCAGAAGTTGCATCTTCTTGATCTGTCTCTGTTGCAATTGGTGTAACTTCGTCTACTTCGGTATTATACTCCATATTTTCTAATTTTAGCTTTTTTATTCAAATATAAATTTTTTATATATACTATAAATTTGGAGTTTTTTTTTTTGGATCAATTTTTTAAAATAAAAATATTTTTTTTATTTTTAAACTAATTTTTTTTAATTTATTTAAATAATATCTATATAATAAAATAAATTATAAAGAAAAGCAAAGCCAACTATTAGATAAATCATAAATCTCTCTTGGATTTGATAAATATTGATCTTTAAATGGTACATGCCAATATCCATTTACTTTATGTGCATTTATATTATATTTTATTGGTTCCTGTTTTGTAAAAAGAAAAAACCAATACAATAATTAAATTTTACTCGTTTAAATAAATTTATTTATAATTTTAATATTTACCTTAACAATAATTTCACCATTATCTTTAGCACTTATTAATGAATATTGATGTTCTTGTTGCCACTTCTTAAAAATAGTTTTTAATTCTTGTCCTAATAAAAATGAATGTGATCTCATCAGATCTCTAGAAAAAAAATCTGTTGTTGGACCACTTTTAAGAGCTGCATATAATAAAAATGGATCATCCTGTGACCTGTGCAAATAAAAGAAATTTCATATTTTTGGGGAAATTAATTTTTTATAACATTATTTTTCTTACAAATTATTTGTAAGAAATATTTTTGAATTATTTTTAATATAATTCATTTGTTCAGCTGGCCATTGATTCATATGTTTTCGTCCCAATATTAAAATATTCATATTTTTTTTAACAAAATATTTAACCACTGAAGATACCTGAAAAAGTTAATATTTATATAGAAATTTTAATAATATGGTAAGCTAAATTGAGACAGTGACAAAATTAAGTTTTATCTGAATTTTCTAGAAAATCAGTGTGGAGACTAACCAACTGGACACCATATAAGTATATATTGATCTCTAGGAATATTTCGACTTTTTAGAATTTTATATTAGACGCATAGCTTACATAATTAGCAATAAACTATAATTATGAGTAAGAGTAATTTTCGATGTTCAATATGTGTTAAAAACTGAATATTAGCTATATATTAGAAGTATATATAATTACCAATTTAGCATAAATTTTACTATTTTTCTTTGTTCCACAGGAATATGCAACATTTAGTCCATCAATAATACAATGAAATGGTGCAGTTGAATCAATAAATTTAATAAATTGTTCAATTTCTTTTGATGACGATTTTAAAAAAATATCATTACGGATTAAAACTTTATCTAAAAATGATGATCGTAATACTTTAAATTCTTTATTTGTAATTGATATTCTTTCAAGAAAAGTTCCGCAAGATGAACATTTACCATTTTTCGTAATAGAAATTATTGATGTTTTTTTATTAAATTCTTTTAATTTAACTTGTAGATTATCAATAACTTCCCTTGAAATAATAATTTCATTTGTACCTATAAAATTTAACATTTTCTCTAAATTTTCGTTAAATTCTTCATCAGATTTATAATTTTTTTTTATATTTTCGAAATATTCAATGAAAACATCACAACGTGGTTGTTTTCTATTTTTAACTGTTTCTTCAAGAATATTCCAACCAATTTCGTGACATTTAATTTCCTGAAATGCTCTAGCAGCAATAGCACTATATACAGCGACATTAGGTATACATGTTAATTTGATCATTTCAATTAAATCTAAAGATATTTTCCATTGACTTGTTGCTATTATACCAAGTATTAAATGTTCACATGTTGTTGGATCTAATACAGTATGTTTACTAATAAGATTTTCATAAATATCTAAAATATGTTGTTTATCTGCATCTGTTAAGGCATTATTTTTATAAGCAATATAGTATAACCGTAGTAAACGACCCCAAATTGCATTATTAGTTTCTATTCCTTCATTTTTCAAAAATTGTACATAACTTTTTGCTGTTTTTAGATGATCTGTTGTATTACATAGCCCAACAATTACTGCATCAACATTAATTTCACTTATATGCCGAAATTTTTCCATTAAATTCGTACGAATTGTTTTGAATTCAGTATCAGTAAATTGTACATCTTTATTTCCACAAAGTATTTCACGAGTTTCGGATAGACCATCATTAGGAACAACAGATACCAATTGTGTACGTCGAAATTGACCAATAGTACGAAATTTAATTAAATTTTCACTTATATTATATAAAAAATTAAACCGCACTTTGGAAAATATCATAATTATTTATTAATCTGTTTACCTCTGTGAAAATATAAATAAATATCTGTCATTCATCAATAAATGTAGTTTATAATTCTCGCGCACCGGAACTACATATGGCTATGGCGCCAAAAACTCTAACTACAAGTAGAAAATATGAATATTAATGAATAACTACAATTAGTATCGAAAATATTGAAATAAGGTGCAAAATATGAAAATATGTACTCGAAATTCATTACCTTAAAATTAACTTTACAATTTTTTTATGGTTATTTTAAATTAAAGTTAAAGAAATTTGATATATTTTCAAACTAACCGATATTTTCGATACTCTTACTCTTTGTAGTTTACATATGTCGCGCAACTCACTACATGTAGTTATGGTGCGCAACAATTATAAATCTACATTTACGTATAGGATGACAGCAGAAATTGCTCAAGAGAATATGCCAGAATATCCGAGCTCTGACTCCAAATTGAGTCAAAAAAGAAGAAGTCTGAATATATATATATATATAAAAATGGCGAAGGCGAATCTCATTTCCGATCCGTTTTTTTGAACGGTGTCGAATCTCATTTCGATGTTGTCTTTCGTACATCGATTGTTTTATACACATGGTTTGTTCTTATGATTTTAGCATTATTGTGTTTATTATTTTGGCCATTATTAGATATTAAGGTTTTAAAATAGTGATTTAAAAAATTTATCTACATAATTTAGAGAATACTTTACACTAAATGCAAGAAAATGTGCTAGAAAATAAATCAAGAGCTTATGGAATATATCGTTGCTTTATTGGTTGAAATCAACCATTCGCAACAGCCACAAATAAATCTAGAAATCACATTAAAAAGCAAAAAAGAGATGATTTTAAAAATAAAACAATTTAGTTTTCCTTATATATATATAAAATATTTTTTTTATTTAATACGGATTAGTCAATCTGTGTGGATATAAATTTACTGACCAAAATTATGTTTTTTTGTTATAATTTTCCATAAATATATACATATTACAGCAAATACATATTGTTTAATTTATTTTGAAGTAATGAATGTAAATAGAATCAAATAAAAAATTAAAGCCGAATCTACA
The DNA here is from genome assembly GCA_963920725.1 of Rhamphomyia laevipes. Classification (NCBI taxonomy): domain Eukaryota; kingdom Metazoa; phylum Arthropoda; class Insecta; order Diptera; family Empididae; genus Rhamphomyia; species Rhamphomyia laevipes. The sequence goes on along the minus strand of OY987256.1, from coordinate 4,694,278 downwards.
GTCGTTTATTAATGCTTATTAACTAATTAATTCATAATTCTGATCTTTAATCGATTTACCGATTTAAATTTAATCAAGAAAATTTTTCAATAATTATTATTATTGTATTTAAAAATTTAATAATACAATAAGTATATACAACTTCCGAAAATAATGTTAATTTAATATAAAAAAAATCGAAATAATTTAACGAAGCAATTGTTTAAAACAATTACTTTATGTTGACAAATTTAAACCCGGCCACGTACATGGATGCAAAGTTATTAGATAATTATAAACAAAGTATAAAATTTATCTACAGATTCGACCTTCATATTTTTTCATTTCATTCAAATCTTTTTTTTAAATTTTTTAATCATTTATGTTTAATTTCAATTCTTAATTATTAATTAACTTAATTATTTATTTATATATATTATTTTTTTATACGTATTTGTTAAGTTTACTATAAAAATTATCTTATTAAATAACAATTTAATTAATTAAACATTTATAAAAGAAAATACTTAGAATATATTAAAAATTAGAATATTAATAGGAATTTTTTTACATTTTTCATTTTTTTATACAGAGCAACAAATTTAAATTACACAGAATTGGTAGAGGACAATTTATTTTAAAAACATTTAAATATTATTTGCTTACTACTGTAATTTTAATATTTATAAATTTTTTTTTTTGCAAAAACTGTATGCATTTTTGTCTCGGTAAATAAAATATTTTATTAATTTTTAAAAGTTTATATTTAAATTTTGTTTTTCTTTTTTGCTTGTTCTCTATAAAAAAAAACTAATTTTTGTTTTTAGCTAAAACTTTCTTTGAATATCACATTTTCCAAATTATATTGAACTGTCCATGAATTTTTTATATTATTATTATTACTACCACCATCACCAACACATTTATTATTATTTTTATTATAATTGTTGTTGTTAATTCGCATACTAGAGATCTCATTTACATGATTATTCATCGTTGTCATCATTAACAATCAATCTGATTTAGTTTTATAACATGCATCACAAACTCGTACATCACTTAACCAACTACGTTCTGGTACTGGTCGACGATGTTGTGAACATGAATCACAAACAGCTTGACCACATGCCCGACAATGATGACGATAACAATCACCATTATTTTGAAGAGTATTATTAATAATTTTACTACCAGCACTTGGACTATTATTAATTTGTATATTATTTTTATTATTTTGATGATGATGATTATCATTTTGATGATATGTTCTGGCAGATTCTAATTCTTCTGCTGTACCAAATGGTTTTTCACATATTGAACAATTTATTGCATCGGAATCTTTAACCCAGTATGAAGGGCGTGCAGTATCTTTAATAAAGTCTGTTTTTTTTTTTGTTGGGTTTAATTATTGTTTTTTTTCTGATTTATAATTTTTAAATATTTATTTTGATATTTACCTTTTGGATATTCTAAAACTCCAGCTACATGTGTCAATGCATTGAAAACAGTCTCACCATATTTTCTAACAATAATATCAGATTCATCATTTTTGGATTGTTGTGCTGCTGCTGGTGACCCTGAATTTATAGACGAATTTCTTTTAATTTTAACTTTTTTATTGATGGAATAAGAAAAATGCAAAAATAAATTTACAAAAGAAAATAAAAAAATAAATAAAAAATATATAAATAATAAACGTAAATTTAATTACCAGGAATTTTATTTCCTTTTAATAAGTCTTGTCGACAATCACTACAAACTCTTACATCCTCATACCAACCACGTCCTGGTACTGGCATTTTATGTTTTGAGCATGCATTACAAAATCCTTTGCCACAGCCACGGCAGTGATGTTTTCTTAAACCAGTTTTTTCGAAATTTTTACGACATGTTTCGCATACCTATACGATAAAAATTAAATATTCTTACTATTATAGGTTAAAAAATATAATTTTTTTAGGGATTTTATTTTTGAAACAATAAATCCTTTAAGTTCATTGTCCTGTGTATTGTGAAAGTAATGTATTTCTAATTTGAATAGGGATTCGTTAAACTTTGAATAATCACCGAAAATAAACAAATTGAAATTTAACAAATTCTTTCATATTAGCTCCGTTGCGCGATATATTATCTTGTTATATCTGAAAATCATATTTACCGTTATTTCTGAATTAGGTACCCAATAACTTGGTGCAGCTTTATCAGCTACCCAATCTGATATTGCTTTTGTTGGCTGTTGTACAACATTACCAATTGCCCCACTAATAAAATTAACACCATCTAAAAATATTTGGCCAGAATGAACATCACATCTATCTCGACGATTTCCACCTTTCCAAACATGAACAATTTCAGATCTACAACAACAAAATTACTAATAAGTTTTCAAAATTTACATTAATTATATATAAAAAAAAAGTTGCTTACCGAACAGCTATGTCTTCTGGTGATTTATTACCATACCAATATTGTCGTGATCGGTAAATTTCACCACAACTTGGACATTCAATTACAGCACCTTTCCATGCATATGTAGCTAGACCACTCCATGTACTACCATTATTTGTTTGTGATTGGCTATTTACAATAACCTAAAAAATATCATCAACATTTTTTTTTTATGTATAATTACAAAAATCTATTAAAACAAACAATTTTGATTTTTAACTCACTATCACCTTTTTTCCATTTGTATGACATTTTTTACACATATATACTTTATTATCAAGTTGATGTTGGTATATACACAATTCATTGTTATCATGGTCTTCACCATCATTTATATGACCCATTGAACGTTGACAACGTTTTGAACATGATTCACATGTTTCACCACATGTAAAATATTGTTCCGGAAATGGATTTATATTTTTAACTTCACCCGAATATTTTAAATTTAATGATTTTAATGCTTTATAAACGAAACCAGGTTGTCGTGGCGATCGTACAGATTTATTAGCAATTTCCATTGATATTAAATCTAATAATGTTGTGAAATTGGTTTTTTTTGTTGTTTCATCGGTTTTTAAACCAATATAACGTAATGAACTAAATGCATCAATTGTCATATTCAATTGACGAAAATTGGCACGTAATTTATCTTCAACACTTTCGTCAACAGCTATAATAAGAATATGAAAAATAGAAAATATATTTAATATATAAAACAAAAATTGGGTTTGAAGGACAAAATAAATTTGACAATGATTTTACATTCTACATTTCATATCTTTTTAGGTAAGATAGAAATCTTACAAATAGTACAAAAAAGGAAAGTTAAAATAAATAAGCACAAAGGAAAATGAAATAAGTAAAATTACCAAACTCTGTATATTTTAAGTAATCTATTTTTCAATAAATTTATTAAAAATTATATTTACTTGATTCTAATGGTTTTGTATATCTTGTTTCTTGAAATATAATAACAGCTGGTCCTAATGCACGTGTTGAATCTGGTTCCAATGATTGTAATGCCGATGCAAAATGCAAACTAAATGCTTGTGATGCATTACTTAAAAATTGATAAACTTCACGATTTAATCTTTCTGTTCTTGTACGAAATATAATAATATCAGAAATTGCTAAAATCTATAATATAAAAATAATAATAATAATAAAAATTATGAATTAATGTTTAATTTTATTTTTTTGCATTTATATACTTTTAATAACATTCGCATTCGTCTATCTGGATTTGTTGTTGTACCTAAAAAACCTTCTGTATCTAAACATAATACATTCATTTTACGTTGCATTGCTGCCATTACACCAATTGTACATGATTGTTGTTCAATAGATGTTTGAAATATTTGTTCACCATTAAAAAATGTATGATTCATTGTATGTGATTTACCATCACCAGTATTACCAAATATTGATACAACTTTAATTTTATCATTATCTGTACAACCGCCAAGACGTTTTAAAAATTCCTCTTCACTACTAACTAATAATTTTTCATCACGTCCCATTAATGGAAATGCTAATTTATTTGTAATAATACCATTTTGATTATTATTATGATATATATGTGATAATGTATGATTTATTAACGAATCATCACAATCAGTTTGTAAAAATGGTACAGATCTTAATTCAGTTTCACTAACAATATCTGGTTTCATAGCATCCGATAATTCAGCCTATAAAAAATTACAAAAAAAAAAAAAGATTTATTTTGAATTAATTTTAATTTTTGATAAGAATTATATAAATAAAATACCAATGTAAGAGATTTTAAGAAAGCCATATAATATATTTAAACAATTTTTCTGAACTTCAAAATATTTATTATTAATATAACCACACACAAAATTATAATTTCATCTTTTCTTGTGTTTAAACAAAGAATATTAGTGATGCAAAAAACACTTCATGATTGTTTTTTTTTTTGTAATGCAAATTGAATAATTAATAAATATTTATATATTTATAAAAATAAATGCCTCAAGGGAAACACATCCTCTTTGCTATCAATATTGACGACGTACAAAAATCGTGAATAAAAAAAAAACAATCTTTGTTTTGTATTTAAAAAATAAAATAAAAACAATTCTATAAAATTCGATTAAATTACGTTGTTTATGTGTAAATAATATATATATATTTAAACAGCTGAAAATTATCAACGAAAAATTAAAAATATATATTAATTAAATATAATATTTATTTAATTTTATCAAAATATTTAAGTTTCATACTTAATTATAGAAATTTTAAAATTATTTACACGTTTAGATAAAAAAAATTCAATTCTAATAAAGTGCATTTTTAGAATACCGGTGAATTATTAATAATACGAGGGCTGATTGATAATTACGTGGACTGACACAGAAGACACAGTTTTTTTCAGTTTTTTTTTTCTTATTTTTCAACGTAGTCACCTTTTAGGACGATACACTTAGTTAGACGATGTTCCAGTTTTTTGATGCCTTCCAAAAAATATGATTTCTCCAACCCTTCAAAATAGCCATTTGTTTCGTCGATGACCTCAGCATTTGACCCAAATCTCTTTCCTGCAAGCCATTTTTTCATATTTGGAAACAGGAAAAAGTCAGAAGGGGCCAAATCTGGAGAATATGGTGGATGAGGAACCAATTCATATCTCAATTCTAATAATTTTTCTGTTGCAATTCCTGATTTGTGAACTGGTGCATTGTCTTGATGAAAAAGAACTTTTTTCTTTGCTAAATGTGGTCGTATTATTATAATCTCTTCATTCAAACGATCCAATAATGTTGCATAATATTGTCCTGTGATTGTTTTTCCTTTTTGTAAATAATCGACATGGATTATACCATGAGCATCCCAAAAAACAGTGGCCATAATCTTGCCAGCTGATGGAACTGTTTTTGCCTTCTTTGGAGCCTTTTCACCTGTAGAAATCTACTGTTTTGATTGTTCTTTTGTCTCTGGTGTGTAGTAGTGTATCCATGTTTCATCAACGGTTATGAATCGACGCCAAAAATCGACTGGATTACGTTGTAATAACTCCAAAACTTGCTTTGATGTTGTCACACGATTGCGTTTTTGATCAATTGTAAGCAAACGCGGCACCCATCTTGCAGATACCTTTTTCATATCCAAATATTGATGTAAAATATTAAAAACACGTTCCGATGAGATGTTCACGATGTCAACAATTTCCCGCAATTTCACTCTTCGGTCATCTAGTACGATATCATGGATTTTATCGACCATTTCTGGAGTAGTCACTTCATTTGGACGCCCAGAACGTTGTTCATCAATTGTGCTGGTACGGCCACTTTTAAACTCAGCAAACCACTTGCAAACCATTGATTTCAAAGGTGCAGATTCACCATAATATTTATCCAACTTTTCTTTAGTTTCCTTTGCTGTTTTCTGCCTCAAAAAATAATGTTTTATCAACACACGAAATTCGTTTTTATCCATTTTTAAAAATTCACTGAGATTGACTTACTTAAACGACTGTTACATGGAAAGTATACAAGATATCGACTTTAAATTTTATATATAGCCTAGTAAATGATTTTAGAGGTAAAAAATACTTACTTTATACCTGTGCATTACCTGAATCACAGGTAGTCCACGTAATTATCAATCAGCCCTCGTATTACTGTTGTATAAGAAAAACTATTTAATTACATAATTATTATAATGTCACAAATTGATAAATAAAAAATTATTTATAAAAATTTTGTCAACATTTATTTTAAATATATATAAAGAAATATTAATTTTATTTTTGGAATTATAGCTATTCTTAAAGTGCGATTTGTCAGTGACAATTTTTAGTCTGTGTTTTTAAAAAATAATACAGGTGATTCATATAATTACTGATGATAAATTTACTGTCGGGATTGGTGAAGGGTTTGTGAGAATTTACGGAAGAATATAATCTTATATTTTTGCTTGATATTTTATGACTAGTTTAGTCATATAGAGACTAATGAAGTTGTTTTTACGATAATATTTTCAAACTGCCGATAAAAGAAATGATATGAAGATCAACAGAATCGTATGGCAATACTTTGTATTATTGTCATCGAAATTATGTTACTAGTAAAATAAAAATATTTAATATATCACAACCAAATATTATTTTCTAGAAACGTACGATAAATGAGTTATTCTTGGTTCAAAATTGCGCCGATACTGCTCTATTTCCATATCCATATGCTGTATTTTGTTTGGAACAGTTTATTTTGTTTTTACTAAGGTAAAAGTACCATATTTGGACCGCTATTAAAAACTTAAGACTTTTTATACTTGTAATATATTTTGTAAATTAAAAAAAGGATTTTTATTAATTGTAATATGTAGTTGGGATTATTTTCGATCAATATTAATAAGTTTTTATTTTATTTTAATGTTATTTATTTAAATTTAATACCTTAAATCGTGAATATATAAAAGCTCATAATTTGGACATACCAAAAATTTTCGTGTTCCTAATGTGGACAATTCCATGACCCAAATTTGGATCGAAAGAAAATTGTTGTTTTAATGTAAAAGAATAACGTTTAATGTTAGGAAATAAAGATTTTTTTATTCAAATTCAATTAATAAAATAATAATAATAAACATAAACAAAAACAAAAACAAATGCAATGTAAAAGTAAAGTAATATTAATAGTTAGTAAAAAAGTAAAGTAATATTTATTAATTCATGTTTCTTAATTTATTTACTTCTTCAACATTGTAAATATCCCTTGAATTAATTAAAGTTGGTTCACGAATTTCCATTACAACATCATTATTTTTGTACCATTTTCCAACGATCCAAATTCAGTGCAATTTCAATTTCTAAGATTTCCTAATTTGGACCGTTTAGATCCAAATTATGGTTATTTAGGAACTAAATATTGATTAATTTTTATTAAATTAAATTTAAACTTTTAGCACTGATAATTATAGTCAATTTATTAATTAAATATTAATTATTCTTATGAGCAAATTTGGACATAATGTTTTTATTAAAATTCACTTATTTTAAAATAAAGTTTCAAATATAATATTTCTATAAGATCAGGTTTTACATATATTTTAAACCTCATTTATTAAAGTAAATGTAATAAAAATATAGTGTCTAAATTAGCTCAAATTATTAATTTGTTCTATATTAACATAATGGAGAAACAAAACATATAATTATTCAATATTTTTAATTAAAAAAATCAAATTTATGATATGATATTCAAAATGGCAATTTGGACATAGCCGTCCAAATTTAGTGCACATAATATTTTTCACTGTCCCGAATTTGGCTCGCTTATTTTAACATTTAATTAATATTTAATTGCTAAATTATTGAATAAAATTTACTTTATTTTTAATTTAAAACCGAGTTCAACTCCAAATCAACACAGTTTATGAATAATCAATATTATAATCCCTATTTACAAAATGTACTTATCTAAAGAATTTTCTAACAATTTTTTGAAAAACAAAAACTTTAACTAAAACGTTTCGAATAGCGACAGAAACTATTTCTTTTCTCTAGTTTATAAAAAAATCAAAAGAAAAAACTAATGAGAATTAGACAAAGAAAACTCGATGCTTCTTTTTAAAAATTTAAATATTGCAATTTCGTAATTTTTTTACTTAAATTTGAAAGAAAAGTAGGAAACGGTCCAAATTATGGACAACTGTCCAAATTATGTACTTTTACCTTATTGCTCATTTGTTTTATTGGCATTTAGTTATTTGTGCAAATAAAGCATATTTTTTAAATTAAGTTAAAAAAGTTTAAATTATTCCATAAACATAAATCTTTTGTCTTGCCACTTTATAATTTTATTTTGAAAGCATTTTAATATAAAAATATTTATGGCATCATATATTCAAAAATACAAACCCATGGCACGTATAAAATTTACCTAACTTTCAATATTTCAAAAATATCATTATAACAACAGAATACACATAAGATCAGGCTCAGGAGAAACATTAATATTTCTTCGGAATATATATGAATTGTACCAGCGCTCAAATTGATTCGTATTATTCGTATAATAATAATTGACTCATCATATGAGAATGAAAATGTAAATTTTAAAAATGACTTTTATAAAGTAATCTAAATAAACAAATAAAATTTACAACAACGTAAGAGAATGTATAAATATTGAAAGTATTAAATATGTGTAATTATAAACACGATTTCTCTTTATCAGAATTTTATAATTTATGTTCCTTTAATTTAGTTGCACATCATCGTTTCATTAATTTACAATGACAAAATAAATCGTTTGGAGATAGAAATATATTTAAATAAAAAATACAATAATTAAACAATTAATTATTTAATGAATTTAATAATCTTACTAAAAAACTAACTTACCATAATATACAATTTGATATTATTACAATAATAAATATTTATTTTTTGTTTATATTTATCAAATTCGAGAATAATATTTGCTGTTACCAAAGTAACTAAATATATTATGAATGATTCATTGATTTTGATATATTACATTAATATAAAAAAATATGTACAAAAAAAAATAATTTTAATAAATTGATTATTTGTGTGAATATATTATGAATGTTATAACTTAACTGAAATTGGATTTTGTAGTTTATTAGCTGTATAAATTATCACTAACAATTGTTTTTCTAATCAGAGTGTAAATGATGTGTAATTAAAGTTCAAATTTCTATAATTTAAATCAATATTTAATCAATATTTTTATTGATAGCTTATGTAAATACCTAATAAGATTTAAATTGTTTAAATATATTTTTTATTTTGTTTTTAATTTTTATTATACGCGAAACTCGCGGGAACCTTTATTTGACGTTAATGTTTTCCTTGACATCCGTTTATATGCGATAATTTCATTATCTGTTGTATGTATATACAGGAATATTGTTAATTTTCAAATATATGTAGTTAAAAAAATTAAAAAATGATTTAATATAGAAGTTTCAAGAAAACCATAAATTATCTATAGTAAGTGGACACTGGAAGAATTATTATAGTCAGAATTATTTATTGGTAGAATTAATTACTTGGGTTAAAAATTCAAAAGTTGTATAATGTAACGCAAATGTTTATTATCATTACGAGAGGTATTATTATGCATGGACTTACTGTAATGTAAGTTATAATTTACACTTATACTGTGTAAAAGTGTGTAAAATTATATTAGATGTTAATGCTGGTTTTGTGATTTAACTGATTTAACTTATGAAATTAAATGGGGGAGAATATATTTAATTCAATAACTATTCCATAAGCAAGAAAATGTAGAATTGAATGACCTAAATATCCATATCTGGAAAATTGTAAATATAATCTATAATAATATATATTGATTTGAATCAAAGAATAGTAAACAAATAGTAAATTAATGAATTTTATAAATAAAATCAATAATAGGTTGATTAAGTATACGCAAAAGTATTTCATATTTATTTTGAATATTAATATTAGCTTAACACAAAAAATACTGAACAAAGAACATAATTTTTCCAACTACTATATACCTATATAATAATATATTCAATCTTAATAGCAGCTATAATTGTGTTGTATATATATAAATTATAAAATCAATTTCCATATTAAGATATTTTTATAATCTTTACAGCCTACACTTTTAGTCAGATAACCTACAATTAATGTTTTTTTTAATTGTATGTTGTTGACCTGCTACTGCGATAGGCCTGCACTAATACCACAATTATTATATACCCCAAAAATAGATGTTTTTTATTTAATATATTATAAATTATAGTCAATGCCAAGAAAATAACTGATAAATACAAAGCACGAATCGAATATTTTTTGATTTGTGAAAAACGTTTTTTAATATTCTTGAAAATAAAAAAAAATGCGCATTTAGATAAGAACTTTATATACAACTAGAGGATTTTTGCAAAATTATCGCCTCATTTTTTAATTTGAATGATAAGAAGTAGAGGAATGGATTATTCTTCAAATATATATAATGTAATAACACCAAAAAAAAATCGAATTTTTAAATTATCAAACAAAGAAATCGCATAAACATAAAATATATGTATAAAAAAACTATTTATTAAGTCACAATTATTTTAACATAATTGAACACTCATAAGAAAAACATGATTGTGTATTTTATAAGTTTGTAGAATGATTTTCTTGAAAAACCAGAACAAGAATATATATAATAGAATATAAAAAAAAGCAATTTTTTTTTTTTGAAGTGTGAATTGTGATATAAACGTAAATTAACCTTCGAATACTAAACTTACAAATTTTTGCTTTATTTGTTTACATAAACAAACTTGATAGTAGGTACACAATTTAGTACAATCAACTGACCGAAAGCACTGAAGGTGCAAGGGAAAAAACTCTTTAATATTTTCTATAATCACTTTGAAGACCTTCCAACTTACAAGCATTGGATATATCATAAGGGCCGCAGAGTCTTGACTTATATAAATTTATCCACATTTTCGGATTGTTCGAAATCAGACCATTTAAAATTAAACATTTTCTTTGAATATTCAATTTAATGGGGAGCGCCCGCCCATTTAATAATACACTTTAGCCAAATTAAATAATTATGCGGAAAGAATTTTATAAGATTAATTAGTAGTACAGATTCTTTTAATACCAACCTTGACCAATGTCAGTGAATTCATTGGATTCATAATTGATGGATTTTCAACATCTATTTTCATCATTTTTTTTAGTAATTTTTATAATATTTTAAAACTGATTTTTTTTAAAAAAAGTATATTATTTTTATATTTTAATTATTTCATTAAGATATAAGTTATTAAATTACGTCGTCAGGTATTGAGAACTTCTAGAATCCACTAAGAAAAAGAGGTTATAACACGTTTTTGTTTTGTGCACTTTAATTGCAGAATTTCAAACAAAGAGTTATTTTAAAATTTTCTTCCATCTGCAAAATAATCACAATATTTTTTAGTTATTTGTTGTTAAATACGCAATATTTATTTTAAATAACCGGAACTTGTGACTTTATTCAATGTGTGACACAAAAAAGCAGTAGTTTTTTTTACAATAAAAAAAACTGCAAAATATAGAAAAATTCATTAAAACTGTCAAAATAAAATGACATTTCTAAGATTACCAAACCGCAAATATATATATTATATATTAAAATTTGTGTTGTTATGTCGCTTTAAAAAGCTTTGGGCGCCATCTATTTGAGAATTAGTTCAGTTTTAAAATCAATTTTGTAATAGAATTGTTGGAAAATAGATGGCGTGAGGAGCATTTTCATTATATTTGAATTTGGAATGCAATTATATTGTAATTTTGTAATGAATGGGAAAGTATTATAGAATATAGAGTGTAACGCTAAGACCCTTTGGTTGTCTAAGGACGCTGCTCTAATATAACGTAATACCTAATACCTAACCTCTATGAGGCTATGAACTATGATATAGAATAGAGGAAGATTATTTCTTCAGTCGTGAAGAAATAATCAGCGTCTGTGCATTAATTGTTGTGACAATCAGATTACAATCAGAAATTGTTTTCGAGGTCGGAGATTCCCAAAATTTGGAAATATGTCCTTTTTATAATAATTAACAATTCATTTTTATACTTTTTAAATTTAAATTTTATAATATTTTTAATTTTGAGGTAAAATGTTATTTTTATTAAATTTGTTCACTACGAAGTACCAAAACGTCTTTTCACACCGACAATTAAATTTTAACTGGCAAAAAAGATGTATCTTAATATTATTAAAAATTGTTGAAAAAAGCGCGCGAATTTTGAATTTGAAAATATCGTTAGAATTATAGTGCAATTACCGGTCAAAAAAAAACCTTGTCCATTTTAAAATAAACAAATTAAAAGGATTATTGTGGAAAATAATTAATAAATTTATTTTTTGTGTAAATCATATTAAATTTAAGTTCTTAAAGAAATAATTCAATTGAAATGTGGGTAATGATCTATCTATCTTTCAGCTTTTATCCTAGACCTAGATTGAAAAATGCAGTTGTTCAACGATCTTCCTATGTAATATATATTTTGAGAAAGTATAATCCATTTTTGAAAATTTGAATATATAATAATTTTTTGTATTTAAAAATATTTAAAAAGTACAAAACCGTGTCTGGTGCGGTGTTGAACTGCAGGCAGCAATACATTAACATATAGTGGGATCTGTGAGGATGATAGTATGTGGATATGTTAATAGGATGCACTTTTGATTACAAATTTTGCAACTATAATAAAACGTAAGAAAATATTTATACTAATTTTTATTGTAAGTCTAATTTTAGAATAGAAGAAATAATTTTTTTTTTAAGTTCAGTAAATTATAAATTCAAATTATCAAATAAGATTTTATGAACGCAAGATTTTTCAATCCTGAATAAAACCTGATTACCAGCTTTCAGTTGAATTATTACTTTAACAACTTAAATTTAATGTAATCTACACAAACAATAAATTTATTAACACATTAATTATATAATTTAATTATTTAACTCGCATAAATATAACGATATATTCAAATTTAAATTCAAATTCAAAATTCGCGCGTTTTTTTTGCAACAACTTTTTAATTCATTTAATAATATTAAGACACACCTCTTTTTCTTAGTTAAATTCTAATTGTCGGCGTAAAAACACGTTTTGGTAATTGGTAGTGAACATAATTTAAATAAAATTATAAAAAAATAATATTTTTACTTTCTAAACATTAAATATATTATAAAATCAATGTTTTAAATAATTATTAATTATAAAAATAAAAAAAAATCAGAGTTTTCCGAGTTTTTCGCGTAAAATCGTTTTAAAAATATGCAATTGAAAATTTCAGATGTTTTTTGTGTGTGTGTGGAAATATTTATTTTATAAATAACCGCAAAAAATAATAAAATTAAGTGATTATATAAAAAATATATTAAATTGCTTTTAATTTAAAATTAAGATCATTATATTAAAAAAAAGTTTAGTGAAAATTTAGTGTAGTTGTAAAAATAATTGCAGACCGTTTTATTTTCTATATAAATAATCGCAGCCATTTTGAATCAGTTTTTCATAATTATATTAATATCAGGTTAGTTATATTAAATATTTTTTATCATATTTTTAAAATTTCCAAATATTCATGATTTTCTTAAGTTCTATTGAAAATTTTCTTACAATAATTTCTTTAATTTTCTTAATTTTCTATACTTTTTTAGCTTTGACTTAACATTATAAGTTAACTTGTTATTAAATATATGATTATTTTAAATAATGGCCGAAATGCATGTGCGTTTTTTAGGTGCGTTGTGGCATTTTTTGCTGCAAATATTATTTAGAACAAATGGGTTTTCTATGTAACTAATTACATGTCTGCAATGCACTGCGTTGCGCCGAAGGAAGATATCTCAATTTCTAAATTTTGCTGTACGCTTTAAAGCATGCCTCAAAGCACTAAAAAAACTCACATGTATTTCAAGCATAATACTATAGAATTTTTCGCAATGCATTTTTTATGTACTCTTTTGAGTCTGTTGTTCAAATACATTTTAATTTTAGGGCTAAGAATAAATCATTTAATGTAAAGTTTAATATTTTATATCATATTGGTAGATAGGTCATTTTAAAAGGGATTCGGAATTCGGAAGTGGATTCCACTTTCTATCCGATTTTGATAATATAAAATCTTATAATCTTCGGATTATAATGACTGACATTAACTGATTTGGTCACCATTCGAAAAATCAGAAGGTTTCTGGTTCGAATTTAAATATTTTAAATTAAGTAAATTTGTAATTTAAACGAATCGAAAAATTTGTGAAGTCCCTTCCTTAAAATTTCAGAAGCGTTTAATAGAAGTACAAAAATTTCTGGAATTTAATAGTAGCTAGTGTTTTTTATAATTTTGTATACAATTCTTAATTGTGTAAACTTAATTTAAAACATAATTAAAATTTATATTCCAATAAATTTAGGGACCCAAATTATATAAACAATTTACCAGCTGATTCATTTCCATTCATCATTTATAAATATAATATCTCATTTTTCGGTTTAGCTAAACTTAGGGTAAATTTTCATTGAGAAACGAAATTAACTTATAAAGTAGATGTGGTAACAGGTTGATGAGCACGCAAAGGAAAGGGGTTACGAATGACACCTTAACCTTAGTAACTCATCAAATAGGATACCCAATTACATCCATTAAAGAACCAATACGTATTTGGGCTAAACTATGTAACCTGGGAAGCATTATCAACACACAAACCTAAAGTATTAGGAATTTTGAAAATTTGGTCCTGGATAACTTGAAGGAATTAGGCGGGATGAATCTATAAGTTCATTAGAGAAGTGAATGCGATTCAATGAGGAAAAATCGTGGTTGACTGGAGAGTACAACAGTGTTTTTAATAATGCTTTAGTCTTTAGTGTATGGATAGGTTTAGAGAGGGTTCATAGGAAACTAATATATGAGCTGCTTAGTTTCTGAAGAATATTTGTTTTTTGTGACAATTATTCGATTTCAGTGAAATTTGGTACACAGGTTGGGTTCGTAATCTACTTGAAGGTTGTAGAATTTGGTATCCGTATATTGAGTGGGTCCATGCTGATGGGATTTATGTTATCTTGAGTAGGATTTATATTATCTTGAGTGGGATTCATATTATTACCCGAAATCAATGATATTTTACACACAGGCTGATTTAATTACTTACTTATTGTTCCGGAAACTTGTATCTGGTAGCTTTAGTGGGTTCATAGGAAACAAATATATGAGCTGCTTGCTGCATAGTTTCTAAAGAATATTTCATATGTTCTATAACCATATAATAATTATTATCCGTTTTCAATGAAATTTGCTACACAGGTTAAATTCGTAATTACGCATGTGTTGACCAAGGTTAGTAGCTTTAGGGATCATGCTAAAATTTCCAAAAAATATTTCATATGTTCTACTAGATCATATTGTACATATAATTAATTAAAAAACCTGTTGTATTCAAATCACTGTTACAAGTTGTCTGGCAAGCTAACCCCTAATTAGCAGATTTAACTAAACAAACCACAAAATGAAATAAATTAACAACAAATAACGTTATTTTTTGTACAGGTACAAAGAGTAGATTTATTTTTCCTCAAATAACTCTCAAAAAAAAAAAAAATTAATTTTTCTGTTTTATTTTATTTTTAAAATTTTTTATTTTTGTTTTTTTATATTTATTTTTTTTTTTAATTTATTAACATATTTTTTTCCGTTTTATTGGTATATTTTTTGTTTTAAATAGAATTTTACACATTAAAAATTTTCAAATATTTTTTT
Organism: Rhamphomyia laevipes; assembly: GCA_963920725.1. Classification (NCBI taxonomy): domain Eukaryota; kingdom Metazoa; phylum Arthropoda; class Insecta; order Diptera; family Empididae; genus Rhamphomyia; species Rhamphomyia laevipes. Next base: position 4,678,544 of record OY987256.1, on the reverse strand, counting down.
TTTTTTTTTAAATTGTTATAATTAATTAATTTTTAATTTTTATGCACCAAGAAAAAAAAAATATATTTTTTTTTATTTATTTATACAAGTAAGTAATAATAACAAATATTAATATTTTAATTTTATTTCTCTTTTAGTTCTTAATTTTAAAATATAATATTTTTTTTTTGTATTTAAATTTAAATTTTTTTTTAATATTAATGCTTTATATTTTTGAAGTTTCTCTTCATATCAATTTTTTATTCATTTTGAATTATATACAAAACAAAAACAACCAATAATTTACAAAATAAACTTATATAAAAATTGTTAAAAAGTTTTTTTTTTTTTTATTAGTGATAAATTTTTTGTTTGTGACGAAAGTTTTTTTGTTTAAATTTTCATAATTTTCATAATTTTATATATAAAAACTAAATTATAAATATTTTTTATAAAAAAAAAATTATAAAAATTGTACATTTTTGTGCAGACAAAAATAAATAAAATATTAATAACTAAAAATTAATTAAAGCCATTTTTTTTTTTTTGTATTTGTGACGACAACAATTTTATTTTTCTTATTATATTATTTTTAATAAATAATTAAATATTTTTTTAAAATTTTAGCTCATGTCAAAAATTCAAAAATATAAAATTATAAAATTTTATGGTAAAAATATTAAATAAAACTTATGGGGCATCCCGAATGAAATAGTTACTACAAGAAATACCTGCAACGTACCGAAACCTCAGTAAATATCTAACGACCATGCTCTTAACAGTCCTGTAGCTACACTGACAAAAAACATGTCCCTGTACCTGACTCATGCACATGCGACACAGATGCTTTGGTTTCTACTCTACTACTACATGAACGAACTGTGTGAAGCAGACTGGTTTGAAAATTGAAAACTAGTTCTGTTGTGATGGAAATATTTGCTGGTTCAAGCAGTCGCTTCGGTACCTGCAACGTGAATGGTACGGGGTATGCAATGGGGCTAATTCTGGTCTAACTGCATGGTCCCATTATAATTTTTTTGTATATATTCTTTCTATTCATTCGGATTCAGAGTAATTTAACACCGGATGTCGGATAACATAAATTTTGTTTAATTTATGTTGAAAATCAATTGCGGTTAGTCCTTTAAGATTGTAAATTGTAATATAATAAAATTAATTGTGATGGAAGAGCTAAGATAGTCACAAAAATTGTATATATATTTTTGATGAGTTTTATTTAAAAAAATATATAAATTAATAAATTTATTTAATATTTTCTCTGGTAATTTAATAATTAAAATTTTTTAAATAGTTTTTTTTTTGTTTTTAAATTTTATTTTAGTTTTACTTTTAGTTTTTATTTAATATTATTAATTTTTATTTTAAATATATTTTGAGGTATTAATTTTAAGTTAGTTTTCTGTTTTTTAAAGATATTTTTTTTTATGCACATTCTTATAAACCTATTTTCATTAAAAATAGGAAGGCATTTCATTTTTTTTTTATTTTGTTAATTGAAAATTTTATTTATTTTTATTTTGAAATTTTAGTTTATGCTTTCATTTTGAAAAGTTTTATTTTAACGATTTATTTTTGACAAAAATTTCGAAATAAATTAATTTTATTATTTTTAATTTTATATTTTTATTAAAATATTATTCTTTGTTATGTTTTTAGTATTTTGCATAGTAAAAATATATTTATAATTTATTAGGTATATATACATTTATAAGCATTTAATTTATATAATTTTTGAATCATTATTATAATAAAGCACATTTTTGGAACAATTTTTATTTTAGGACTTTAAACATTTATTTTTTAATTTGATTTTGTTTTTTTGCATTACTAAAATTTTCTTTTTTTTTTATTTTGTTATTTTATATAAATATTTACTTTTGTCTACATTAATTTTTTATAAAGCACTTTTTTTTTAAGTTATTTTTCTCAGTTATATTTATATAATTTCAAAAAGCAACAGATTTTAAGCGTAAATAAAAAAAAATATTAAAAGAAATATTTAGGAATTTAATGTAAATATTGAAAATTTGATCATTTTATATATCAAATAATTTATTAATAACTGAAAATGATAGCGTTTTTTTTCTAATAGTTTAATATTGAATTCACAATACAACAATTGATCGATAAAGACAAATCGTCGGTGATGGTAAAGGTATGAAATCTCGTAAGTAGCAAAATCAAAATTTGAAAAAAAAACTTTTTAAAAAGGTTGTAAAATTGTATTACTTTATCCTTGAATAAGTCTCAACATTTGTTACGCAGCAATTAGAACGTTCGTTAACACTGTAGTAGACAGTTTCTAACGAAAACAGAATTAATTTACTAAAGATTTATTAAAATTTAGTTTTAAATTTAAATTATTGAATTTCTGCGTTGCGTTGTAATCGTTCGCGTTATGTTTATTGAAAATTGGAACAACTTCCGCATATTTAATGTCCATCGTTTCGCGTAAGAGTGAACCACAAACAATTCTAATAACTGCAGCCATTTTTGTTTATTATTTATATCGTTAAATTGAATTTGTTATTTTAATATTTCATATGATTTTTTTTTATGTTAACGTCAACTTATACGTTTGATAGAAGTGTCACCTATTTATAGTGTATAGCATTTTAGTTGCATTGTGAATTCAGTATTATTATCTTTTTTTTTATTAAAATCAGCTTTACATTATCAGACTTTTCATATGCGATGTAAAATCTTATGAAAATGCATACTATTTATTAGTGGATGGTTTTTTACATTGACACTACGATTTTTCATCCAGACAAAAAATTGTAGCAAAATGTTTTATGCAAAGTCTGATAATGTAAAGGAACCTTAATAAATGCAGATTTTCAGTACTATTAACATATAAGCTCTGTAAATAGACATTTTATTAATATATCTCTATATAAAAAAAAATTATGCAATAATCAAAAAAATAAAAACTTTCGTAATTTTAACAGAAAAATTAATAACTTAACAATTATTTAAAAATATACAAAATAAAAAATATATTATATAACAAAATTAAAATTTTTCTCAAAAATTCTAGTTTTTTTTAATTGTTTTTTATATTATATTATGGTAAATATAATTATATTTCTTTTTTTTTAAAAAAAAATTCTCTTAAATTTCTAAATATTTTTTAATTTCATAAATTGTTTTTGTTTCCCCCAAAAAAGTTTCTTTTTTTTTTTAATATAAATATTAAATATTTTTTTTTTTACAATATTTTTGTATCACTTACACGAAAATATAAATATAAATTTTTAAACATTTTTTTTATGTAAATTTTAATTTTCGTATTTACTTATTTTATAATTAAAATTTTGAAATCTTATTTTTTAATTAATAATTTTAAAAGTTGTTAAATTAAAATTCGAAAATAAATTTTAGAAAAATATGAAAAAAAAAAAATTCTTAAATATTTTATTTTTTAAATTTTGATTTAATTTTAATTTTTTTACCTTTTAATAATCTCATTCGGAATTTGAAACAGTTTTTATTTTATGAAAAATATAATTATTACCATTAGTATTAAAAAATACTTAAGAAAACTTTAAAAATTTGAATCTTTTTAAATTTTAATTTAATTTTTTTTATTAATTTTATGTTTTATTAATTTTTTTTTTCAGAGGAATGCATCAGTGGGTAAATATTTTATTTTCTTATAAATATAATGAATTTATTATTTTATGCCAAAAATTTTTTTATTACAATCAAATTTGTTATTTTAAATAAATTTTTTAATTATGGTAACCAATTTTTTTTTATCTTCGTATCTATTTTTTTTATGTATTTCTATATGTTTTTTATAACCACACATAAAATATACTTTATTTTAACACATTTTTGTTAATTTATATATTTATTTAATTTAGCATATTTTATATATATTTTTTTTTGTAGAAATATCGTTGGGTTATTCGAGTTTTTTTTTAAATTGGCGAAAAAATGATGAGATAAAAATTGATTTACTATATAAATTTGTGGTGACAAACCGTTGGTCTGTCGAGAAAATAATTTATTTAGATACAAAAATTGAAAATTGTAACATATTACTGGTTAAACAAGAACGACGAGACGAACACAACGGAGACGGATACAAATTTCAAAGAAAAGTTTAAATGTATAGAAATATAGGAAATCTGTTTGGCCGATCGTAATTTCTAATGAGTTTCTTGTCTGAATAGCAGAGGTCGGTTATTTATAAAACAAAAGTATATTTACTTTAAATAATATAAGAAATTTATTCAAATACTTCCATTTTTGAATTTACATTATCTCAAATTTTTAAAATATAATTAAGCGCGAATTTTAGCTTTATTAGTCCCCCGTGACATTATTATTGGTTTACTACTATATAACTATTGAAAAAGTATTTGATTTAATATTTGAACAATCAATTATTTTATGGTTACCAGTTACTTAAATTAATGTATTTGTAATCTGGAGGAACACATTAAAGGATAAGTCAGGAAAATGAATACATTTGTTTGTCAAAAAACTAAAATTTTAAACAAAAGTCGTTAATTTTCATATGCCACTGATTTTTTAACATGTTAATTGTCATATATTTTTTGTTTCCTTTATTTTACATCAAAATTTTTCTCATCACATTTTTCATATATATTTTATAAATAATACTTTTATTGAATAAAATTTGTTTTTTTTTTTAAAAAATTGGTTACTTTAAATTTAAAAATTTGATTTCCCATCATCATATATTAATTTTCTCCATTAAATTTACACAAAAAATAAGAAAAACAAAAAAATTTATTAATATTACAATAACTATATCACGCCATCTGTTGGTAACAAATAAGAACAACAATAAGAACAATAACAGTAACAAATATTATTATCATTATTATTTGTAATATTAATATTTCACGCTAAACAACCACCATTTGTCATATGAACATATGCTGATACACCAGTATCTAAATCAGTAAATTCAGATTCGGTACCATCAGCTGCCAATTGTGCCAATAATTCAGAATCATGTGTTAAAAAATCATTTTTAATTAATATATGATCATAACTTTGACAACTAATTGCTAGCTGTGAATGAAAATCAATTGAATTTGTATTATTATTATTATTTAGATGACTTGTACAATTATTATTATTATTAATATTATTATTATTATTGTTATTATTATGATTATTAAAACTATTGCTATTATTTTTAATATCAAAACTATCAAAATTCGTTTCACATAAAAATCTTTCAGCACTTTTAGCTGTTGTATATGGACTTTGTGTTTCAGCTAATTCACTTTTCATAACAAAATCAACTGTAGTACTATCAACAGTAGTACCACCATTACTATTCTCACAATTTGGAATGTAATCAGTTTTTAATATTGGTGAATGAATTTGTTGTTGTTGTTGTTGTTGTTGATGCTGTTGGTGATGTTGTTGTTGTTGATGTAATTGTTGTTGTTGTTGTATATGATTATTAATATTATTTAATGCTTGTTGTAAATGGCAGGTTGTTAAATCTTGTGTTGGTGAACTAAGATAACCAAGTTCATGAGTTGTTGGTGATGGTTTACAATAACCATTTGGCAGGATATCTTGTAAATTATGTTGTTGTTGTTGTTGCTGGTGTTGCTGTTGTTGTTGTTGATGTAGTTGTCGTAAACCATTATTTCGTGAATATTTAATAGTTGCTACTGGTGGTATTACAGTACGTGGCTGTTGTTGTTGTTGCTGCTGTTGATTGTGTTGTTGTTCATTGCATATAATATCATCATCATCTTCATCATCACCATCATCACCACCACCACTACCATTACCTAATCCCAAGTTTTTTAAATATTTATATGCTGGTGATTGTAATAATTTTGTTGGTGGCTGATAACCACCAGGATGAACACATGCATGATTTTGTAACATTTCAAATAATTTCCGTCTTTCAATTTCTAAACTTTTTACTTGGGTTTTTAAATCAACATTTTGTGTTTCTAATGTTTCCGATTCACTTACTAAATTTATTGTACGTTCACGTTTCTTCATACGACATTTTGTTGCAGCAATTTTATTACGTTCACGGCGACGTCGTCGACGATCCTCATCCTCTGGTGTTAAACCTAATTGTGATGGTTTTATATCAGCATAACTATCATCTTCTTCATCTGATGAATCACCATCATTTGTGATACTACTATCACCAATTGATTTTCGAGCATATTTACGTGATGATGATTGTTCATTACCAGAACTAGAATCACCACTGGACATTTTACGTTTACTTTGGATGGATAATTTAAGGCCAGCTTTAATTAATTGTGAACGTGTCTGTAAAGAAAATATCAAAAGTAAAAATGATTAGAAAAGTTTATTATTTTTGGAATTCATGTTTTCTTTTTTGTATATAGTAATAAAAAGTACAGAAAAAGTTAAGGTCGTAAAAATTTAAAAATGCACTCAGTTTACTTTTACTCCTATAGCAACTGAATTTATAAAATTTTCTTCGATTTTTTTTTTTTTTTTTGGTCGTAAAAATATACTGTTAAATTAATGGATCATTATGTGTATAATAAATACAGGGTCATTTAAAACAATTAGTGTATGATGTATATCCATTTTATTTAGAATGCTAATTTGGCGAGTAGGTGGCATCTGTCGGCTAAAATAGTAGGTTACCGTCGAGAAAGGAAATAAAAAATGTAATAATATGATAAAGTTTATAGTATGGTAAATAATTGTAAATGTAATAGAAGTTTCATTATAAACTCGAGCTGAACAAACTTCTAAATTATAAATTCTATTAAAATAATTAAAATGATTTAACTTTTCAATACAATGAAATTCATTTTTTGAATTGCTGCAATTGAAATTGCTGCAACTCGTGAAAAGTAGTAATAGTAATACCCTGTCATTTACAATAAATTTTTACGTTAAAACAGTTAGACAAAAATATTGTAACAATTTTAATCTTAAATATTAAAAAAAATTGTTTGCATGACGATATTTGCGAACGCAAGAAAAATCCTTTTTTTTTTTATTATATGTAATAAAACTCGACGATTACTTAAAATTTAAATATGTTGAATGTCGTCGCCCTTGTATTGTTGTTACCACGGATTCATTGATACTAATAAAAAAAGGGTATTTTAAATTTAAATAGTTGTTTTACATATCCTTAAAAACATTTTTAATATTTTTTTTTTTTTGAAAATCATTAAACCTGACCACCCTATGAAAAAAGATGTTTGTTAAATTACTACTCCAAAGAGAGAATATACTAAATATTGTATTTTTTGAAAATTTGGACATATGACCAAAATTTTAAGATTTATTATAAAAATATTATTTTGGTTGTAAAATATAATTAAAAAAGAATTTGTAATAAAATATTTTTTATCGTTGTAACTTTTAATTATAATTTTTAGCTCGTCAATATTTTTGGATATTAAATTTTGAAATCAATCAAGAAAATTATATTTCATTAAAATTTCTGTTAATGTGTGGATTAATTTTCAGGAGGAGATTATTCTTAGAGGCCGATTGTACACCATAATTTTCTTATGTTTCTATAAAATTGAGTATTGAGCCGTCAAAAATGTTTAATAGCTGGAGCCAGTCCAGATTTAAGATCATTGTGGTAGGGTTACGTTGAGATACGTTGACACACCATGTATTCATTCGGATTAAAAGATTTTGTGGCTTACAGTGTACTTTAGAAGTTACCTCACGTTGCATTTTGAAAACTTATCTAGGTTCTGGTCTAGAGAAGTCGTTAGTCGTTATCTTTTAACCCTCAAATCATAATGGAAGTAAGTACCGATATTAAATAAAGGATATCGGTCCCTGTAATTACATTTTATGGCTTTAATAAAAAAAAATATTATGTCCTCCTTAAAATCGCAATAAAATCAAGCCAATAAATGTGAAACACTTTTAGTGAAAATCAATTTTTGATATAAAACGCACTTTATAATATTAATAATCAAAATCTAAATCTCTTGTACAATTTTGGGTTAACGTTTTACCTAAAGTAAAAAAAAGAAAATCTTAAAACTTTTTCCAATATTTTTTTTATATTATTATTACAAAAAAACACCTACACCAAAAAATTTCGAATTAAAATCATACTCGATTCATTGAAAAAATATCCTCAACAATAATTTTCAACCTGTAATCTTAAGATTGTGCAAAAATTTTGTTTTTGCTAGTCTACTTTTATTACTTATTTTGCTGTGTAATAATAATACACTGAGTGAGAGTCGATGACTAATTGAAAATCCTATGTATGGCTTGGTGTGAATGGTGGTGCGTGATGCACTGATTTGACCTAAATTGATTGTCTCATAATAGCAAGAGTAAATATAGCATAGCAATAAAAATAATAATATTGAGCTAAAATATGTAAATTTTAATTCCATAAAAATAATATGAAAATATAAAAAAAATTTGGTTTTTGTGCACTTTAGAGAAATTGTTTTTCCAACGAAAATGGATTATTGTTTTTTTTTGGTTTTATTATATTCCATGTATGATGATGATGATGATGATGAATGAGATTTTTGGATATATTTTTTTTCAAAAATATTTAAATTTACTTTAATAATGTTTATAAAAATACGCTCGTCTCTGTCAATTTCAATTACCCAAAAAAATAAAAGTCAAAAATTAACAATAATATCGCAATTTTAAATAAACATTTTATTTTTCTGCCGCTGGTTGGCCTGATTTCTCTCCCCCATATTCCAAAGAAAATTTGCAAAACAAAAAAAAAAAAATTTTTTTTTATAGTTTTTTGCCGACAATAAATTTTTTGTTTTCATCGAAATTTTAATCGTGCGTTCACGTACATACTTTATTTTTTGTTTTTAATGGTTTTATGACCATTTTGGCAATATTATGTTAAAATGAATTATTTCGTAATTTAATGGTACTATTTTTATATTTAATTCATTAAATTCTTTAGTTTACTAAGAATAATATGTTAACAATTTTAGAGTTTTAATAAATTAATAAATGACTGTCGAATAGTAGAGGTACTCTGGCCTTTAATAAGACTTATTGAAACTCATTACCCTCCCTTCAATACATTAATGAAAAGGTAATTGGCTGAGTCACCATATTTCCCCACAAATCTTCAGAATCCCTGAACTTATGTGTCGGTCATTCGCTTTAATGATCAAATATTTCATTCCTGAACTTCAGTTATTATGTAAATTTAAAAGTAATTGCCCTACTTCAAGTTTGGCACCTGTCAAATCTTAATCAAAATTGGTTTTAATTCTCTATTATTAAAGTCATTGCTTTATTTTGTAGTTATATGATTTGTCGAAACAAAATTTATCCAAAAAAATATTTAAATTATTTTATTAAATTTACAATAATCAACTTCATCAGGGGCCACATTAAATTTTAATATATGATTTTGCTTATCATTCAGTAAAATATCAAGATTTTATTATATTTATATGATTTATTTAATTTTCTATATTTAACAACAATTTCATTTTAAGAGTCTTAATAATATTAAATAAACATTATAAATAAAAAAAGACTACCGTTCCCCCTAAGGAATTAAAATTTTGACATTTTACCCGTAGAGTCAAATTATTACATTAAATTTTTTACAAAATATCAATTTATGGACAATCAGTTTTACAGGTTATTTGGTTATATTATTATTTTTGGCATCTTTAGGTAAACTTGTCGTTTGTAGTTTTTTCTTTTGTATAAATTGGACAGGATGGTTTCGATCTCAATAAATGTTGTCTTAGTGGATATACTACTTCCAAGATTTCCGCCGACAGTATTTGATTTCAAATTTTTGGAATAATTTAAGTATGGGACCACGGTAACAATACACAGACTCACAGACGGTTACACACTACACTCGTAAGTAGTTCGAAAAATGTCGAAGGATAAATAAATATGTGACAGGAAAGTGATTAAGGAATTAATTCGTTTATTTAAGGATCTTTCTTTTTATGATATAATCACCCTGTAAATCAGTTTTTTATATAATATTTTAATATTATTTAATTATTTAATATTATTTTCGAGTGTTGTACAATACAAAAATCCAGCATTTTGTCAAATGTGAATTGCACGATTGCACCCATGTTGCTATAAATTGATTTCAAAAGAAATAATCGTGTTGGTATCAGTTTGTACTGTGTTATTTTCGGTGGTCAACTTGCCAATTTTAGCATAAAATAACACACATGATTTACCAAATTTGGTTATCGGTGACAGACGAGTCTTTTTCATATATTTAAAACAAAATTTAATTTTACAATTTATTTTCATTATTTTTTTATTGTATGCCAATTGTTTTTTTTTGTTATTTTTTTTTTGAATTTATTTATATTTTAATGTTGTTTAATCGCCCGCCGCCACCAACATTCAAAAATATTTATTACACTCTTTTGAAATTGTACATAATTTTTTTTTGAACAAAAATTTCACATAAAATATCAAATTTTGATGCTGATTTTCTTTTCAAAATGATTAACAACAAGCTGTCGATATTCGATAATTAGTGAAAATTTTATGTATATATACTTTTTTAATTAAAACATTTTGTACCCAAAAATTCACAAAAATTCTGAATGGTCTTCTTAAATAAAATTTGTATGTAGGAGATTGGAAAATTTCCGATTTTATTGGAATTTTAATATATATGTAACTACAAAAATAAAAAAAAACTTATTAATTAAAAAGTGCATAAATGTAACCATAAAAAAAGTGAGAGTTGATTAAAAATACTGTTTCTTTAGTATATAATTTTTACATGGAAACTTGGTATATGGATGCCCTTTTATGGTTACTTACTGCTTATGTTTGAATCTTTACATAAAATGAATTGTGAAATAAATTAAATATATACTTTATATCAGAAATTCATAGTTAATCATTTTATTTAGTTAGAATTTTATTTTGGCATTGATTATAATTATTATGGTATTATATAATTATATTATATAGAAATTAATGACATTTTTGTGTAAAAATTCTAATGAAAAAGATTAATTTGTAAATAATTAAAATAAATTTAAATGAATTAAAAAAAAATCCAATTATTTTTAATATTATTGATGAATTGCCTCCGAAATTAAAATGTTTCTATGATTGGATTTATGATCTTCAAATGATGAGGGATTTATTCATTTGAAAATTTGTGATTTTCCAAATTTTTGTAACGATTTTCAAATAAAATTCAGTTTTTATAGAGAGATAATAAAGTTATGCAATGTAACTTTTTACATTTCAACTGCATAAATATACCATCTAATAAAACATACCAAATCAATATCTTTCATGGTTATTTGACTGTAATTTGAATAAAGCATTTCCACAATTGTAACAATGCTAAGGCTAATAGTAAAAAAAATAACTAACCTACCACACTACCTGGTTATTGATCGGTAGCCGTATCATATCTCTCTGTTCGCTATAATGATTCATAGCTCTCTACCGCGAACTAGAGAGCTATGAATCCTTATCTAATTATACAACATGAGTATTCGTAGAGTTACTTAAAAATAGCTCAAAAGATTCCGGTTATTCGCGAAATTCTGAATCATCCTGATTACGATTTTTGAAATCTAACGAGTATGGATAAAAACTGTAGCTCCAACCTTCTTCTTGTGAGTGTTGTTGGCCTGTTCTTTGCAGTTCCTCATACCTCATTGGTAATTTTCGATATTATACTACCGTTTGTATGAATAATTGCTACTTCTATAATTTAACAAATTTAAAATAACACATAAATTATCAAATTACAATTTCCGGAAATTTACTAACAATTTTTTTTTTTATTAAATTTGATTAATTTATATAAATATATACTAAAAATTTGGTCTCCACCTAAATAATCTGTATTTTAATACAAATACAATAAAAAACATAACTAATAACAATAAATTACTCCTTAATTTATGTCGACCTCCCACCTGTAAAATCGCATTATATATTCAAAATAACAATAAACAACAAAAATTCACTGAATGACAGTGACCTTCTTTGTATCTGCAATAAAAAATATATATAAAATTCTAGAAGATATTAAAAATATATTTCGCGTAAGTGAAACCACCAACAGCGTTTAAATTTAAATCCGAAATATCGTACCGCGTCCCCCCTAAGAAAAAACAAGAACTTTAAGCTTTTTTTTTTAACAATCTTTAATGATATAAAAATAAACATCAAATTTTTATTATATTTTTAATAAATTGACTGCATAATTTAATAATTATTTAATAATTTTGTAGTTTTTGTTGTTGTTGTTGTTAAATAAATATTTATAAATATAATTTAAATTTTAATTGTGTAGATATATTTATTTATCCGATCACTTGGCCCCAGGAATTATTATTAATGCATAATGCCTAATTTCACAGTGGAAGCTTAAGTATTTGCTAGAACTTCGGTATTTGCTAGAACTTCGGAGCTTAAGCGCTTCAATTTTGACACTACTTTAAAGTTACACACGTAAATAGAAAATAAATTTATAAAAATTTTAAAAGTTTTAAGTAAAAAGTTATTAGAAAAAATCTTTTTGGCTTTTTTTTCCTCCATTTTATAAAATTTATATTTAAAATACATGCAACAAAGTAAAATCTGCAATCACAAATTATAATTTCATATTAATTTTGCTTTGTCAATTATCATTCACAATAATTCACATTTTTTTTTGGTTTATTTGCCGGCTTAAGCCACTCAATCGGTTTATTTAAACTTGATCTTCAGCTATCTCTGTGAAATCGGACATAAATACGACATAGACACATAGAGAGAGAGAATTAAATTGTTGGTAGAAAAATTACAGAGTCATATAACAAGTCACACAAACAAAAATAAACAAAAACTAATTCACCTTGACATGACTACTTTACTTAATTCAATTAAAAAACGCTTAATCTTCGCTATTTAATAAAAATGTTGGAAAAATAACAAAACTTACAAATAAATTATAATATAAATCTGAACAAAATTATGTTTATAGCAAGGATAATTATATAGTAATATGATCAAAAGAGTGTTGAACAAAAGTGTTAAAATGTTATTGAATACGATAAATTATGCTGCATTCATTTTGATTTAATGAAACAATTACATTTTTATGGTTTTTTTTAAAAATATATGTAGACGTATATAATTATAATTAACACGAAGATGATACACGCAAAGATTATGGGGCGTTTTAATCGATTTTTTTAATAAAGAAGGTAAAAATAAAGGAAAGAAGGAAGGAAATACATTGATTAATATATTATAGCTTTACTGAGTAGTGAGTAATACGTAAACCGATCAATAGTTATACTGATTGAAACAGGATTTGGAAATCTTATAGTATGGATTCTTCATTGAGGTGTGTTGTTTTAAAAAAAATATAGTATGATAAATTATTATGCGTGGCGGTGACAGTTTACTATTTTATTTACTATGCTGTAATGAATTAGTTACCGTGTTTAATTCCATACCGAGACATCGATGTCGCTCTAAGCTTTGACTTAGGTTTAAATGAGTATACCAGTAATAAAATTTGTAATATATAAATATAATTTTTTAAGACTTTTTCGAGACCTTTTTCTGACAACAACTTAATCTAGAATATTTCTAGGCCTGCCTAAGTTTTTAATTCTCTTCACTGACTACTTACTTTAATACACTAATTTATTACCCTCAATAATAAGGAGTAATAAGGATTTTTTTTATATATATGAAATAATTACTTTTGGTCCAAAAAGTTGTAGCCATGGAAATTTTAAGAATGAAGGTAAATTCTCAATAGTTCAGTTAAAAACAACATAAACCTTAAAAAAAATTCGTCTTCAACTTTCAGCAAAATTAATATATATAAATAAATTTAAAGTTAGCATCCGGAATCTTTCTTAATTCATTTTTACTAATAAAATATCATCACCAAAAAAGATATATGATAATTCAATAATTATTATTATTATTTATCGGATCTTCTGATCTCTGGAAAGTGTTAAGTGAATCTAAAGAAATTTATTTGCATTTTTTGTTAAATAAATTCATTTTTTTTTTTTATTAAATTTTAATTTACACGTGCCGTGCCTGTGTACATTTACACCTGTTTTACATATAGCTTATTCTCCCAATTCCTGTGGCTAACTAATGGACCCAAGTTAAAAGAGTTATTTAATAAAAGATCGTGAGCCTTTTGCGAAAATTAGTGTTTTGTTGATTTTTGAAATTGTGGGGTTTTTTGTTTTCTTTTTTCAAATTTTTGGCATATCTTATAAATAAATGTACGAAGAAAAATCAAAAAGCATAAAAATTTATTTAATACATAAATTCTTATAATTTTTTTTTTTGTATTTTTTGAATATTATTGATCTTTTCAATAAACAAATTTGTAGAAAATATGGTATCAAAAAAAATTTGTTTATCTTCTTAATTTTTAAAGAAATTTTCAGGTTTGGTTATAAGAACTGCGGAGGTGAATTTATTTATTTTAACACTTCTTTATTGTTATTTTTTTTTTTAAATTTGAAATATATTTTGACAACATATTCTATGTAATATTGAGCCTTTTTATATGGGCATTAAGGTGTGCCGGACTTTTATCTCCAAATATTAAATTATATTTTTTTTTTTGAAGAAATAAAGTTGTTCATGTTATGCGCGAAATCCTTTAGATCTAGAAGACATTTATGTAGAAAAACTTTTATTTATTTAGTATTTTTTTCCATACATTGTAAAAATTATGGCAAATATAAAAGTTATGAAAGCATAAGTCCGAAAAAGTGTTAAGAAATATACTTTTAAAAATTCATTTATATTATGTTTTTTTTTTTTGTGAAATTGTTGCTATACAAAAAATGAGACTGAAAACATATTTTTTTTTCGAGAGTCTTTTATAAAAATTGTATACTTTTTATTATACCATTTAAAAAAAAGCATATTTAAACTTGTATGTCAGAGAACATAATAAAAAATTATGTATTTTTCATATTTGTACAAAAAAATAATAATATTTAAAATGATTAAAACGTGCTTTAAATTTTACATTTCAAAATTACTTGCGGTTAGATTCCAAAGTGTCAAATTTTTGATTTATTGTTATAGTTATGGACAAAAATCTCTCAAAACTATAACCGCCCATATAAGGCTAAAACTCGCCGGAGATTATATTAGATTAATTTGGGGTCCTTAAGGCACAGGTACAAACCTCCGCCTCCTTATATTGTGACCTAGGTTTATACCCATGTTTCAGAAATCTTTTCCCCTTGACTTTTTCGGCCTACAGTCTCGCAATAGTAATCTAATATATTAAGCTAAATCAAGCTGAGTGAGTGCGCTGTCTGATGTCCAACGCTTTCTTAACTATCCCAATCAATATTAAAGATTGACAGGTTTTTGTAAGATAAACCAGGCCAAATATTTTACCAGTACAAACAAGCATAATTATAATTAATGAATTAGAATTAATGAGCTTTAATTATGCTAATTATTTACTTTATTTATTTATAATAAAATTTGAATCCTCTTTAAATTTAGTTTATTTTAAGATCAATATCAAGAAATTATTGTTTTTAAATATTTATTTATTATAATATTTAATTATTATAATATTTTTTTTATTATATATTTATTTACCTGTTGCACACTAGGTGTTGTATTTGTTCCACATGGTGAATCAAGCGGTGAACCTGAACAACTGGAATGACTACTGTCCTGTGACACCAACTATATAAAAACAAAATACGAAAATATTTGAATTCATTTTTTATAATATATTTATAATATTTGCATTAATTTCTAATCAATATGTGAATTCCCTGAACTATATTAAAATCATATTAACTATATTTAAATTATAGAAATCTGAGTAACAGAATAATATTAATGGACTATTTTTAATCTACTATTTTTAATCTGTCTACTTTTGATTGTTCACTGTTTAGAATGATTTAAAATCGATTTATAATTCCCAGATAAAATGGTATTGTATATGAAATCAAACTTAAACCTACCTTTAGGTTTAATTTCATTAGACATTTTAAAAGTAATTTCATTAGAAATTTAAAAATTAAGTATAATGGGGGAAAAATCCATTGAATGGAGGAAATTAAAAGTATTAGCTTCTAGCGAAACTGAGCAAAACCTGAGCAAAAAATAAGCAAACGCTTGTTGCTTCTGTTCAGATGAAAACATATTCTTTGGAAATGCAAAGATTTTGGACGGGAATGACTGAGATAGTTGAGTAAGGGATTACGTATAACACGACGCAGCTGTTATGATGATTCAGGAACACATGAGGAATATATAATTATTGAGTTCACTTTGTGGAGTGACACACTTGTTCGTTAACAGTGTTTACTTTGTTCGTTGGTTGTAAAGGAGTGTGAATTTCGAGACTACCATGACTCACATGCAACTTGTACCTATCCAACTTCTTTAATGTATGAAATCACTTTGTTCGGCTTCAGTTTACCCACAACTGCCAAAGAAACTACCAAATATCCTAAACCAGTCCTTACTTTATTTAATTTAATTCTGGGTTTTATATACTTCTTCATCTTCATACCAGCAATAAAAACTGATGTATCAGAATAAGAATTAGAACTAAAGTAGAATAAAACTTATAATAATTTAAATTTTTTAACCTCAAAATTCATCCGTCAATTTGGACACTAAATTTTTTAACAATAATATTTAAATTCTAAATAAATATTATAACCTTAAAATTATATAAGTAAATATTTAAAATAAAATTGCAAATACATATAATAAAAAAATTCAAAATGTTAAATTCTCACCTGTTGATTAGCACTATTATTATTAATATTATTATTTTTGAAATTTTGTTTTTGTTGATGTAATATAAGAATTCCGCCATTTTGGTTATTACTATTTGAATTTTCACAATTATTATTATTGTTATTATTATTATTGCAATTATTATTATTATTATTATTTGGTGTAAATGTATAATTATCCAATGGATTTGTCATTGCAATTAATGAATTAACAATTTCTGGTGTTTTTGGTGTTGAACATAATCCGCCACTGTCAACACCAAGCAGTGACGTAGGTGGTATATTTAAATTGAACATATTTTTTTTTTATATATTTTCGGTTAAATTTCACGTGGTAATTATTAAATTTTTTCTGTTTTCTATAATAATTTTTAAATTATTTAATTAATAAAATCACAGTTAGTTATATATATAATTTTAAAATATTATTATATTTTTTTTATTTTAGTTGTTTTGGTGCGAACGAATTAAAATTAAAAACAACGAATTAAAATTATTTAAAATATTCATATTTTTTTTTTTGTTTAAATTTTCAAAATGGTGCAAAATAAATTAAATTTTTATTATTAGTTGATTTTTTTTTTTATTTTTGGTAAATAAATATTATAGAGGAAATTTGTTATTCTATTAATTTAATATTTATATATATTTTTAAATATATAATAATCACAAACAAAATATTTATAAATTTCTTAATAATTAATTAAAAATTATAGTAATTTTTTTTTTTTTAAAGTTTCCTGGTACGTTTTTTTTTTTTGTTGTAAATATTTTTAAGGCATTTAATATTATTATTAATTATATAGTTTTATAAAAAAATTTCCATTTCACGTATAAATTTTCAAACGCACTTAGAATTTAGAATTTTTAAATTTTTCTTATGTATCGCTACTGCTGCGTTTCCGTCTGACTGAATTTTGAAATCTAAAAATGAAAAAATAAAAAAAATTATTAAAATACATATTTAAAATAAAAAAAAAAGCTTTAAATAATTAATTATTTAATTATTATATTCTTAAAAAAAATGGCTTAAAGATATTAATAAATTTTCATTGTTTTTATTTTTCAAATTACATAATTTTAACTAATATTTTTATTACAATTTTCCATAAATTTCCGGTATAAATTTTACATCAATAAAAAAGAAATCTTATGTAATTATTGAAAATTATAGAATTAATTGGACAAGTATTAGCCGACAGCAGACATTTATGATGATGATAATTTAATTTTCAAAAACCATAATTGCTTTAGGGTTTTTAAAGTTTGTTTTATATTTATTAGATATTACATTTACTTCAATTTTATGTAAAATTAACCCATTGAATTTTGGATACTATAGTAAAAAATACTGATAATTTCGAGTTAGCTAAGAATTCGTAATTTATTAAAATCGGGAATGTATAATTGTATACAGAATATCAGATCTAGGACAATATGAAAATTAAGATTGTGTTTAATATAATTCGAAAATATTAATAGGGTAATACTTTTAAAAACGGGCATGAGCTATTTTTTCGGTCGGATAACAATTATATTTCGAAATATTGCTGTGCACATTTTAAGCGGACTCTTTTTAATCGGATTTTTGTAATCTTGCTCCCTCAGAAACGTGATTTGAACATATTCCATCCATTTTTATCAAATTTCCAAAACAGCATTTCGTACAATTATTTATATGATTCCTCTTAACATTAAATGTAAAAATTGTGAAAAGCTGGATGGATAAAAGAACTTATAGAATAGTTTAATAAAAATCGTGTGACCGATTAATTTGTTAACAGCAATCTATAAATTGTTTCCCCTTCCTTAGGACAAGGCGGATGCCAGGATGCCACAACAAAATCTTATGTAACATTCGCTTAAACAACCTAAATTGCTATTTCTACCCCTTAATTGGAAAAAATCTTAAACATTAAATTAAAAATAAAAATCTATATAATTTGAAAACAGCTTTTAATATAATTACGATTTATTTAAAAAATTTAATATTTCATAATATAATCGCAGTTAAGGTTTCGTTCGTGTCTGTTAAAAATATATCGATTATTTAATAAAATTCAAAAAAAATATAAAAGATATAATTAAAACTTTTAACATAAAAATACAAATTTATATTTAATTTATTAATCTATATTCTGTTTTTAAATCCACCCTAAATTCTATACCCCATATTATATTAATTTTTCTTCCGCACCCAAAAATTGTAATAAAATTCACATGCGCGCTCCAGGTGTCTTGATATTTGGCCATAGCCAAAAAAAAAAAAAGTAAACGATATTATAATCTCTTTGTGTGTCTTCAATGTTATTATGTAATTGATATGGTTTCTTAAATTATTTTCTTCTATATAGGAAACACACTTAAAAAATTCTCAAAATAAAAAATTAAAAACAAAAAAAAAAAACGATTTTTATTTATTACCTGAGTAAATTAAGTTTCTTTACCCAGGTATACTTCCTCAATACAAATGTACCGAAACTATAAAATTTATAAGACCATTTTCAAATTAAATATGGTACGCTAGTTTTGTCTGTCTGTTGACTGTTTGTTGTTCATTTGAATGTAAACGTTTGAAATTTATTATACAACAACGTCTTGCCAAAATCATTTGTAGATCCAGGGATTGAAGAGCTTTCGTTTGTCTATATCGAAATGTAAATGCCAGTAAAATTGACACCATGCATTTGGAGAAGGTAAAAAAGTTTGGAATAAAATGATGCCAGCGTGGAACAAATTTATGTAAAATAAAATTATGTCAGTGAGGAATAAAATGATGCCAATATGATTCAAAAACATTTCATATTTAAAGTTTGTATACATACAATTTAACGATATACAAAATTAGCCCATGGCGCATTAAATTACTGAATAGTGGTTTGTCTGCGCAATTGGTATACACACGTTTTTAATTGTGGTTCTTGTAAACCTATCGAAGAATACAACAACTTCTATCCATTAAATTAGCTTAAAAAAAAAACCACGTGAAAAAAACTATAAATATTTTTTTTCTACAATATTTTTTTTTTATTTTATTTTTGAAGAATAAGAATATAATTTGAGGAGGTCTCACACTGCCCATTACGTAAAATGACCTTCGGAATCATCAAGAACAAAAGAAAATTATTGTTAATTTTTTGTGTTTTTATGTAGAATAATTATTTATTTATATAATTTTTTTTTTCTAGAAACAAATTAACAATAAAAACATTCTCTAATTATGTTCATCCAACATAAATGTTTGTATTTATGATATAGGTCCATAGTCATTAAATTTAAGTTAGACGTTTACGTTTGTATTATATTTTATAACTTAACAATAATTTTTATATAAAAATAGCTTATACTACTGTTCTGTCACTGTGGGGATACTGTGGGGTTCATTATTATAATAATATTTTTTATTGCCCATTAAACAACAATGTCCTTGGGTAAAGAAATTACAAGTTAGGTTGTTAGAGCAGTGATATTCAACTTTTCGCGGTTTTTGGAACCATTCTAAATGATGGTATTATAAGAAAACCTTATTTTTGGTGCAGGAAGTTTCACACATCTAAGTCGTAATAAATGGTATCACATTTTCCATTTCAATACTTTGTTACTGTTTCGCAACCTCGAGGTATTGGATTCAAATTGAGGCATTCAACAAATTAATGTTGGAGATTTATATTTTATACATTGACGAATTCTGACAGTATTTTTTAAATGTTGCTTTTCAGAAATTCTTGCTGAACCTTTAAAACTTTTTATTGAACCCAATGGTTCCGCGGAAAACATGTTGTAGAACGCTGTGTTAGAGAATAGTTTTAGCGTGTTAAATTTTGTAGTTTAGAAAAGGTTTTGCAGCTCCAAAATAAAATAAATATACGAACATTTTATGGACAGACATGTTAAGAAGATTAAAAAATTAAATTTTAACAACAATTAAACTAATTTTTTTAATATAAGATTTTCGTTGGATATAAAAATTGTACAATTTTGAACTAATTTATAGTTTAAGGTGAGTTGAAGAAATAAATGTTTTTACTATTAAATGAGCTTTAATAATGAAATTTTTTATTACCAAAAATTTGTTAGTAATACTAACAAGATAATCATAAAAACTAAATATAAAGTTAATCAATTTTTGTGGTTAATAATAAAAATTTTAAATTAAATTATATTATATAATAAAGATTTTTAAATTGCTTGTCATGATTTTGTTTTACATACAAAACTTCAAGGTATCATTTTGTAGGTTAATTATATTTATGTAATTTAGTTTAATGTTGTAATAGGTGTTAATATTATCAAAAAGATTGGAATATAGAAATCTTATTGGAGTAGAACTTCTTATGACGTTTTTGAATAATAAAAAGTACTTTTTACGCGCTTTGAGGTACATTTTGATGTTAATTGATCAGTAAATGACCATAATTGGTTTGATAGACAATTGATTTGCCAATATATATAACTAATATTTTCGTAGCTGCAAAGAACCGAGCAAAAAGAGACAATCACAGTACTACGAACTAAACGATCTAATGATCGAGCGCTAGCCAGTAATTGGTTATATGAAAACGTTTCACTACCTGAAAGCAAATATCAAAATGATGCTTTAGCGCTAATTAAAGTCTGGGACAGGTTGACTCGCTACTTTAACCAACCAAGAAATTTGAAAAAAACTGTCTCTAATATCCAGCAATATTCAATGTTGTTACATAAATGCTCATACTGTACTATTCATATCCACTGATGCTTATCAAGTTGAAATTCACTAAATTTAATCATTTCTTTTGATATAAACATAAAATTATATTTTACCATAAAATACTATATTTTATATTTAATAATATTAATAGTATAGTATCAAAAATTCTTTACACATCAATTAATCTCAGCTGTTTTCTAGACATTACTTAGCCTAATTCGGTATTTTTGTTCTCTGTTTTTTTTTTTGTAAATTTTTCAAATTTTTGTAACTGCTTTTTTCCGTGCTAATAAAAATGTCACGTAATAATTTTTAATCATATAAAAATGCTTTATTATTGTTTTAATTAATAACTTTTTTCTACAAAAAAAAAACAAAACAAGGGTAAATATAAATTAGTTTTTGGTCACCGAAAAAAAAAATAATTTAATATTTTAAAAAACACTGCGTGTTATTGTAATATGTATTTTTTTTTTTTGAAAATATTTCGACAATTTCTAAACATACACATACGTTAAAATACTGTCCTACGTTCAAGGTGTGTCACCTTCGCGTTGATTTTATGTATACATTCAGTTTAAACGCCATAAAAACCACTCACATTAATATTTTTCTAATTTATTTGTTTTGATATTCTAATAAAGTGCCACCCACTAATAGTTTCATAAAAATATTTAACCAAATACATCAAAATTTTGACAATGGTTGTATATTTTAGCAGAATATTTAAAAGTAAATAATATAATATAAAATAATATAAATTATACAGGGTCGAAGCTAGAAATCAGTAGTCCAAGCTAAATCTATAACTAGTAGGATAAATTATTTAATTCACAAAATCTAAAGAGTGGTAAATCAAAATTAAATATATATTCAAACTACAAGTAATTGACCTCATTGTCCGTTTTAATCTTTGCCCCTACAGCCACTTTTAAGTTAACCATCTATTACAAATGCCTATGGTCCAATAGTCAATATCATTAATCGAAGTTTAATTTAAATTTACGTAGAATTGTTTACTTTCGGTTACTGCCAGGTATATCAGTTGTAAAGGTGAGAACCAATATCTCGCTAGCTGTACTCCCCCACCGATAGCTCATCCCTACAACATATAGAGACTCATTCTACATCCTTAATTAATGACGTATTACGATTGAACTCCGTAAATATATGTTTTGCTTAAAATTACGTATATTCTGTGATGACAATACTATAGTGTTAAATCTGACAGTTGCATTATTCATTTAGCAAACTTCTGTACCAGAGGGGACTTTAAAATAAATTGCCAACAAATTGTCAGAATTTTGTGTTTCTGTGGTTGTTTGGAAAGTACTAAAATATAACAACAACAATTTGGAAATTGGAATCCAATATAAATATAATCGGAAATTACATCCCTGAATGAATAAACGCATTTTAAATTAATAGTAGAGTTTGGTAACAACAAAATTAACTTTATACAAAACTTCTTCGCGTTCAAATTCATTTATCATTTTCATATATTTTCATATTTTTTAATGTTAAATTATTTCTGATTGTTAAATAAATATAAAACAAAACTTACATATTTCCGTTGACATTCAAATGTTACGAAACGAAATTCTCAACCTACAGACATTTTACCCAACAATCAAAAGAAGGAGGGAATGGCACTACTGTTTTACAAGTGACGTTCAAATTATGTTAAGTTAATTAAGTGCGTTTTACGAAAAGTACAATTTCTAAAACTTTTGTCGTTCAGATTTTATGGAGATTTCGTTGGAATTGTTAAGTATACAGAAAATTTTTGTTGTAATAATTTAGTTCTTTGAAAGGTCAAAGAAATCGAAATTTAATTAAGTTTTACGACACTGACTGTATTAGTAGGTTTTTTTTTAAGGTGTTAATTATGTTGATTATTGAGTAATTAATATATGTAATTGGGTGATAAATAATTAATGTTGTTAACTATAGTTATAGGATATTGACCTAAAATTTTAATTAATTATGTCCTTAGATAAATATTATATAAACAATCAAATAATTTGTGCTAGTTAGACTATTAATTATACAAATGAACTATTCCTGTATTATATTAAAAAGTTAATAATACTTTTTTATGATATTTATATTTTTTTTAATTTATTTTAGTAATCTACATAATTAACTTCGAAAATTAGGTTGAATGATTTTGTGGACTGTGTTTTCCATACGTTCAGAGAATTCATCAAAGGTTACAGATAAGTTCTTTGTCCGGTATTCGTGGTACGCTGATTAAAAATGTTATTTTGAAAACGAATAGCATTTAATATCCTTTTAAAATTTTATTCCATCTCAATCTCTATTCAAAACTCTACCAAAAATTATGGTTCGATAAATTCTTAAAACTTTTCATAATTTCCTTGAATATATAATTTATTAATGCATTATAAAACTGTCAATATAATTTAGCTGCTATTTCACATATAATTATGATTTATGACTCCTTGTATTTAATTTTTATTTAATGCTCAAAAATCTAAGAAACCGACTCACCAGATTATATACAAGATAGTGAATTTTTTTTTATGCTTGTTTTTAATTTACAGCCACCGACGCCGCCGTTGTCAATAAATGAGTAGATTTGTTTGTGAAATGAAAGCTAACTACTAACTTGTTTCTTGAGTACATAAAAAATATTTATTTATTTGCTATTTTAATTTATTAAGTAAAGTACAAGTGCTTGTACATAAATAATGATCATAACAATAATGATTATTGTCAATATTTCTTGTTAAGAATATAAATTTGATAATTGAATTTTTTTTTTTTTTAGTTGAAATTATCAATATTTTAATTATTTTTCATCTTTTTTTTTTTTTTGAGTTTTTGCTCAACCATGACCTCAAAAAAAAAAAATATAGATTTAAATTTTAATTACATTAATTCTAAAATTTTATTTATCACTAATAGAAATTTGAATTGAAAAATATTTTATTTAATAAATGAAGTAGCGATATAAATAGAAGTATCCAATCGTTACGTTATTTGATAACGTTTATTTACTGATAACGTTTATGAATTTAATTTCGTAAAATATTTATTGTATTTCGATATTGCCGATATTTCTTCGACCATAAAATTTAATTAATTTATCATTATTCAGTTTCGAATTATTCATACCTTGCGAATATGTACTCCGAGCTGAGCTATTAAATATTAAGGTCCAATTTACATGGATATTAAAATGCTCATGTCAAGTATTTTTTTATGTTGAAAATATTCTTTACATTTGCACTGTACGAGTGTACGAGCATAACTTTGGATTGAATAATATAATGAAATCAAACAACAAACACTGAATAATTTCAGTTCAGTGTTTCAGCTAGTAGTAAACTTCAGATTTTATAGTTTATAAACTATTATAACGTAACCAAAACGTTACTGATTATTATAGTAGCCAGTTTCTTTTCAAAACTGGCTTAAACTTTTATAATGTTGCGAGTAACGTTATTGAAAATGTTAATTTTTGTGTTATTATGTCGTTATTGCCTAGTTACATTATTTACGTATGGATACAAATATATTTTCATTAACTAAAATTGTGAAAATTGAATGAAAATGCTGGAAAAATTTAGGAAAAATTTAGAACAAAAGTAATGTAAATGTTTAAAAAATGTTAATTAACATTTTTTTTACTAATTAGACTTTAAAAAAAAAATATAAATTAATTTTAATTTAGAAACAAATTTTAACTTTGAATTATAAAATAATTTATAAAGAAACTTTAATAGCTTTTATAATTTTTTAAAATACTTAAATTTATGTTAATTAAATTAGCATAAATAAATAACATAAAAATTATCTTAAAAAAATATTCTAAATTACATTTTTTATGTAATGGGTGGTATATGCAAATAAATTATAAATGTTTTTGAAAAACTATTAAAATTTTAAAATATTTTTTATGGGATAATGATTCCAACAAAATAACATAAATTGTTAAATATATTTTGAAAATTGTAATTAGTCGATTGACACTATTTTTTTTTTAATAGTTTTTATTTTAGCTTTGCAATTTTGGTATGTGTAGTTAAAGCGTTGGCGGTGTCATAAAACTTTGTTTACATTATAATTTGAATAAAGATTTTATATAATTTTAGTTATTAAGTAAGTAAACAATATAATTTTTATAGTTGCAAATTCATGTAACGAATAAAGTGAGTGAATTCAATTTGATTCAAAAATTTCTGAAAAATTCTACCGGCTTTTTTATAATGGACGCACATGTGCAGCAACTTCTTTATTTCGTTATAAAAGTCAATATAGAAACTGGCAGCTTGCCAAGGATATTCAAAATGACATATATCGAATTAGCTGTACAGTATTAGACTTTAAGTAGTATTAAAAATAAAATTGTTGAGATAACGAAGAGTAGAGTGGATGGGACACAGCTGATTTCTGTCATGTTTCGAAAGGACTTTGGTAAATATATCTAACCATCTATCTTATAACTAACTAACGAACTCTTATCGGTTTTTAATTTATTTATTTGCTCGTAATATGAAGAAATAAGCGTTTGCCAAGATTTCAAACCCTACAGTTTGAGGTTTGTTTTGAAGAAAAGTGTCAGAAAGAATATTAAATAATAGCAAAAAACTTATTCAACTTCATACAGTAATCAAAAACTGAATTAACATGAAATCAAAAAACTACTGACAATTGGAATCTGTTCAAATTTGGAATTCAAGAAATTACAATTCAAGAATAAATTGTTTATAGAAAATTAGTGTGAACAAATTTAATTAATATATAAAAGTAATAAATAACTTTTTCCCTATATTGATTGATGACAATTAATAATAAAAATGCAATCAATTAAAGAAAAATCATAAAAATTAAATCATCGTAACGACAAAAGGAAAATTCTTTTAAAATGAAAAATTATACCGCGATGATAGAGCCACAAGCCAAAAGATAAATTTCGAATTGACAATAATTTTGCGGTGAAATAAAACTATTTCTATGATCTATTACACAAAATTTTTAAATGATAAATTCATTAAAAAGAATAAATGGTGGCAAAAAAAATATATTGTAGTTAATTAAGAGTAATAATAAAAATTAATTAAATTATTATTATTGAATGGTCATAAATAATTGTAATTTTTATTATAATTGTTGAATATAACCAAGGATTTTAGTTTAGTTTTCTATAAATTGATTACTGACTTTTATTTAATTACTGAAAATAAGTGGCGCTTCAGGCATAAGAACTTTAGGCTAATTTAGATGTCACTTTTTTCCTTGAAATAGAGAATTATTTCAAAATTTTTTAGTTATGTAACATATTTAAAATAATTTTTCTACAACTTATGTGACAAAATTTTAATTAATTATTTCTGTACTGTCAAAGAAAATGTAAACCGATTGTCGGTCATTAAGCCACCAGGGCACGTAATTAT
The DNA here is from genome assembly GCA_963920725.1 of Rhamphomyia laevipes. Taxonomy (NCBI): domain Eukaryota; kingdom Metazoa; phylum Arthropoda; class Insecta; order Diptera; family Empididae; genus Rhamphomyia; species Rhamphomyia laevipes. The sequence goes on along the minus strand of OY987256.1, from coordinate 4,651,677 downwards.
TAAATATATATATACATTTTTATATAATTAAATTATAAATTAAATTACTTATTGTTTATAATATAAAAAATAAAAAAATTATAAATTTTCACATTAATTTTATCCATTTTAAAAAATAATTTATACAAAATAAAAAATCCCCAATGTAATTTTGTATGTAACAAAAACTGGGTGTGTGTTTGTATTTGTTTTAATAAAATACTCATTAAGAAAAGGTACACATCATAATACATATATATTAACATGGCATATAGCCACAAGCCACTAGAGAATCAAAATATATAAATTATAATAAAAACTTATATTATTTCTAAAAATGTAAATGTAAATGTTGCTTAAAAAAAAAGGTAAATATTTTGTTTGGGGAGTGTTCAAAAGTATACAAATTAGGCTTAAAATTGATTAAATATATATGGAGTAATTACAGTAATCAGGTGATTTAGTTTACATACTATCTTCAATATACGCTATGAAATTATAGAATGTAAAAACTTTACCAAATTGATAGTTATTTCATCTATTAACCAAAGTTTATTTCAAATTAAAGATTATCAATTTGATGAAAGTGTTTCGAAGTGTATTAATTGCGATTATTGGAACCAAGTGGACGTAGTTTACCAGCAGTAAAACCATTTCGGCCGACATCGAATGATTTGCAACAAATTATGGTTATTATTAAATCCAACAAAACTAAATGTAAACTTTACTTGTATTATAAGTTATAAATTAGGAAGTGATCCACCAAATTCAATTAAAGAATTCGTAACTGGTAAATTCTATTTCTTATTTTGACTAAAAATATACTTAGATTTCCGTACACAAAATATTTTCTTCGTAAAAAACTGATATTTCCTATTTTTATGCAATTTTCAAGAATTGTTGTGAAATAAATGTTTGCAGGACTTAAAATTTAACTAGTTAGCTAGTTTAGAAAGTAGTTGACACTTGATATAACAAGATGGAACTTTTTCTTTGCCAGTTTATGTACAAGGTATGCCTTTAATCATTTCAAAGTAATTTTTTTTCCTAAAACTTGTATCCAGTCATTCTTAATGTGAACATTTAAAACCATCAAACTGATTGTAACCAAGAAATCCTATTTCTTTTTCTAATGACACTAGAATAGTTGCAGAACATAATGACCCATATTTTTTCTATCGATAATGACCCAATATCCTCTATTAGGTCTACTACACTACACTCTCAGATCAGAAACAAAGTTTGTCCATTGGCTTATTCACAATAATTGGCTCTCAGTAACAAAATTGACCAAAACTTCTGTCCTTAATGGGTTAATTAGTTAAAAAGCTGACATATTTCTGGCAATCCTAATTTGTAAAGAAATTCGTACATTCTGAATACAAAAACATTGTTTCAGAATCCATTAATTTCATTAATTTAACAATGTCTAGTTTTTAAAAAATTTAAATATTTTATGATGCAAATTAATTAACTGTCAAATAAAAATTAATTATAAATAACAATTGCAACCAAATAAAAAACTAGTTCACATGCTTTAAAAAAACAGATGAATTTTCTTTAAAATTTTCTTTATCGCTTAGGGGTTTTTTTTAGTGTCGCTTGCTAAAATGCATTTTAAAATAGTTGAAATTTTTCGGAATTTTTTTTTTTGATGTACAAATATAGTTTATTTTATGTATATATTTAATCTAAAAAATTCGTTTTTTTTTAAAGTGTATTTAGTTTTATGATATTTATGTATACAAAAGATACAAAACGCTATTTATTATTGCACACATAAATTCTTTGCCAAACATGTGCTGTGATCGAAATAAACGCGTTTTTGTTGTTGCGCATCATTGCGCCACATTTGTTGATAAATAAATGGTTTTTTTTTTGATTTTTTCTCCAATTACTTGAAATTTTTCAAATAGAAAATTAGCTTTTAAAAATATACATTAACTTTTTTCTAAAATATATTTTTGTATATTTATAATAATTTATGTTTTGTATGATAATATTATTTATTAGCTAAAATATTTATAATATGTAATTGTAATTTTTGCTTTTTGGAATTTTAAATATGATTTTACGATGAGTTATGGAATAACTATAAAATATTGCAATAGAAAAATGGATTGGAAAAAAATACAAAAATCTCGTATAATTTGGTATAATTTTTATTTAGTACGTATGTAAATAGTTGATATCCGGTAATTTTAAGCCGGTTGGTTGGCTTGGCTGCTTGATTTGTCTGAAGTAAGGATTTTTACAATCCCCTAAGCACATAGACCTCAAACGTCTGTGTATTATCTAGATCTCCGTATTATATGAAGGAGTATGCTCTACGGATTCCAATAAGTTAGTGAGTCCTTATGTAAATTTCTGTATTATGTAAAATTTTGTTAACATCCCTGATTTTTTTAAAAACAAATCGCTGTTTTAACAAACTTGGTTGAGCTACCCCTAGCTTAGCAAATAGCAAAATGTTTTTCAAAGGTTATGTACGATTTGGGAAGAGGATTTTGTTGTTAAGAGTTAAGTACATATACATAATCTCAAATTATGAAATGTAGAAGAATATGTAAATTTGTAAGTTAAGCGATTGTTTTGTCCTCATAAATTATGTTTTTTTTTTGTATACATAAATATTTATGTTATTTAGGTCAGGAAATAATTATCGACAATATTTAAATTTTTAAATTTAACGATAACGAAATTGTTTATCATTTGCATTTCAGTAGTTTATTAACTTTAGGTGCTTATGGGCTGGCTATCTTTAAAAACGTGTAAATATTGCACTAATTTAAATATCAAATATGAAACGTGTTTGATATAGAAGCGTTTTTGTATTAATAAATTAATATATATTAAAAGCATACTGTAAGGTGCAAAACTGTTGAATTATATGTAAATAATATTAATTATTAAAAATCCATTGAAACAATTAATTAAATGCTTTCGTAATTGAAATATTTCAAGATTCGGAGATCCTCTTTTCTAACTAACTAATTGAAATATTTACACTTGTTGCAGATATACAAGAATCGATAGCTTACATGATCGATGGAATATCAGATCCTGGTTTGAAATGGTTAACTAATACTATAGTAAGTATTCCCAATTTTAAAGCAATTTATCAGTTCTTAGTAATGAATTCTGTAAATACAATTTTTTAAATATTGAAACCAATAGTAAACTTTTAATAATTACATTTAATGAATCACAAATTTATATATGATAAAACTTTATATTTATAGATATTATTGTACATTTTACTTATGACTATATTGTGTGCGGTTTCAAATTATTTGGAACTTAACAAAATTTAGATAAATAAAAATGTTTAAAGGTTTCCGGAAATAGCAATGTCAAAATTCGCTGATATAATAGAACGCTGTGCAATAATAAAACAATATTATAAAAATAAAAATTTCATAATTTACTGTAGAGTTTTGAACTGATCGTGATTGATTTAATTGCTAGTGATGTAAAATTAACTTGATTGATATTTCCAATTATCGAGCAAAATAAATCAAAAAACACTATTGAACCATAACCATTACTGGCAAGCTTGCAACAAGGGGAAAGTTATAATAAACTTATGGGGCATCCCGAGAGAAGTAGTTATCAAGAAATATCTACAAAATATGAAAATCTCAGTAGATCTGGCGACCGTACTCTTAATAGGTTATTCAATGCTGAGAGATCATGCCTTTAAGATACGGCGAACCGAGTTGAACATTATAGGTTGTGAACGCACGCGAGTTTCTTTTTGTGTTATTATTGTCCGTGTCGAATTAATGAAGCAGGCGTTCTGGGTTTGTTTCGATCTAAGTGTTGCTGGTTACAATATACAATGGGCCTAATTTTGGCCTAAGTTCAAAAACCTTTACCGGTTTCTCTCTCTAATCATTCAATAATCAATTTGAGATAGATCGAAATTGGTAATCAAAAACTTATATAATCGTTAAATGTCATACTTGTTGTTTATTTAAAAATTATTCATAAAATTATTCATTATATTTACAATTAAATTAATTTTGTTTACATTAATAATATTATACTAAAAAAAGTTGGTATATTTGAAAAACAAAATTGTTATAAAATAAAAAAAAATTATTATCTTAATTTATTTTTAATATGTTTGATTAAATTATCAATTCATTATATTCCATTTGACCAGACTTTGTATAATATAATTTGACCCATTAAGTCCAAATTGACAAATTTTTGTATATATATTTTTTTTTAAAATATTTAAAATTATTTTAACATTTTGCTGATGGTGATTAACAATTCATTCATTTGAAATTTGAGAAATATCTCTATAGTAAAAGTAAAATAGTTATTTTAAAATATCCAACATGTTTCCTTAATAATATCCTTATTGTAGGTTAGGTTTGATTACGTTGAATTTAAAGTAATGGTGAGTCATATACAGTATTAATCATTGCAACCATTTGAATTATTGTGATATCGTGACTGCTTCTTTCATACTGACCAGTCTCGTATTGTGAGTCACAGCGACCGGTACGTTTTTGGAGGAGCAACAACGATGGGGAAACCTGACAGCTACATAGTATGTCTCGTGTAGACTAGATCGGGATGGAAGTGAATCACTATGTGAAATGTTACAATCTCTGCTGGTTTTTATTTAGATTGATTGATTTCGTACAAGCTTTTTACTATTAATTTCATGAGCGTGAATTTAATTGTAATCAGAATTAGAAATAATATTTTTTTGATGACATCTTCTCTAGTGTAAAACGCTCTTAATATACTAATTTTATTTATATTTTACACATCATACAATTAAAAGCGATAAGAAGAAACACCAGACATTATATTACTAATAAATTATATTTGAAAATATAATATGTAAAAAAAAAAAACAAATAAAAATTAACATTAAATTTTGTCAATAAACCGTGAATAACAATCAGGACAAAAATTAACCAAAAAATATTAAATATCAAAAATAATACAATAAATTTCTTTTTATTTTCGTAAAATATATTAAACGACAAATTTTATCGGTCGTTGAAATAAATATATAAACAGAATTTTTAATATTTTATTGATGAAATATGCGAAATACAAAAAGTCTTTCATTTTACAAACAAATAAAATAATTGTGAATTTTGTAATGAATAAAAATATAACACCAGCAAAATTACTGGCAAAATATAAAATTGGATTTATTGCGGACCACTATAATAGTTTGAACAAAATTGGAAATAGTTCTATGCTTTTGGTCGTATGACTATATACAAAATTTCGAAGCTTTTTGGAAAATTATTTTGAATTTTTTTAGAAATTTCGATTCGATTGACAATAATGTAGATTTGTAATTACACTTGATTTATTAGCTTGCAGTACTACAGCAACAGCCATATTGATAAAGTTTTAAAGACGTGGAACTCACACGCATGACACCACATAATATTGAGTCCGTTGTATTCCCTCCAGTTGAACTACGTATAATTCCTACAACATATTTTCTTAATTTTACCCGCGTCTTCCAGATTTTCTAGAAAGAAACTACCAAATTTCTAATTGAACTAACGATAAATGGCATAACAAATGTTTCATTATCTCCTCCTGTAAGTTGAGGACAAGGTAAGTCCCAATCTCATTCCATGCTTCCTAAGAAAGTAATCTATCTGATGCCTTGTTCATGTCCGGTGTCTTAAATTCTTCTCTCTGGTAACTATCCGAGCAAACATTTTCAAATTTACTTAAATATTTCTCAATTTTCTGCAAAATCATTAATTTTTATATAATTTAAATTTAATTTTATATTGTTTAAATAGACACGATATATTCAATTAATTTTTTAAACTTTTAGGCTCCATTGATGCTAAAGAATTTTTCTAACAACACATTTTCACCATTAAAAAAGACCTTTAATTTTCATGTTAAAAAAGGAAATTTTTATTGTATCTTTCGTAAGTATAAAATGTTAATCAAATTTAAAAAATAAATCAAGCAAAATATTTTAAAATAGATTAATCAAAAATCATCATAATTATATCAACATACCATCAATTATAATACCAAAGAATGATTTTCAAATTTATGAATAAAAATTGAAAATCATCACGGTTTTTTTAATCATAATCATAACGTTCACTAACTAAATATAATTACATTTTATTTATATTTCTTAATTTATATACCAAATCAATAAAATTATTAAATTTTTCAAATATTTCCAATATAAATTCAAGTGTTAAATTGTCGACGTGTTATTTGTCGGGCGAGTCCAAATAAATCATTTTCTATTTCACTTTTATATATAGTTCTTATCTATCTCTAAAGGAAGAAAAATACTAAGACCTTGTCAACATTTACTTTGATATTATTTATACATATAATATTTCCTGTAATCAAATTATTTTTATTTTCTTTCGTAAAGCATTTAGAAATATTATTTGGGTCATCATTAAAACTACTACACAATATTTTCCTATATAACATAAAATTTTCTTTTTTTTTGTATTTATTTATTTATTTTCCGTTTTTCCTTAATCATTTTCAAAAGTTGTTTTGTATTCGAACCATCAGAATATCATTTTAATTTGACCTCCCACCGTCTCCAGAATAGGAAAATATTGAAATTGGAAGGAAAATTTATAAAGGTTTGGGTAGAATAGACATTGTGTCGCCGCCACCAACGATTAAATTAAAATTACATAAAATATAAAAGAGAAATTTTAACCTTAAATTTTTGTGATATATAAATTTTATATTATTTTCTGTAATCTTTATGTCAGATATAAATTTGTATTTATAGCTATTTCTTGTTGGAATTAGTCTCTTTAAATGGGAATTATACAGAATAAAGTCTAGATTTGGACAACGTTGAAATTTAAATATTTAAAATTATTGGTAAATAAATTTAATAAAATATATTGAATTTTTAAGATGGAATTATGTTAAAAGATGATTTTTAAATCACAAATATTACATTGAAATGTAATCGTTGACGCATTGTGTTTTGAGAGTTCGGTGTCACCGTATCTTTTGTAAAATTGCTAGTTCTTTTTATATTTGAATTACGACGAAGAAATTAAATTTAAATTCTTATTCTACTGGTATATTAAGTAATACAATTCCGTTTTTTTAATAACAAGCTTACGCTGAGTCCTTTTTATCAAAATATTTAACTTTGGTCAGATCAAAATGATCTTTTTCCTCTTAAAATATTATTGAAAAGTATTTGCATTATTTTATGTTTAGAAATAAGCAGGTGACAAAAACTGTGGACTTCTACATTTCGATAACACCAAGGCCAATCATAATATTATTCTATTAATATACTCAAAATTGTATATAAATTTTCATTATATATATTTTATATAATCAAAAATATTGCACTCTCATGAGATTTTAATAAATTTTGGTAATCCCAAAAATCTTCATTGAATTTCTTATGTTTTTTTTTTTGAATAAGAATTATAATAAATTCGGTTAATATTAAAATACGTTCTAGATAAAGAATTTTCCATCCAAATTTTTTTTTGGAAAATAAACTTTTCTTATAAAAAATTTATTTATCCGGGTGGTATGTTAATCAAACAAAATGAGGCGTTAATAATACTACTAAATATAAAGCAACAAAAATACGAATATATAAAAAAGAAAATTATATATAAAAAAAAAATGAATTTCCTTTTTTCATATATAAAATATAAATGATTTCCCCAAAGAACTTTTCCATTTTCCCATACTACAATAAAAAAGGATATATGAAATTTTATATGAAAAATTTCCATGTTATATGAAATTTTAAATATGAAGAAGAAATTTATTAAATATATCAAGAAAATATTAAATTTTTATAAATTTCAATCACGTATATAAAAAAATATTTACAGCATTACTTTCAGCATTAAAGTAAAAACTCTTTAAAGTTTTCTAGAAATATTGAGAAATAAATATGACAATACGAATAATATTCAAAAATAACAAATTAAAAATATTTTATTAATTTATTGATTTATAAAATATGAAAAATGTAAATATAAATTTGTTTTTTTTAGGAAATCATTTTCCAAAAAGCATATAAAAAACATTTATAATTTTCACTGTCAATAATAATTTATGCTATTGATCATAAAAATCGTCACTGACAGTTTTTGATGGACGAATATTAAATTTATGATTATATTTAAATTGCTCTTTGTGATTTTCGTTGTTTAGTTAGGGTTTTTTTTCATATCCTTTATAAATGTTAACGCTTTTCCGAATGTCTGTCAGTATGTTCGTTATAAATTATTTCAAATTGTTATTTAAAATAAAGAATAAACGAAAACGACCTTATAAAATGTTGGTATATAGAATCAGGGGAAAGTAGATGATTTTGGGAAAATCTGGAAAGGTTCATTCATAAAATTAAAAGTAATCACTTGAAGACACTGGTCGCCTTTAATTATATATTCGAATTTTCTGGAAATATATTTTTAATTGAGTAAATATTCAGAAAATTTATAATGCCATAGCATCAATGGAAAAGTAATTAATTGAAATTAACAGGATATCGTCAAACTGGATCTAGCCAACGTGTCGAACTTTATTAAAAAGTCAAAAACATCAAACTTTATTGAATAAATCAGAAACAAGTTAATCATCTATCTAGTACCAAACAATTAGGGCAGCAGGCAGCAACTAGTGGAAGACTACCCAAAAAAAAACTAGTTTTTTTTTTAATTTTAAGTGCACTGAGTCAGATCACAATAGCCGTATAATAGTTCCAGTTCGTCGTATATGCGATTAGGAAGTTCTGGATATTATGGACCAATTTTAAGTGCGTCGTGTGGAGATGAGTTACTCTCTTCAATTTAATTCAAAGCCAATAAATATAAAATAATATAAAGTACAAATTTGAAATTTAAAATTTAATTAAATAAATTGACTGCTAAATTAATTCATACTTGGAAGTTATGCCTATGCTTATGAAACTAGTTCGACTATGTCTGATTTTTTTTATGTAATGTAAAATATTTAAAAATATATTGGCGACACAATGTCTTCTTTTCTATAGAACTTTTAATAAATATATATAGACGTAAATGTAAAAGAAACTTGAACTTTGTATTTACATCAGAACTGAAATTTATAGACCAGCTTATATGATGAATATAAATTTTATTGTAATTTAATAACTTTGTATATATTTTTATAAAATATACTTTGAAATTAATATCTCATAAAGTTATATTTAAATATTATATAAAAAAAATTATAATATCCAGAAATGAATATTGCCATACTAATAAAATAAATTAAAACAGATGTGAAATTTCATTAGAGTTTTTCTATTTGGTATCATATTAAATGTTTATTGGGAAATTCCGAACACATTTTTAAATAAATATTTTTAATTATATTTTTTTTATAATTATGTTTTATAATTTGTTTTAATTAAGAATATAAATATTAGTTATTAAATATATTTTGATTTTTATTTGTTTAATAAATAAGGAAAGTGTTACTAAGTTAAAATATAAAAATACATTTAATAAATTGGAAATGAATTTTTTCTTTTAAAAGAATTTTGTTTAAACAGATTTAAAATTTGTAGGAATTTTTTATTATAAATAATTTAGTTTGTTTTCGTGTTGGATAGTTTTATTTTAATTCCAATTTCGAATATTTAAATATTTCAGAGAAGTGTTTTTTAATATAAATTTATTTGTATTTCAATATAGCCCATCGATAATAGTGAGGTAGTTACTTAAAGGTGGTTTTCATTCAATATACGGATTCTCTGCTTTTACTATACAGTAATCAAGAAGGTTACTATTATTAAAAAATCATTTTCCACAAATTCTTGTTGAAATAGCCTGGTTAATATAAACTTAAATGTCTAATCATTCAAATTTTAATTATATTTGCTTACATTCAAATTTTAATTAATGTACAACTAAATGTATGGTTAATAAAGCATGGAAAATTCAGTGCAAATGATCTATCCGATTTTCCGAGTCTGATTAGACATAAATTTGTGAAACTATTGCATCCATAATCTTTAATTAGTTATCGAAAATTCATTAACTGAAGGCTTAAGATTCGTTAACTGATTGGATCTATCGTAACAAATATTAGAGCTTCTTGCTTCTGTCTTTCTTAACGACTTCTTAATTATCTAATCTAACTAGACTTTCAAACTATTCTAATATTTAAAAGTAAATATGTAATAAAAAACCAGAAATCTCCCATAAAAATTTAATCATTTGTTGGCATTTATTTTGCTATGGTCTTTAACAACAAAATTGGCTGCTTCAACGTAATATGTTTATCCAGTAGCTAAATAATCTCCAAATAATCAAAAACAAAATTATTATTAAAAATATCAAAGAACTACTGACTTGTATCATTAACTACAAAAAAAAAAAAAAACTAGTAAATTATTCTTAAAACAAAAAATAAATATTCGTGATTATTTAAGTGGACAAGTCAAATATAATCAATTTATTTTCCTCCTACTCAAATTTGAACAACCAAAAAAAAAAAATTCGAATGAATCACACTCAAATAAAAACTATATAAAAAAAAAACTATTTAAAAATTAAAATGCACAACTCTAAAAAAAAAAAAAGCTATCAAACGATCAAACATTATAATAAATAAATTCACGATTAACCAATCACCAAAAAAAAAAAAAAAAATACGAAACCCAAAAGCAAACCAGGCACCCTGACTAATTTGCATGGATATGGAAACATGGATGATGAGGGGCCAAACTTAATTCTGATATTTAAATTATGTATAATAAAAAATTCAAAAATTTTGAAAACTAGTCACATAAAAAAAGTTTATTATATTTGCGATTACTATTTTCTGTTGCTCGTTATTCCTTACCAGGAGCGCACATTGGCCGCCAGTGTTTGAAATTTTAATAATACATTTATGGATATAATAAGTTCACTCGCGCGTGGCAACAGCTGTTTTGTAATAAGGGATTTTGGTGTGAATGTCTATCTCATACAATTCTAAAATAATGTAGCTCGTGTGATATGGCACCTGTTTTACTTATGAATGCACGTCACTGTCTCTTTCCTCACAATAATTATAATTGAATATTTTTTGTGCAAATATATTTTATATATTTGGAAATTTAAGAACCGCCGAAAAAATATAATAAAATTCGATAAAAATTAATCAAATAAACTATGGACAAAAAAAAATGAGTAGAAAAAAACGAATAATAAAAATGATCATCGTTAAAGCACACATAACCAATTCAAATTATTAACCCCTCAAAGCTTGGACTATAATGTTTCAGTTTAGTATTGATTCGTTCACGAAAGTTCATATTTGACGTCTTCATAAATTTTGTATGGGAAATCGATTGAGTGGAGGACACACATGTGCAATTGAAATTGATAGAATTCGAATTGTGCGATAGTAACATGGCTGACGAAAATTTTGTAGAGGATATAAAAATGACATAGAAACAAGAAAAAATACGAAAACAAAACTTCAAACTAACAAATTTAAAGCGACTTCAATAGACAACTCTATGTGTTTAGTTGAATTTGAAGCTATTCGAAACTGAAATAATCGATACATTGTAGACCAAGCTTTATTCATACCATTACAATTTTAGATTTAGATTATTTCAGAAATAAATTTATAAATTTGGAGAACGAAAGCAAAAACAAAACCAAATTTATATAAAAAAAAACAAAAATATTGGTTAAAATTGCGTAGGTGGCGCTGTATACTACGAAAATTCTGACGATTTAAGTCGTGACACAGTCGATTGGCAACATAAACAGCACAGCAGAAGCAGAACCACCAAAATGAATTGAAAAGTAAAAAAAAAAAAATTATCATAAAACTTTTTTTTTTGGATGACCTTGAAACTTCCAAAATAATAAAACAACAAAAAAAAAAAGATATTTATGCGCTTTAAAAGTTTTCGAGTGGAGCAATTTTTTTTTTTTTTTTTTTGGTTCGTTTGTGAGTTGTTGATTTTGGTGGGTATTTTAATAATGTCGTTTTTATTTCTGTAATGGATGAGAGCTTTTATTTTTCGGTAATCACCAGAACAAAAATTCAGAATTTAATTTTGAGAATCGGACATCGAGACTATGTAAAATTCAAATATGCTAGAACGAAAACCGGAATAATAAATCAATTTTGGTTTAAAACTTGGTCAATTTTAAATTCTATTTATTTTTACCTTGATATTTTTGATAACTTTCGACATTCTATCTATAATTAGAATAGAGTTTAGATAATAAAGGTTACTCTAATAAAAAATTATTATCGAGATTTTATTGCTAAAGGAACTGAATTATAGTTTAAAAAAGTTGCCAAGTTTGCTGTAATTACGAAATCCTTCGACTTACTAGATAATTCCTCATTAACTACTCAGAGTTAGTTTGCATTAAAGTGGTATCGCTAAGAACCCAGTGCAGTCAATCGCCACTAAAACCTAGCCTAAGCCATTTTGAAATGTTGCAATATTGACTCGATAATGCCAGTAATTTTATAAGATATAAGTGAAATTTGTATATTTGTTGAGTATTAGTGGCTTCGATTTCAGCAGATCAAAAGAATCACTGAATTTAATTTAAACCATAGCGTCTTCTTCTTTGGTTATGCCATCAGTGTAAGGAAAATTCAATTTATCGAAATTATTACGAGTCGAATTTAATCAATCAATTAATTGAATTAGGCGCCTAATCCAATAGAATTAAACTTTGGCTTGTATATAATTTGTCTGTCCGTATACACAATTTCCCGGAAAATTCTTTTCATTCATTTCATTATTTTTTAATGCAAATTTCAAAGGTCGATATTATATTTATTCTAAGGTGACTTCACTAAATTTCTATTAAGCTTTTTAAAAAGGAATTATCCTTGAACTGCTTTTTTTTGTTATTCATTTTCTTTTATATAAATAATCTAAATTTTCTATAACCAAAAATACAAATTTCCACCAAAATACAACAAGGAAAATATTTTCTATCGAAATATATCCTTGAAACTCATACTATACACACGCACAAACACTTTCTTTGCCTTGAGAAAAATCCAATTTGTTGTGCGTTTGTTAATTACATAGAGAAATATGAAACTAATACTAAAATGAAATTTATTTTCCCATTCATTGATTGTCCTTGCTTCTTTTTTTTATATAATCATAAGTTTCTCTTTTAAGAATATATCCTTAAAAAATATTCTTAACGTTTATATATTATTACTGGTTTTTTCTATGTACATAATCAATAAAAAAAAAGGACATTTTATTATATTGTTGGTAGTGGTACAAAAAAAAAATACTTTTAGGTTTTCTTTGTTTAGTGTTGATTTTTAATAATTGCGGCTTGTTTATTGAAATCTGACACTAATAGCATTTTATTATAATTTTTTTTTTTGACAGGGCTTCATTTTAACTTAAATAATTTTGCGGAAAATTTACGTAAGTATTTTTAGTTTTTTTTTTTTATGTAACACATTCAACAATAGAAAAAGCTTTTTGGCTTAATAATTTCCTTCTATGTAAATATACATTTTCTTTTTGACAGTTTTCCCAAGAGTTTTAGTTTTCAAATTTATTTATTTTAGTTTTTTTTTTTTTTTTGATTTGGTTTGATAAATTGTTAACAATTTTTTTATTTGATAGATTTTTTATTATTATTATATTGAAAAAAGTTTTGTATTTCAATTTTTCCATTAAGATTGATAGATTTATTTTGTATCTAAGCTTTTAGGATAATGAACTACCATTTATAGAGATAATCTTAAATATTGTAGTGATTGGGAAACATTTAAAAGGTTACAGCCTTATTCCACTTGATCCTGCAATGAAATACATATGCGCTATAAAAATTGCTAGATTAAATATTAACGATAAATTATTGTATACGAATGAATTTAACTTTACATATTGACGCGAGATGCTAGCGTTTTATCACTTTAAATGCGTTTGACAATAAAAAGTTAAATTTTTCCCAAGTGGTAATGGGAATTGTGTCTAGTAGTGGAATTATAAGTAATGGAATTGTTACTTACGTAATGTTATTTGATTACTTAATTTTTAGTATTTCATTTATGCTATACTTAAATTTAAATTTATCTGGTGGGTTTCAATCAGTGGAAGAAAAAGAATATCACCATTTACTTCTTTGTGACACCAAACACTAGACCATCTTTTGACCCATCATAAATAACTATACCAATAACATAGTCATAGTTAATTCCAATTCCCAAACTTCGACACTGCAAACATTTACGATATTTTTGAGATAAATAGAATTTCAATATATTTAATTGGATCATTTTTTTTTCTATTAATAATCACTATGGTAAATTAGTTAAGTATGAGGAAATAATAATATTGGGATAGGGAATAAATAAACATTACTAAATGATCACTTCTAAATTAGGGTTGTTCTTTAACCTATAAAAAGCTAAATAAAATATTGATTGTTTTTTGTATAATCAATCCATCAGTAAAAGTAATTAATCTTAATTATACTTAATATATAATTATATAAAAACTCAATATAATTAATCAATAAATTAATTGTACTCTTTGAGATGGAAAACATGTTTTTCCTTTTTTGAAATCTATACACGTACAAAAAAACCATATTACAATGAAAAAGATCTAAAGAATATAAAATATTTATTTCATTGAAATTTTATTAAAGTATTTCCCAAAAATGAAATTGAACGAATCAGTTCTTCAAAATAACAATATTTATATAATCTTGAATTTAGTGGGCGCCTTTTTAATAAAGAATTTGTCATAAGACTATATAAAAAAAAAAGTTTATGAAAATAAAATTCAAAAACAAAAATATAGAATGAAAAAACAACTTCATTAAATTTATTTTAGAAATATAATATACAATGTTGCTAGGTTGATATTAAGCTGGGTTTACATTACAACAGAAACTAAAAAGATCATTTCCATATTCCTATTCCTATAATGTTCTTCTCGATAAAATGTCCATGGTCTTTAGAGATTTGACCAAATTTACTGGTCGCTTTTTTATTTTAGTATTATTATCCTTTACATTGCTGTATTAGCTTTTTCTGGACAATTGCTTCACGAGCGTTTATAATATGCTACACAGTTCCTTATTTATTCGAGCATAAACGTAAATAATTTTTTTCTTTTTTGCCAAATCTTACAGGGAATAGTAATGAAACAACTTTCTTAGACAAAGCTTGAATTTGAAAACTTAAAACCTGAAATGCTTGAAAAACTGTGGAATCCTAACGTTGTTTGGTAGGTTTGAAGAAGGAATGGAGGGTTAACAAAACTATCCATGCACCTAGATATCGAGAATCCGTTGAACACTCCGCGTATGTTGTCATATTCTTTCATAATGAAGACATAATTCCAATTCACCTCTCTCATTCACGCAATTAATCTTGATGGTCTCACTTTGTCCACCTCATCCATTTCGATCAAAAACGACTTTTCAAGTGTTTAAATCTTTTATCTTGCAGAGGATGTTTTTTAGAGCTTCCCCCTCTTTGCGCATTTTTATAAAACCTAATTTCCTTGCATGCTTCCTGAGTAGAATATGAGCAGTGGCTAATTGTTATATAATCCTAATGTTTTTTCAACGTCTTGCAATTACGTGACCCCATATTTTATGGCTTCTTCTATAATATCATTATAAATGAGCGTTTTGCGCCTGTGCTTCATAACTCATCACAGTAATTATATAATGTTTTAAAACAATTGCTATACTGAGTATCGAGTATGACCCTTACATTCTAATTCTACTTTAAATGTATAGCAAAATTTGATAATCTCGTATAGTTTGATGCCAAATTCAAAGAATATTAAAATTGTTTTATTATTTTATTTTATGTACAAATTCAATCGACCATTTCAAAATATAATAACAAAATCTCATATTACACATTTAAATAAAATTTTATATTTATTTTAAAATTACAAAGACGTACAACGATCATAAAAATATGAAACAAAAATTATAAGTAAAAAATTCTAATGGATTTGTAAGTAAAATTAATATTATTTTCAGTTTTGTTTTCATTATGTAAATTCAACAGAATTTTAATTAGGTATTTTTAGGGTTCACTTCCTTTAATTAATCTATAAAGTTTATAATTTTGGTTCGACCAAATACACAATTCCAATTCCAGCAAATTTATATGTGAAAATATTATTTGGATATTAATAAAATTTTGATGAATTTTTTTGAACTAACTTTTTTGTAGACACAACTAATTTGTTTCCACAATTAAATTGATCAATATTTTCCAAAAAAACTTTTTTAGGGTAAAACTAATTTCATCAATCAATTTCGATTATATTAATTACTAAATTGTATATATAAATTATTGTAATTAATTAATTTTATTAAATATTTATATAAAAATAAGGGAGTGGAAATTTACAAATGAAAATTTAATTATAGTAACTGAATATGAAACTCTTAAAATTTAAATTAATCTTATTCAAGTTCAAATTTCTAAAATTTTAAATAATAATTTATTAATTAAATTTTATTTTCTAACCAAAAGAATTTTATTGAAATGCTTTTGAATTGACGATTTCTGATTTTAGTTTTGACGACAAATTAAAATTAGTATGTCTAAATTACAATAAAAAATGTTAATAATAGAAATCTAGAGTAGGCCAAAGCTTTAGACCGAAATGAAAACAGCTCTTTAGAGACTTCTAGTTATTTTAAGTGGCATCGCTAATGGCCAGTTATGGTCTAGCTGTCACACTAACCTTTAATTTAACCCTGCGTCCGCCATAATTATTTATATACAGATGGCTTCAATATTGGTGCAGAAGATGAAGCAGCAGTGGATCAACTATAACTATAAATTGACCGACGAGTGCACTATTTCCAAAAGGAAATTCTGGTGATCAAAAAGCCGCATAAATTATATTTGAACTAGTAAGACAGTTAACACAAACATTTATATAAAGTCAAATTGCCATAAAGACTTTTGGTGCTATTTACATAAAATCTAAAGTGGTGGTTAGATGCCATGAATCTTTATGCCATGGGTGCGATCAAGAATTTAGCCAATGACAAACCAATAACAGAAAGGTGTTTTTGCGTTAACTATGTTCATGGATCACCCCACTTGCGTGGCAATTGATAAGGATAGTTTTTAACACATTGATTACAAATTTTATATTACCATTTAAATGGATTCCAAATCAATAATCTTCTTTACATTGTAGAAAACTTTAATTGGAGCAAGTCAAATGGCACTTATGATAGCGAGACAGTGGTTTTCAGCTAGGTTTTAATCTTTATAATTTTACCTTAATTATAAAATCGCAATTACGAATTGTTAGCCATTTAAAGCTGAATCGACTTAAAATGATAGATAATTGTGACCTAATGCGAAATTTTTGTCACCTAGCATTTCAGTTACTATATCAATATGCCGTCAACGACAATCCCTGTTAATTAAATTACATTTTACGTAGGAATTTAGTCTATTTAAATTTCCTAATAATATATTCTAAATTTTCTTAAATTTTCAATTAATTTACTTAAAATGAGAAGATGTAATAAAAATGTGCAAAAAAAAACTTTTTATTTAACTATAAACTAAAAAATTTCTATTTTAACATTTTTATTACCGTCGTCGTGGGCATATAACCTAAAAAAAAATTTAATGTATTTAACATAATTTATTTTCTACGTTTTTTTGTTGTGTTGTGTTAAATTAAAATATAATCAACAATTTTATATTTTTGTAGTTAGGTTTATATAACAACAAAAAAGAAGAGAAAAATTAAATTTTGCATTATATACAAACAATTAATGACATAGCATGTCACAGGAAGATACAAAAACATAAAAAAAAAATTATTATTATTATTATTATAGATGAAAACGACAACAATTTTGTTAGCCTCATAAAAATTGCGTGAATTAAATTTTTTTTTTATCTAATTTTACTATAATTTTTTATTATTTTATGGTATGAAAAACAAAAGAAATTTTTATGTAACACTATTTTTTTTAATGTGGCATAATTTTTTTTTTTCATTAAAATTTAGTTAGAATTTATTTTAATAGGTCAGAGTCGTGTTAGTTAGCCACCATTACTACCGCCGCTGTCAACTGTCATTATACGTTTGCCCGTTTATGTTGGCTTAGTAATTATAGATATTATGCTCGTTATATGAATTTTAATTTACGTTTTTTTTTATTATTATTAATCATATGTTTGTGTGTGTTGAATAGGGAAAATTATTACATATTAAAAAGTTTATTGTTGTATGAGAGACACACAATGATATTATGCTTGATACGCTTCAAATTTTTTTTTTATTGCTATCAATTAAGATTTTTTCAGGAAGATAAGGTATTTATGTTTTGTGGTATTTTTCGTAAATGAAATAAATTTATATAAAAAATATTTTACATGTTCAGTTTATTTTATATTTTTGTGATAAATTCATTTTTGATAACACCGAAATGATAACGTTTTTACGAGGATTTTTGCAGAATAATTATAAAATGTTGTTATGGAAAAATGAATTCGTAAAAGTTCAATCATTCTAAACTCTTTCGATTTCAATAGCACCTATGTATAATGTGTAATACAAAATATATGCCGTCAAACGTAATTTGAACTTTCCTGAACGAATCGGTACTGATACTGAACAAATCGATTTAATCTAAAACATTCTTACGGAATTCAGAACATTCGTACGCATCTTTTCATATCTTTAAACTTTGCTTTTCTTAACATTCTGAACTTTCTTATATGTTTTGCGATAGTGCAAGTATTTTTTAAATTTTTAATTACAAAAATAATAAATTCAGATTTTACGCAGTTGTTAAAAAGGTTCGCCATCGCTGCAATCTAATTTCTTCTCCATTAATTTTTGGTTCCACATAAATTCCATTGGTCCCAAGCTTTATAAAGATCTGAAATTTTTGTATACACTTTTCTGAAATTTTTACAAATCATTATTTCACAAGCTCCGAGGTTTTGACTACCCCTGTGATATATTCAGTTTATTTTTTATTATTTAATTATAAATATGGGTTCTTTATAAAAGTAAATAATTTTGTATTTAAGTAAAACTGCATACGAAAACTTCCATTTCAATATGAAAATAAACAGCTGCTATGCAAGTCTTTGGTCATATTAGATAATTGTACACTGTACCCTTGATTGTAAACGCATATTTTCCGTACCCCTTTAAAAATATTCATATTCAAACCTAAAATTTTTATTATTTTAAAAGAAATCAAAAATCTATTAATAATACAAAGAATTTATTATAACATTATTTAATATAAATATTTACTGTAGATAAACTGATTCCAATATTTATTTAATTGATCGTTTAGACATCGTAAATATTCAATTGTCAGCATTGCCCTATAAATCAAACTTAAATGGGCTATTTATTTCTGACAATTACTATAATAATAGCTAACGTCTGTTTTTTTAGCAAATTCGGCAAATTCTTAATAATAATTTTTGATTTTAAGATAGTTCACAAAATTTCAAATTTAAGTTCAAATTTATATGTAATTTAATAATCTAATAAGATATTTAAGGCATTGCTTGCTGTTCTATAAAACGTTTTTAATACACTACCGAAACTACTGAGAACACCTTACAATTTGTCAGATTTAAAGTTAATAAAATTCTAATTCATTATTAAATATACACTTTAAATAATCTGATGGATACAGGTCTACGTCAATTTTTAATCTATTAGTATATGAATTGGAGACAGAGTCAACATAAATTTTAGAAAGTGATATTGTCACAGGAGAAATTACAGATCACATTAAGAATATAAAATGTACGATGGAACACTGGATAACTGGAACTTATCACTGGAACTTATTTCTTAATAGTCTCCTCTCCTGCTTACGAACCAACCAAATTATAGGCTTAGCCTTAGAAATGCAGGGAATTCTACATTACTAAGCTGTCTTTAATTAGGAATCCGTAGCTTAAGATTCTTTATATAATGAAGATAATTTCATTAAGTTTATAGCTTTTACAAAACCTTCCAAATAGTTTAATCTAAATCTTGATGCTGGAGTTACGCTTACCGAATCGCTGTGGCCGCTGCTGCTTTGAAATGTTAAAAACAAGTTTAAACTACATAGAAATATCATGTAAAAAGTATTTTTTTTTATATAAAATGATTTGAGTTTTGTTTTGTCATTTCAAACCAGCAGTGGCTCAGCAACGTGGTGAATGTCTTCAGATTAACAAGAAAAATATAGCAGATTTAAATGAAATTTAAATATACTTACTACTTGCTAGTACTCTGCTTACAATCTGAGCGAATTTGTAAAGAATTGTAAAAGTATTTCTAATTTCTAGAAAATACTTAAAAATAAAATATTAAATTTTGATAATTTAAAAAAAACATATTTTTATGTCTCAACATTGAATTTACTAGTTTACTAGTTTACTGCGATTTGGCAATAAATGCTGAACTTTTTTTTCACTATATACAAAATTAAAAAAAAACCTCTTAACATTTTTAAGATAATGAAAATTATATAACCATAAAAATTTAAGTTTATATGGCGGCAAACTATCATAAAAATTTCTATCTTAAAAATATTTATTTCTATGTTTATTACATTTATACTTAAGGGTGGTTTTCATTATTGCTGTTGTTGTTTCATTATAAAACCCAACCGCACCCATTTTTATATTCTTGTCACAATAAATAATAAAATTGCAATCCTTGAAATTATTTAGAACGAGAACCAGAAATTTTTTTTTTTCCATTTCAATTTTGTAACTACAAACTAAAAGAATTTTTTTAACTTGAAGGATTTTTTTTTTAAATACGCAAAGTTAAGAATAATTTATAAATTAAATCGCCCTTGCACGTAGTTTTTTTTTTTTTGTAATATTATATAATTATTTTTATACGGATTGGGGTTGTGTAGAATATTTTGAGGGGTTCAGTTTTTTTTAGTATATTTCCTTAAATGAAATTTATTTTGATTTGTGTATTAATATAGTTAAGGGTTAGGAGTGGTAAATGGACGAAATATAGGATTTTAGATTATTATAATAAATTATAATATATAAAGATATTTGTATATTCTAAAAGGATATTTTGTTTTTGTTGGCACGCTATCATATTTTGTCCCCGAATTTAGTTCAATTTGATGGAAAATTTGTAAAAGACTAAATATTTTTTTGGAGTAAGAATTTTTTTTTTTAAACGCTTAGTGAATATTTGATTTTAATCTATTAAATTGTTATGACAAGAGTCAGATTTAATATAAATATTAAATTTAAGTAGTTTTCAAGGATTTTATTAATTTATAAGACGCATAGGGTTTCTTCCACATGGAAACATTAATCCTCCTCAAAGATCTTTCGTGAGTTTTTATATTGAAATTTTGGGCCTACCAATTTTATATATCCGAATCATAAGTTTCTTTTTAGGGAAATTTTTTTTTTAATAGTGAAATATTTGTTGTCAGACAAATGGTCTCAATCGTTAGTATTTTTCCCAGTTTTAAAATTACAATTAAATATTACAAATTTTATTTTTTGGTATAGTCATTTCAAAGCTGAGTTGACGATCGAAGTCATCGTGTGCAGTTTAACTCAAGATGTAATACAGTTTAACTCAAGATGTAATAATCCAGCAAGAAGATCGATTGTGTATTAAGAATGTGGTCTCTCATTCAGCATTGTAGAATATATGCAACTGCACAGACTTTAGCAGTGACAATTAATTCAAAGGAATATAAAATAACCCGGTTAGCTGTAGTGATATTGAAAATTGGGATGTGCTTATCCTTTCTGCACAAGAAACGTAAGTATAATTGTATATTTTATGAATTGCTATGAAAATGCTATGAATTAAAAGTATAGTTTTTAATTATATTTAGAAATTATAACCCGATATGCATCTCTGTCATACCAGCTGTGTATGTGACAGAAGTGTGTCAGTTATAATAATTTTACCATTTTCTTATATAAATGCACTTATTACGTTACATAAAGTAAATGTATTATTAATTCAGAAAGTAGTGCCATTTAAATTAAACCGATTAAAAATTGTTATAATTTAATGAATCTAATATATTTATTAAAATAATTTATTATTTATCAAATAATTCACTTACCATGCGATGACAATAAATGTTATTTTCCTTTTTTTGGTTCTGTTCTGATGTTAAATCATTTAAATTTGATCTGAAAATATGAAAATAAAAAACCACATTAAAAAAAAAAAAAATTTAAAAACTTTTTAATTTTCAAATCAATAAATTTCAATAAAATTATTCTAACAAATATCATAATAGAACGCAGTATTAAAGTATTATGGCAAATGGCATTTATAAAACATATTATTTCAAACTTCTAGACCCCAGCATTAAATTATAAATATAATATTTTATGTTTTCAGCAAATGAAAAATAGTCTTACAATTAAAATTTATATCTTTGGCTTGGCATAACTATTTCTTTTATTTTTTTTTGGTACTCATCAATAATTATAAATTTCTGAATTTAACAGAATTTTTAATCGAGTAATTTCCTACAAAATTTATAATAAAGATAGAAACTATATAATAAATTTAATTTAGAAATTCTAGTATTTTTATGCTGCCCCCTTAAAATATTTATGCGTTGAACTAAATATATGTTTTTTTTTTCTGGGTGTTCTTGAAATGTCTGTAAAAAGAACGCCAATCAAAAGCTATAAATCAAGAAAAGCTTGACAAGTTCAACCAAAAATAATGAGGGCGATTTTTTTTACATTTATGTTTTTTTTTTTGGATAGAATCTATTAAATGTGTTAAATTTATTTATTTCGTTTTTATTTGGGGAAGAAGAGTTTTAAGATATAAAATAATATTTTAACTAAAATGGTTTTTGCTACAAAAAATATAGAGAACCAAAGAAAAACCTACTTACAGAATTATTGGTAATTTGTAAATGAACCACAGAAAAAAAGAAAACCAAAAATTTTGAAACTTTTATAAGTTACTCGATTACTCTCAACATTAACAACAGCAAAGCGTTTCAATGCAACATATACAACGGCGTTAGGCATTCTCAAAGTCGTGTTCTTACGTTAATTACAGAATACAGGAGTTTTTAATCAGCTGTTTTATAATATTTACAATATTGTAAAGAATTATTTAGCAGTTTCTAAATAATTCCAGCAATTTCTTTCAATATCACAGCTTTTTTATTAATATTTTAATAACTTGTACAAGATTTATCATAATACATTTTTTTTTTAAATATCTGTGTTGCGAATGTTTGCGTTAAGTTTATCTACTCCTATACATTTTATATAGGTTGACATTTTAATTAGAAAACTCTAAATATTCACAACGGCAACGCGCTTCAACGCGTTGCCTTGTGAATATTGAGAGTAACTCAGGCATTATAGTAAGAAATTCTTTTAAATATTTAAATATATAAAAATCAAGATTCATATTTTAAATACTTGGAACATACTTTTACTTATGTAACAAACTGTATCGTGACTAAGTGTACGATCTATGCTGCCAGCCTATGTACAAATTTAAAAAGAAAATATGTTGTTATAAAAATGATCAATCATTTATTTTTAATAGTGTCTAACACTGGATCTGTTTGTTTCCAACCACATGTTGGCCCAATTTTGCCTGTCTTATCGAATCTATAATTATAAAATTTTCCATTCATTCAAACCAAATGTTGTGCGACTAAGTGAATGCTAAAAGATTTTCTGAAAATGGTATAGAAAAATGTATTAATCTAGTCTAGAGATTAATCAAGGCAAATTCTTTTTCAAAAAATTTTGCACAAACTTCCTGGATATAATTCACAACAAGGGCTGAAATTAATTATATATAAGATAATAAGACATTTACAAAACTGTACCATTGGATTATAGAATTCATAAGAATTTTAAATTTCATAAAGCAAAATAATTAATAGTTTAATTAACTAAGTAATTTATAAATTCGTTTACGTTTATTTCTTTATAAATTTATTCTTCTTGACTTAATTTGAAAATGAAATTGTTACACTGTCATAATTGAGATCATTTGTATTTCAAAACTTTGTTAACTTCATCAAAATTCAAAAGTTTATAAAAGAAAATTGTTGAAAATTAACGAAAATGTATTTTAAAATAATTTTATAAAATTTGAATGCATTTAATTTTGAGTTTTCAACAAATTCAGTTGATTTCTTGATATGACTCTTATTTTCTAATTGAGCGTTTAATTCCTCGACAAATTATTATATGGTTCATGACAAAACGTGTAATAAATGAATGAATATAAGTAAAGCTGCAGATAGTCTTATCGACGTTACGCCGAATCAATGCCGTCAAAGTACAAATTAATACATGTAAAACCTGCTTAAAGATTTACAACATATAATCTGCTAACTATAGTTACATTAATTACCATCGATTTGAAAAAAAAAAACGACTGTAATATTCATGGATTTATGTTTATATAACAAAACCATTAAATTGGTAAACATAAAATTTCTGTGTTTAATTCCAACATTTTTTTATATTTCAATCGACTGAAATTGTTTGGAATTTTGCACTCCCTTTTATATTGGTTTCTGGTACCAACAAATTGATATTATCAGAAAAATTGTAATAAATAAATAATCATGTAATTCTTTGATTGTGGTTGTTTTATGTTTTGTAATTCACTATTTGAAGATGAAATATTTTGAAAGATATTTTAGAGATATAGGAATGGAATGTTGAGAATTTTTGAAATTAAGTTGTAAAGTGAAAATGTACTAAACTATATTAAGAATTTTTATCATTTTGTTGAATAGTTTATACGTATTACTTGAAATTCCTATTAAACTGAAAATATCTAAAATTGAAGTCAATGATGTCAATTTTGAATATAAAATACTATAATAATTAAAACTTTTGGATAATGATATTCCTTATCGTTGTAAAAATTACAGCTCTAAGACTTAATTCGCACTGTTTAGAAAGCTATGTGGAGCTAGTCTTAAGCATTCACGCCAGACTTATGCCCAGGGTAGTTTTTAACTGAGTCACCTACTATGCTAACCAAATCATAGCATAAATTGTTATTCCTAAATTCATGCTTCGACCAAATGTTCTACTTTGAATGTGAAATGACATTGATATTTCCTAGATTAAGATTTCATAAAAATTATAATGATTTTCATAAAATTCTATACGAAAATTTTAATTTCTTACTTTAAAAGAACCATAACCATATTTTCTTAAAATAGCCCAATTTTCATTTTAAAAAGCTTAAAAAAACAAAAGAGAGAACAACCAACTTTATATTATAGCTATTTAAATTCATCTACAAATATCAAATCTGCATAATTTTTCAACAAAGACTTGAGGAGCCATAAACTCTACTCTAAATGAAATTTGTCTTTGCCATTGACTGTGTGTAAAGAATTGAAAATAATAATTTATTATTAAGAGCCAAAAAAAAAAACGAACATTGATGATGGAATAATAATGTTCCAATTTTCTTTACGTACGTGATTCTAAAGCCAGAAACAAAAACAAAAATTTGTGTTCCATTAAAAATATAATTTTCATTTCTATCCATTTGTCTTATTTTTTTTTTCCAACGCATTTCTCCACTTCTGATGATAATGATGAAAAATTTAATTTAATGAACTGACAAGAACGAATGTAATCGTGTGTGCAAGTTATGCGGTCAAATTACTTGCATAAGTACTCCAGCAAGAACGAAATAAAAAAAAAAAAGAATAATATTGTATGATAAATTCCATTTTTTTTCAGTGGCAACAACAAACAAAGAGGGGTGAGAGTTGAAGACCAACTACATACTATCGTACAACTATAATAGTGTAATAATAATTCTTGTATGTGGCTGGAAAAATTTATTACTTAAGGCGTCATCGTTGTTATTTTTATTAGGGAATTGCTGGATGTTTTTTTTTTTTGTTAAAGTACAATAGTTCTATATTATATTGAAGATGATTGTATAAAATTGCCCATACATTATACAACATGTTTATCAACGTGGTGACAACTTGGTCAAGTTTTGTCGTTTGTGTGCAAATTTACAACATGTTTACAAATATTTTGACAGTTGATAAATCGGTAGAAGAAATATTAAAATATTGGTCGTAAATATATAACCTAGTTGAAAATATAAAGCCTAGTTGAAACACGTTGATAACCATGATGTACAATGTATAGGCATCATAATAAATCTTTTATGTTGTGTCGTGGATGTGTAGATGATTTCTTTTAATGAAAATGCCTTTTAAAATAAAAAGAAAAAGGTTAAAAGGGTTATAACAAGTTAAAGAATTTCTTTGTAATAATGCGGAATATAAAAAAATACTATTTTTCTGTAAAAAATATATAATAAATGAGCATTCATAATACAATATAAAAGGTGATTATTTAAAATTATTGTTAAGTGTATAGGAAATAATAATTTTGTAATTAAATGTATTAGAATGATTTTTTGGAAATAATATAACAGAAATATTTCTTTTAACCAGTGGACAAGGGAGTTGAATTTGCGTTAGTAAAGTAACCCTTTTAAAGAAGTAAATTGTATATTTAAAGTACATTTGACAAAATTACGTGTTAAAGTGTTAACAAAATTAAATCCACGAATTTGAATTGAGTAAAATGGCATCTTATAGAAGAAATTCAATAAGATGTCATTTAATTTAAGATGTTAGTTTAATTTAGTTAATTTAGTCAACACAGTGGCGGGTGTACCACAGTGACCACAGTCAACACAGTAGACAACGTTTAATTGAAAAATCTTTTAAATTTTATCTAACGTCAAAGGACTACAAAGTATGACAAGAACTAGGATAACAGAACCGTCGAACGTAAATCTATTAAACTAATTCTAATATCCCATTTTCGAAAAACTAAAGCAAGGATTGAATTTAATTAATAAAATTGTTTAATAACTAAGACTATATGTGGGAAAAGGTTGAAGACGATAAAATATCGTATAAACATAATGTCACTTTAAGAACTAATTAGCCAGTTTATATAGATCACTGCGAACATATTCTTATGTTGGGTGTGAGAAATACAAGGAATGCTAGAACCTACGTTACTACTCAGAAGTCACCAGAAAACCTTACAGAATAGTGTAAAGTAAACTGGACTTCTTACAGATTGGAAACTCGGAGTTAACTCAATAAATTTTAAACATATTACTATCCTTCCCACTGAATGATATAGATAACACAGCTAAACAACGACTCACTTTACTAGATATCCCTCAGTATACAAAGCATATTTAATCATTCACTATTATACAATATTATCTAACCAATTTTCCAGATGTAATTCAACCATATTTTAATAATTTTGCTACTCCATGTTTCTTTTTTTAAACCATACAATTTAAACGAATACAAAACATTAAAGATATTAATTACTGTCCAAAATAAAATTAAAATAACCAAAAGATATCATCTAAAATAATAAATAATCTAATTATTTAAATTTTTGGTAATTAATTTTAATTTTTATATCCATTTCCCTCCAAAACAAAAAAAAGATATATTTTCATTACAAAATTCTTAAATAAAAAAAAAAAACCAAACAATTATATTTAATTGAGTTAATAAATTAATAGTGAACATTATTCAAAACAAAAATAAAAAACGCAAGACCTTCAAAATATCATGAATTAGAAAAAAATAAAAATACAATAAATAAATAAACACACTATAAATATTCATGTCAATTTATCCCCTCAGGGACCCTATAGAGACAGTGGGGACATTGAAAATTAAATTCATTTTTGCCCTCTTGGCATAGTTAAAGTGTATGTGTTGTGGCTAACCAAAAAAAATGCTAATCAAATTCAATTGTCATATCGATCAAGGCTATTACTATTTGTATAATTTAATAAAATAAAACAATTTTTGACATTCCATTCATAGAAAAGTTTTGTTGTTGAAATCTAAAATAAATAAATACATTTAATTTAATTTCTATATTATAATAATACATATTTAAAGTATTATAAAGCAATTTAATAAAATGTAAGTGTTAAGAATATTGAAAATATGAAAATCTTATGAAAATTGTATTATAAAATTCACACTATTGAAACAAAAATGATTTTTTATTAATGTGGCGCCATCTATTCAACTGTCAATTATTGTTTCGATCAATATAAAATATATTTTAACAAGTTTTTTTGAATTTAAACAATTATTTTGTATAAAGATTTCTAGTTATAAAAAGAATTGGTTTGTTAATTATAAAAATCGAATAAATTAAATAATGTAGTCACTATGTAGTCACTATTAACTAGGTTCACATTATGTAGTACAATATATAATTGTTATAATTTTTGAATTACGAACAAGTCAATTATTATCGCATTATATATTTTCGCCAGTTGTTAAATTACTTTCAACAAATTTATTTAAAATTGTGATTATTATTCAGCAACAAAAAAAAAACTAATTTAATTCTATTTTTTTTTTGTTTAATAATTTTGCTAAAATGCATTAAAATTGTTTAATTTTTATGCAATTATTTTTTTCTACACCTCCGCAATTAAATTAAATCAGTAATTTATTAAAACGGATAACAGTCATTAAAGTAAATTATAATTTTTACCTGGGATTTGACCATTCATGTCTATAATTAGTTAGCTGATTTGGTTTTAGTATAAAGTTACATTGTAAAATTGCAATCAATTAATATTAAAAATATTAACAATTTTCATTAATTTGCAATCAAATAGATGATATTGCAGTGCGTACTATTTAGACAGTTACTGAAAATCCATAAAATCTTGTTAAATAAGCAATATATTAATAAGATATTAGTTTACATTACACTTTACACGACCCTAGTTAATAGAAAAATTAACCATTTGATACTGTGAGCAAATATGTAGAAGCTTAGAATCTTCCAGAGGCCTGTATTTTTTATCCTTATTTATGAACTATTTTATGGAGTTATTGTGAAATTATTTTTCAAAAATATCAATTTACACTTAATACCAACACCGAATAGTAAATTCACATCACTTAGAATTATTTTTTTCTATAAGAAAATTCAAATTCAAAAACGACAGAATGGTAACAAATTCATTAACACAATTTCATAAGTAATTTTTAAGTCATATGGTAAATATCTTGTGGGTGATTTCAGAGAAAAATTCAAAATAATTAAAATAGAAATCTATAGCAACAAATTGAATGAAGATTTTAAAAACTTCTATAATAATAAATTTTCCATATTTTATTTTTATTACATTTTATAGCCAAAAAATAAAAATCTATAAAATCAATTTTTTACACCAACGCTTTAGAAAAAAAACGAGATATTAAAAATTAAAGTCTTCTTAAAAAGTTGTAAAACAAATTTTAAATCCATTTTTATCAAAATTAAATTGGCAAAACCAGAAATCAAAATATTATATTGCAATTTCCGCATTTGTAAAAGTATGGAGGGGTCTTCAATAAATTCGTGATATTATTATGACTTTAGAAAAAGGAATACTAAATTTGAGGTACAATGAGAATTTCAAAATTTACAAGAAATTGTCACAAATTTAAAATTCTTATAGTTTCTATCGAAACTGACCAAAATATTGAATTGAATGAAAGCTTCGGAATTTGTACGAAAAATCCTTTTCATATTCAGATATTGAATTGATATTGAATATTGAAATGGTTTTTTTATTAATAATATGAAAATTATAGTAATTTTCCTTCTGGTATTTCTATTAAAATATTGGTTTAAGTAATAAGATATAAATTTAGATATTCTCTGTGTACCTCTTCTATAATATTTGTTCAAAAGAAATTTCTTTTAATTTTATGTTTGGATTCTAGTCATTGGCACTTAATTGAAGTTTTTATTTTATTTATATTGAAATCAAACGGAAATTGAAACTATAAAATGATGAATCAAAGAAAGTGAATAAAGGAAATCAAGTAAAAAATGTGTAAATTCATCTCAAAATGGCAGATAAGAAAACTTCAAAAAATGTTTTAATAAATTTTAAGTTTTTTTTTAATATAAAAGCAATCTACATAAAAGATTTAATTAATTCATATTTTCAATATAGCTTAACATTTTAAATTATTCATAAATTCATTGTGATAATTAATGATGTTTACGAGATTCTTTTTACTCTAAGTTAAATTAAATACTTTTCAATCAATTCCAATTCACCTTGGTTTTTTTTCTAGTATGTACTTGCACAAATTGCCAAATGTTTGGACCACTATAATATTAATTAATTGATTTAATGCAATATTGAAACTGTCTTCAATATTGATTATTTTATGCCCACTGTTTCGTGCATTTTCATTTATATTTTGCATCTTGTCTTTAATGGAATTGTAATTAGCCGGTTAACCTTAAAAATCATATTAACTAAGATAGATGCGCCATAACTGCAAACTGTTTTGCTAAATTCAAACAGTTGTGAAGGTGTTTATTCAATTTACATTTGATAAATGCTTAATTTATACGACAAAATCTAATTTAATCTTAAATTAGTAAATTTGTATGAAGCTGAAGATGAATGAAATAAATTGATTGCTAATTACAGAAATTTCAAGTATATATTATAAAAATCCAAAATTCAAATCAATTTATAAAAATTTCATCTAAAATAAATTAATGAAAAATTAATGGATATCGATAAAGTTTTAAGCATTTCCCCAAAATCCATCACAAATCAAAGTTATAACTGAATAATTTTCAAAATCTAAATAAGGTTATCTAAAAGTAACGTGTTCTTTTCTAAATTATAAATACAAATTAAATATAAAAATAATAATAATAATTTTAATTATAAATTCATATCACAACGAAAATATCTTTTTGCTTATTCCAAAGAAAAAAATTAAAAACTTTTCGAGTTCACGATTCTATCATAAATTTTCATAAAAAAAATATAAATAAAATTACAATTTTTTTTTTTTACATAATCAAAAAAATTTATCATCAGAAAATGTTTTGCACTCGTAACCAGAATATTTAAATTTTATGATTTTAAATAATTTTCGCATTTTTCTAATCAAATTTAATAATATAATATTTATAAATCAATTGTTATTAAATCAAATTTTAAATTAAAAAAATAAATAAAACTATATTAATTGGTCGAAAATAATTGATCGAATTTATAATTGATCGACTATATACAATTGATCTAATATAGAATTAATGGTTCTTCTTCAAACACCTTGTGAATAATATGGCAACTACTACTCCGGTCCGCCATTAGATTATATTTTCAACTCCAGTCGGCTTTAGTTTTAGATTCATTTTTGATTACTCTCCTTAACGTTATTTTACACTTCGTTTTTCTTGGCTAAATGTTTTTCATTCCATTGCATGCTGTGCAACATTTTTCTAATTTTTTCTTCCACTTTAATCTGCTGATCGAGCTGCCTAATCTTCCTAGGCTAGTTTTCTGAAGCATATCTTCGTTTACAATTATGTTGGACCAATAAATCCGAAGTAGACAGCGATTCACGAAAGTTTGAAGTTTACTCGTCATTCTGTATTAAATTTGGCTTTATTTTTGCTGTTCTCATTAAATTTACATTAGTTTTGGATTCGATAAATTGGGAATTCGGTCAATTCTGTATTCGAGCAGCAAATTTTAAATTATTAACTTGAATACCGTGTTTAAAAGTGCAAAAAACTAATAATAATTAAATAATGGAAATTTTTTGAAAATTTTTTATTTTCGTATTCTCTAATAACTAAAGAACGTCAAGTACATTAAAAGGGGGACACTAGACAAATAGATATCAATTAAACTACAAATAATATCAATTAAATTGTTCAGTTCATATATACAAAATTTGTAATGTTATCTGGTAAAAAAAATATAAGTGTAATAAATATAGTTAATAGGTCAATCAGTGTTGACATTATTATTATAAATTTATTCAGAGAATTTATGAAAAATTATTTATATATTATTTATTTTGAAAGGTTACAAACAACAGAAGATATTCACAATTATTTTGAACTTCCATATGTTTTGTAAAACCTCCAGAATTTAATTAAAGTGTTTTGGCTTACAAAGATCTCAAAAGTAAAGAATTTTTTATTATTATTTACAAAAATTAAGAATTGATATTCGGAAATTCTAGAATAGCACCAAATTTTCTACAGCTATAAGATTGCCATTAAAAATAATGTTGAATTTAATAGGGTTAAAATGAAGCTAATATAGAATTTTAATATCTCTTGAAGGATGGAATATTATTCTGCATTGCAGGTAAATTAATGAATAATTAAACCATTGGGAAAAAGTAACTTCCTCTTAGATGATCAGATATGAACCAGGTACTATATCAAACTGGCCTCTTAAAACTACTCGTAACATTTTCAGAAATAAGAACTTTTATAGGACCATAAAGAAACCAAGTAACAAATCGTTGGAAAGCACATTTTAGGCGTTATACGTTAACGTCTAAAATACATTGGCAAATGATTTATCGAACCTTTTTACTAAAGTCTGTTGTCACTGATATTGCTGTACGCGATTCTACTAAAACTAATGGTTTTGTTAGCAACAGAAGGTGCATTCCAAAAAGGTTGAATCTAACTTCACAAATTAATTTATTAAATTTTGACGAATTTTAAATATCATAAAACCACCACAATAAATGATTTATTAAATTTCCATAAAGGTTCGAATTACAACACATGACATTGAATTTTAACAATGAAAATATTTCATTAGAAATTTGTTAATTTTCCATTTAAATATTAGTTTTTCATTTATTTAATGTCTCATATATATGACCCCATATTATAAATTTACGTGACTTTGATTATTTTTTACTTGAAAGTATTTCTCAGAAGAATTCAAAATTCAATGCAAGTTTTATTTTATTTAAAATCAATAGCTGTTTATATACCAAATATCACCCACCTACCCATTTGATAATTATTAATATTGCTCATAGCAGTAAAGTAATTGAAACCTACAACTATAATTTCAATATAATTTACCAAATATATACCAAAAATGTTAAAGTAACCCCCGCATTTGAAACCTTAATAATAATTTTCAATATTTATTCTAAAGATCTCTCGGTAATAATTAATAATTTTTATATTTACTACTATTTACCAAAATGGTAAAATTTTGAATTTTCTAGATATTTTATGTGAAATTATTTATTTATTTATTATTTTAGATAATCAATATTTTTCATTAAAAATTAAAATAAATAAAATATAAATTTTAAATCAAATATTTTTTAATATTTAATATTTGAGCAAAAACATTATATAGAAATTTTGCAAATATAAATAATTTTATTTAAGTTTATATAATACAAAGAAGAAATTTGACATAAAATTTAATTTTATTTATTTACTAGAAGGTTTTTGGCATCATTATACAAAAATTTATGAAAATAATCAATGAAAAATTTAAAATTTCCATAATCATTTACTATTCACAACAGCTGGCATAATTGCAGTAAGGCGACAGAAATTGTTGATAGTTTGTTTCTATTATGACAAGAGTTTATGACAACGTACAGTACAAATTGAAAAGGTTGTGCTATGCTCATTTAAATATATTGTGAGGCATGATTAGATCGTAATATATAAAGAGCCATAGCATCAGCACCACCGCTCATAGCGTCAATCTGTAATTGCACTTAGGGTTAGATATTTTATTGTTATTTTAAGTTGAAAAATGATTTTTTACAAAAATGCATTACAAGCGATTAAGTAAATAGGTGACAGTTTTTTAGACGTCATTTTATGGAGACATAGATTCTTCTTTGCAATGGCGCTACAATCCAAATCGACTGTTGGCAACATCAAAAATATTTCGTGATATTTTATATTACAAATTTGGATCTACTAATTTTATATGAATTCCGAACCGCATACGTTTTTTTTATTGCGAAGAAACTTTTAATTGCAACAAGTCAAAAACGTTTTTAATAGTGAGACATTTGTTGTCAGCAAATGGTTTCAACTGTATCCCAGTCTTAAGATCACAATTTCATTTTATTGCTGGGCCCTAATTTAAAGTTGAATTATTTTAAGGGTATTCATCTGTAGTTGAATGCAGTACTTAATACATCACAATATAGCCCACTAATGCACTAAACGTTGTTTGTATACAATATTACTAAATTTATTTATATAAATTAATACCAGAAACAAATTTATTAAAAATCATTATTTAAATTAAATTTTATTAATAATTTTCCGTTTTAACCTCAACAAAACTGATAACTCTACAAATCACCACAATTTATTTCTCAAAATCTAAATTAAACAATTCATTTACTGACAACATTTTCCACCTCACTGGCACTTGTTACAATTTAATATTTTACTCATTTAATTTATATATACAAGTATATATATATTTAAACATTCATAACGACCGCTGCCACCGGCTTGTTAAACCAATCTTTAACATAAATTGCATAACAACAACAAAACAAAACTGCATAAACATTAAAAATTTCTTGTACATAAATATATACAAAATGTGCCCATTAAGGTGTAAAATTTATTATTCAATTTTTACGCTTCATTCATGAATAAATATTGTTTTTTATTTCATTCTCCTTCACTATTTTTTTTATGTTTTTTATATGTTTTGAAAAACTTGCAATCGATAAAAATTCGTTATTCATAAAACTAAAAGTGTATAAATAAATTTGATTTTGTATTAACTTGGAAAATGTTGAATTTTTATACTTTTCATATATATAAATACATATTTATAATTAAATTGTTTTTAAGGGGTTAACAATATTTAATTTTTACCAAAATTAATTACAATTATTTAAATGCGTTTGTGTTTAGTAGAATTGTGACAAGTGAATTTGTGTCTAAGTCTACATGAATTGCATCTACCCAGTAGATTGTGCCCAGTAAAATAGCGTCGAGTAGAATTGTGTCTATGGTTAGTAGTTTAGTTAGTGGAAGTCAAATTGTTACGTACAGTCTAGTTAGTGGAGTTCTGTGGAGTTCTGCCAATTAGATTTTTGGTTTATTAAAATTATGGCAAGTGGAGTTATTGTTAGTGGAATTCTTCTATTGAAATTCGACCTTAGTTACGAATAATTTTAATATCTAATCTCTTAATTTATATTACTTATTAACCCCTTGATTACCATTCAAATCTATAATACAGTATAATAAAATCTTTATCTGTACAAAAGTTGTAATATTTTTATTTTCTTTCAAAATATTAAATATGTTGGTAATTTAAAAATAAAATTAAACACACAAAATTTAATATACTTTTATGTAAAATTATTCAAAAATCTCCATAAATTTAACACAACTGATAAAATGCCATTAAAATCCATTCGTTTATGAATACCAATCGGACTAGAAACTAAATTTCCCATAAGTTTTAATAAATTTTTGTATAATATCAATAATTAAATGGAAATTATGTCAGGTTGAATTGACAGTCGTACAACCCTATTAATATAATATCATTATAAATGTAGTGTAGTGAAAATGGAATGGAATACAGTCGATATGATAACAGGTAGGTGGCATAGTAATTTGCTGGCAGCAAAAAAATATGAGTGGGTGATTTAATTTACCCCGTAATTGGTTTTTTAAAATAAATGCAATTGAGTGAAATTAACTAATAAAGAAATGGTTTAAATTTGTAATGCCCCCATGTTGAGAATATACAGAAAAAGATTTATAAGATTTAAATTGTGTGTAATTTATTAGAAATAATTGAGATTTGTATGCAGATAATTTTGTTATTCATTCATAATTATCGATATTTCCTATATAAAATATTAATTTTTTGAAGCAATTTTTAAAATTACAGTGGCATCGCTGGAGGACCATGGCAAACAACGCCACATTATTAATTTAGTTGCATGAATATATGAAATGGAAAAAGGTAACTCATATTAGATTCACATTACCCAGAGATTGTTTCTTCATTTATTGATTTATTTATTGTATGCTGTCAAAAACTGATCAATTAATTATAATAAAATGATTCATTAATGATTCAAGTTTTACTATCATAATTTAAATGGCACGATTATTTTACCTAATTTGAATAAAATACAAAATATGAATCAATATTTCGATGTAAAATTACAAAAGTTTTGAATGTAGGAGGAAATCCATTTTACTTAAAATATAATTAAAAAAATAGTAAAAAATTTTTTATAAAAGTTTACATCCGGCTTGGTTAAAACAAATACAAAATTTGATGTTTTTTTTAAAGATTATTAAAGAGTCATCAACTAAAATTTAATTTTAAAGAATACTATAGAAAAACTTTTTTTTTTATGTTGGCTTTAGAGCAAACATAAAAAAAAAATATATTTTTTTAATCATAAAAAAATAAAATTTCAATGAGTACATAATTCTTTTAACATAATCCGTTTAGACATTCTGTTGATAACTTACCAAATTATATATAAAAAATATTTTTATTTAAGTCGAAAATTGTAATAATTTCTTTTTTATTATCGTTTAAGAATCTTTAAATAATAAAAAAAAAACGAAAATGTTGTAAATCACAAGGCAACTAAGAAGAGTATTTTTCAAGTATTATTACATAAATTGGAAAGAAAAGGGGTCCGTATAAAATTATAACGAATGAATAATATTTATATTTAAATATCAGGATTTTAATACTATTACTTTTATAGTATCACACTGAATGAAAGTTTACACGCTAGACGGATAACTAAAGATCACTAAAAGGTACCAATATTATATGCTGAACTAACAGGTCGCAGCACGTAAACCTGCCATTTAAATGTTAACTGTTAGCAAACTGTTCATCTTTTATTTGATATCAATCTAAGAATCCAATATGAATTATCAGATAAGTTACTACATAGCAATCGCTTTGAAACCTAACAATATCATTCAGAGGAATAATTTTTTACTGAGAAAAGTAATTTAATCTAATAGGATAATATATTTTCTAAGTAGCTCTGTAAATCGATAAATTTAGAGGACTTTTGGTTGAACTCAGAGGGTTATAATCGGATTATGAATTATTCAAAATCTATTCTCAATTAAACAACGAAAACTGATTTACTTAGTATATACACACAAAATTGTGTTCTCCAGTTCCCAGAATTAATTTAAAAGTAGCCAGGTCGAATTAAATTCATTATACTCTAACCAACATTTACAAATATATCAGAATACAATTCAACATTATGATTAAAAAGTAAGTACTGAACAAATTCTAAATTCCCAATTTTCATATCAACAACTTAGCCTAACCATATGGAAACTAATTTTTTATTAAAATGTCCCCGACCCACCCACACTTTATTTATTATATTATTCTAAAAAAACAAAACGTTAACAATTTAAAAATTTACTTTGACTTTTAAATTAATTAAAATATACTTTTTTACTATATAAAAAAATTTAAATTCTTTCACAAATTCAAAAAATACTATATAATAAATAATGAACTAATAGAACCACCTGCTGTCCAAGATTTATGGTATTACATTATTGTTTATTTCATCAAAAAAAAAAAGCAAATTTTTTGTCTCATTTTGTATCTTAAAAAAAAAAAAAATTATAAATCGTTGTCAATTTTTAAATATCTTTCGAGTTTATTATACAAAAATAAAAGTCACACATTTAAATTCTTATTTTGATTAAGATGACAGCAGGTTAACAACAACAACAAAAATGACAAGATCATTTTCAATGTTGTACTGCTGAACACATAAATTATTTGTATATATTTATTTTCTTTTGATCTTGTCTCGTTGTCTTTATCTCAATCTCTAATGTAAATTATTGACTACATTAAAAAAAAAAAATCTACAAAAGCTACTAACAACAAAAACAACAATCTGCAAAATTAATAAAAAAAAAAATTATTAAATAAAAAAAAAACAAAATTTACAATTACTGTCGGGGAGTCGAAACCTTGACATTGAAATTATACATATACAAAATAAAATATAGCTAATAAAAAGCTGCTAGCAGTGGGAAACAGATAATTCGTAGTTAGTTTCAACATTGATTTATGTCCAACAGTGTTTTGTAATTAACAGAACCTTTATAAAAAACTATGCTATGTTAAATATTTTAAGACATCAATAATTAGATATAATTCGAAATTTTGATAAAGACCCACTGAAACTTCCGTCTTGAAATTTTATAGACATACACTAACACTAGATGACAAAACTAATATTTCTACCAAATTCCATGAAAATCGTTTAATAATTACTATATATTCTAGTCTAGAACATATGAAATATTAATCGGAAATTTTGGCATAGACCTGCTACTGACCTATGCCTAACAACCGAACCTGTGTACAAAATTTAATTGAAATCGGATGATAATTACATGTTATAGAATATAATAATCAAATATAATTCGGAAACGAAAACTGCCTATTTAAGAACCAAGAGGTACAAATTTCAGGAGGGAGCACTAATTATATCATTAACGATTAATTGGTTTCGAGTACGGACCACTAATTTTACAGACACAAAGTATATGACGAACCCAACTGTTTGACAAAGATCATTTAAATCAGACGAGTGATTCTAGTTCTAGTAAATTTTGGTTGTTATGCATATGT
Organism: Rhamphomyia laevipes; assembly: GCA_963920725.1. NCBI lineage: Eukaryota > Metazoa > Arthropoda > Insecta > Diptera > Empididae > Rhamphomyia > Rhamphomyia laevipes. Next base: position 4,613,141 of record OY987256.1, on the reverse strand, counting down.
AAATTATTCGGAATAGTTGCGGCGGCCATCTTTTTTTTATTGTATTTTCCTCGAAAACTCCCAGAAAAAAGTTTCAGCCAAAATCCATTTTTTTGACCATCCAGTCCAATACAACACTCATACTTATTTTAACTATATACTCGGAAAAGTATTAAATTACCTAAAATTGTTTGTCAGTGGTCCAGACAATACCGCCACCTATGGCGTAAATTATGTAAAATCCGTAAAATATTTTTTTTTTTGGAATTTAATTAAATACGAAACATTCATAGACATAAAAATACAAAATATTTATATATATTTTTTTCATTTTGAAGTTTGAACTAATCACGGTAATCAATCATAAATTGGATTTATAGAATTATGAATTTTTTAATATTTTAAAGAAACAGGGCGACATGACAAGAGTTTTCAGGTTTTCACACATCTGACAACAAATAAAAGACAACAAAAAAAAAACCATAAATATTTTAAATATTATTGAATTAGGTGTGAAAAGAATAAAAATTTTAAATTTGAATAGTTTTTGGGGTTTCGGTTAAACATTGAATTTCTATAGATTAAAATTTATTGAATAAATCTTTAGAGAAACTTGAGCCTGGGTTCATTGGGAAGAAGAAATTAATATGTGAAAAAAACCAACTTTTTGTTATATTATAAACCATATAAAATGGAAAAGAAGATGAATATATTTTCTTTATTTTGATAAATTATCTACAAAATATTTGAAGATATTTTTGATTCGTTGTTGGATCAATTAACCCAAATGTGAATAGTTTTTTTCTGATCATTGAGTTTCGATTGTTTCGCATGTTATGCTAACCATAAACTATCCAACTTCTTCCTAACACGGTCTGTCCAACCATTAAAACAACCATTTGGTTGTAAATTGGTTGATAAAATATCAAAAAGTTAGCGTTGTTTGATGATTGTAAGTTTTATAGTGAATGGAGTACAACTGTACAACCAAAATGACACTTTTTTTAGTGATCAAAAGTGTCATTATTTGCTAAAATCATTTTCAGTTTGTATTCTTCAATTAATTTAATAAAATTAAAATTATTTTTCGACCAAACTTTTATTTAAATACATTTATACAGCTGATATTTCAATGGTACAATGGTTGGTCAACAGTTGGACAATCAGTTGTACGACCAAGTTAGATAGTTCATGGGCAGCATTAGATCTAAAAGTTTATTGCTAATTTACCAAATCCTGATCAAAAACGTCCTGATTATGGAGCACATTGAATTTATAAAAACCACTTTTGAATTTGTTTAAATATTCGACAATTCTATTAATCAACAATAATTTGAATACAATTAATTATTTTTATAAACTTTTTATTGAAACTAAAATATTTATTTACAATAAAATAAAATATAAAATAATTAATAAAAATAACAAAAATATAATCAATATAAATGTGCTGTCATTTCAGCTGCATAATTATTGCTGCGTTCATTCTATTAAAATAAATTATGATTCATGATGGATTAGAACTTGTCTCTTGTATCTCATGACTCAATTATTTAAATTAACTACTGATTCTATAACTTTTTATATTTTTCAATACATATTTGTTAAAAATTGTTTATATTTTATAATTGTTAAAAATAAATTATGAATTTTTCAATTTTTTTATTAATTTTAATTAAGTTTTAATGTCATGTCAGTTCAAAAGAAATTTTATTTTTATAGCACTGAATTTTTATTTTTTGTTATAACAAATATTAATATTTGAAAAACTCTAGTAAGTAAATAAATAATGAATTAAATATTTATCAGTTTTAATTATTGCACGAGCTAAAAAATGTTAATTACTTTATATAAATTGTAAGTATTTTTGTATGTATTAGAAATAATAAAAAAAATATACTTGCAATTTTTTAATTACTATTTTTGATTAAAAAAAAAATTTACAATTAACTTGTAATAAAATTTATTATATTCATAATTTTTATAATTATAGAAATGTTAAAGGGTAGTGTAAATAGTATAAATATACGAGGCAGACCGAAAAAGATAAAATCGAACGAACTTTAGCAAGCAACAAGCTAATAACTTTTAAACAAATTTGTTGGCAACAATTGAGGTCAACCTTTTTGCTGGCATTCGGTCACATTTAAAGTAATTTACTTATATATATAACACGGACTTATTGTAATCAAACCTCTGACAACCCAATGGTTTTCTATACTGCACTGTACTTTAAGTGTTGTAACTTTGATATTATAATTAAAATTGTAAATACAAAAATTTGTTAAAATTATACTTTATATCTGGAGATGGAAACTAATTCTTTTATTTCCTGTGGTTCGGTTTTGGTTCAAGATTATAAACAAGTTCTTTTATTTGCTGTGGTACAAGCCTACCGGAATGTAGCAACCATAGAGTAGTTTCGGTAAAACATAAAAACAGTCACTCACTGACTGTCACTTGAAGATAGTCCAAGTGCGGATTATGACAGAACCAAAAACTAGCTCAAAATGGTTTGATTGCTAATGGTTTAGTTCAGCGATAACTTCAAAATTGGGATCATTTTTGATTTAATTCTGGTTCACATAAATTGGTACGGTTAGTGGTATTCCAGATCAGTTCAAAACTGCTTTCCATCTCTGCTTCAAATTCCAAATTATCCAAATTTCGTTTTCAAATAATTTTCAGAATTTTGTTAGAAATTCAATTTTATATTATACATAATTTTGTATAGTATTATAAAATGTTGAAGTGATAAAATGTTTGAACATCGCGCCGGAAATAATTTCGAAATTAGTTTTTATGACCATGTGTGTGTGTGGTATTTGGTATATAGAATTTCCTGAAAATAACTTAAGTGCAATATTTTGTATAAAATATAAATTTTTAACTTCAATTTAAGTAAATTGTAATTCGAGTTATTTTAAAAGCCAATTTTTGATGAAGCTATTAATTGTTTTAGTTTATTACAGCAAAAAAAATCCATTATAATTTCTTGATGTATGTCTATATTATAAAACATCTTTCAGAAATTGATAAACTTTGTAAACTACTTTGTAAACTAAAGGATTAAAGCACCAATGTTGGTTATTATATATACATATAAAAAAAAATGTATCTAAAATTTAAATATTTCGTGACCCAAACCATATCCACATAAGAGAATCATTAGAAATCTCTCGAATTATATGACAAATCTGAGTATATTTACCGAATAAATTATAATTAATTATACTGTAATAAACTATACATTTCAAAATATACTCGGTGATATGAAAGAAAAGTGCTCCCTATATGGACAACCATTTCCTCGAGTGCTTCTTCTTTCTCAGATCATTCGTCACAGGCTTTGCTTTCATGCATCCTTGCGAATCAATCAGTAGCTTTTTACACAATAACTTTTAATGGTTCGGCCTAGAACTATTTGTATAACTCAAAAAATAGCTTCAATAGTTTTCTAGCAAACGTGTAAATTGTATATATAAATATAATAAAATGAAAAATTCGAAAAATGAAAACTGCGGACTACGGTAACAATATCATAGTTTGAATAATAAATAGACTCGACATGGATTTAATAACTTAATCTGTTGGCGAACTCTATAATTTGATATTTGCCAATTCTAATTTTTGGCTTAATAATTTTCTGTTTTGTGAATTTATTATACAGAAATATATAAAGTTTTTCTGTATGGATTTAAATCAAATTTAAATTAATATTTTTAAAATCACAATTCAATTAACAAAAAAATAATCAACAAAAATATTTAAAATAATTTTATATTAAAAAAAAAAAAAAATAACAACATTTAAAAAATATTATTCGTAGCTGCATGCCAAAAATCACCAAAACAAAATAATCTGTCAGAAATAAAATAATAGTAAACATTAAAATAAAACATTAAAAAAATAAATAAATAAATAAATAAAAAAAAAAATGTAAAGCGTCGTCGCTGTTGATTTTTTTATAATCTTTCTCTTTCTATACACGCAATAGCCAATTTTTTTTTTTTTATAACTATGTATATAATTTTAATTCTAACCCCATAGTAATAAAAATTGAATAAAAAATAAAAATTAATTCTATTTTCGTAACTTGTTATTTTAATGATTGTTATATGTTTTTTATTTGTGGCTTTAATTTTGACTCAAGCTATACAACAAAAAATTCAAATAAATAACAATTTATATTTTTTCGTATCTAATAATTATCATTTGTCTGTAAATTTTGACATTGTATTGTTATGACTTTTGAGTTTTGAATTTAGTTCTTATTTTGATCTATATATAATTCAAATTTGTTTATTGGGGGATGTGAATTTTAGGACAAACAATCATAAAACATATTTTATTAATAGGCTAGATTGTTTTTGTATGGTTTATTACCGAAATTGATGATCCATTAATGTTAAAAAAAAATATAAATTTTTGGCTATATACATCAATAAATTGCCAATTTTGAAAATAGAATTTAGAATTTTATTTATTATGGGAAAGTTTAGAGTTTTCCAAAAATAATAAAATAAAAAAAAAAAAAAAAATTTGTTTAAAAAATTTAAAATATTCAAATAGAGTTGCTCGACAAAATTTTCCATTGATTACACAGGTAATTCGGGTTATAATTTCTTATCAATTGGTCAACAGATCAACAGATAATCTATAATTGTTTTCTAGTGCTGTACGAGTTGCTGATGATATAATAATTACTTATATGAATAGACAAATTAGAATGTATTCAGGCCAGAATTAGATCCATTTCTTACAACAATTTTGAACTCCAAATTGATGGTTTCTTTTAGATAGTTGACATGAGTCGATAGTTCTCAGACTTAAGTCGAAGGAGACTACCAGATCGAAAGGTTGGGATAATTTTTAAAATCTAAATATTTTATCAAATTATTTAAGGGTTTGAAAGAAAGTTTATCTTAAATTTTAGTTTTCGGAATGCATCGAACATTGTCACAATTGATAATTGATTTCTTAATGCACATGCAGATTGCAAAGTTATGTTACGTTAACGATGCTAGTCGCTGTTCTTTAATGTATTTTCATATAAAAAAAAACACACTTAAGCTTCACTCTGTACTCTGTTAGTAAGTAGACTTACTATTTCAGTATTTTGTTGAGTTCTCCTGTTTGCAAGTAATCACTGATCATAAAACTTATCATAAGACTTTAATTATGTTACTTGTTGCAGCCGATGTTGATTAATTTTTAACTTGTTCTGAGTGTTGGAAATTTGAACTTGTTTCTGTCACTGATTCATAATTTCCTGATATATTGCACTCTGTCTCGATGTTACCTATTATTATAATATCACTTTTCATTTATGGCTGTAGTTAATAGTTAATCTGTGGCCTAGTGAGGAAAATGTATAAATTATTACGATGGTTTTTTTTTGCACCGCCATGAAACTTTAATCATTTATTTAAATTAGTACTTAATAGTGAAGAAAAAAAAAACGCAATTTCACCCCAAAATAAAATTATATTTCTTAATTTTTTTTATTTTTTTTATATTTATTTGATTGTTGTTCTTTTTTTATCTATTCAACACAAAAAAAAATGGTTAATCATTATTCAAATTGCATATACATAAAATTAGCTTTATTTATAATGAAACAACATAAAAAAAATGATTATTTTCGGGGTTGGAATTCAGTATTTTTAATGATAACTTTAACCTTGAACGAATTAGAATCTAAAAAAAAAAAATATGTTTTTTTTTTGTTCCTATATTATTAATGGTTTTTTATTATTTTTGGTTATTTTTAACATTTTCTGTTTTCGGTTCAACGCTATTTTCGTCTCTCTATTCTAAACTCCTCATTTAACCTGAATTATAAATGCTGAATATTTTATTTTTGTTGTTTTTTTTTTCTGTTTTCATTTTCATTCTATAAGTCAGAAAACATTTTTTATAAATTCAGAATTTATAACAAAAACAAAAATTTGATAATCGCGACATTGGAACCACTGCCGACGCCGCCGCAGGTTACCACGTTATACAACAAAGAAAAAATCAGCAAAAATAATTATAAATTATATAATAATGTATATAAGAAAATACAACATAAAAATCAAATTTTTTATGTGATTGAAAAGCATATCAAGAATTAAAGAATATAAATAGGTTTTTTTTTATGTGCAGAATTTATATATTTTTAATATTATACAGAAAGAACTAACAAAGTCTACGATATTTTAGGGTCACGGTCAATATGGTAAATTAGGTTTAGTGCGCGGACAGATCTTCACGATAATATAGTTCCACAATGATCCTAATAGGATTGACAAACTTAACTGAGAAATTAAGTATATCATAATATAGTCTGCACAGTACTGTTCAGGGCGCTGATAACAAGTCACTTAATCAGAAGTTTCGAATAGAATTTCTTGCTAACTTATTCGAAGATATCGCAATAATTAATTATATAAAATAATCATTAAATTTGCTGCAACTACAAGATCTGCAAGCTTCACAAATTGATAATATGCTTCGAAGCCTTCATAAACTAGTTCTTTTAGAATACTTTAGAACCAAAAGTCCTGAAATTCCAGTTCAGCAGCGTTTGTGATCAGTTCTTAATCAAACTATGAACTGTGACTTATTCATACCATACCAGTTACTTAAGTACTCAACATATTGAGTATTAAGTCTCAATCTCTTTTTAATCTTGAACCAGCAAAGTGGACTTAATCTTAATCTATAAAAAAACATGCTAATAAATTTTAAATGTTACAGTTTCCAAAATTGATACATTTTTAATATCGATCATAATTATTCCAACCCTGAAACATTTATTTTAATGTTGAAATGGTTGAGCAACTTTTTTATATAAAATTAATACAAATATTTTGATTAAAAAGAATTCGACCTTAAAATCGTCTTGATTTTGTCTTAATCTGTGAATTTAAATGTTTTTGGAGCCAAATAAATATTAAAAAAAGGTTTTCCTTCTTTAAGAACCGGATTATATTTTTGCATAATTTTTGTTATTTACATTACTAATTATGTTTAATTATATTTATATGTATATATTTTTAATATACCAAGACTTTAATATACACTTAATAAATATTATTATTTTATTTTTTATTTTTTGGTAAATTTACATAACTTTTTATTTATAATATTATAAATTTTAAGCGTTGGAGTAAAATTATAATTTAATATTATTTAATCAACAAATTTTCATATAATTTTAATATTTTAAGTTTATAATGACAAACCAGTTTTAATAAAGTATTAAATTTATTTTAAATATAAATATAATTAATTAAATAACAATGAAAATTTTGATAAAAAATAAAATTAATTAATTAAATTTTCAAGGTATCCATAAAATATATTAAATATTGTTAAGAAAATAAGGAAATTTTACGTTTATAAGAATTTGATATAAAAAGGAAAATTAATTTGAAAATGAAATGTTGAAAAATTTCAGTTATCGTAAGGCTACGAATATAGTAATGCTATGATCGGTGTTGGAACTGGAAATTGTGCTTTAGTGTATTTTCATATGCACCGCTGACCGCTCAGCTTCAATCTGTACGCAGGTTTTATAAATAAAATAACCAATGACTAAGTGAAATTTGTTTATTGTTTTTTTAGACACTGTAGAGCTGAGAGTAGGTGGACGTGGACTAGATGACATATTACAATTATAAAAAATTGCAATGTCACATTAATTTAATTTCTATTATCAGATGATTTTATTTTCATTGAAACTTTTCTATTTATCATTCAAAATAAATTCATGTTAACTTTTTTGATGATATATTTTCATTCAAAAAATTTTCCATAATTTCAAATTTTTATATATAAAATTTAAATTTTACTTAATATTTATTTATTCATTTTAAATACAAATAAAAATTTATAAAAATGGAAAATTTCATAATGAAATGAAAAACCAAATTCATGTGTATACAATATAATTACCATAACGATATAAATTTCCAATTAATTTCCATATGGATAATATCTCAACATAAATAATTTTGCTGGTGTTAGTAAAAGTTTTATAAATTAATTAATAAATATTATTTTGATAAAATAAATAATAAATTTCCCAAAATTATTGTACAAAAAAAAAAATTAATTAAAATTCATGAAATTTATATTAATTTTAATATAATAATTATTTCAGCTTTTTGGAGTTTAATTTGTCATCATAATGGAAATTAATTTATTAAAATTTAATTTAGGTTATCGCATGATATTTTATCTCCATCACAAGATAATTTTTTTTTTATGAATATTTATTCATCAGTTGCGAATTAATCATCATAGCAATATTTTTACTAGATCAATTTCAATATGATTCAATTAATATTAAATGTAATTGATAAAAAATTTCATTTTATGTAAATTTTGATATCAAATTTTAAATTTACAATGTTTTAAATTGATAACTATTAAAAACTGGTTCTAAAATGAGTGGATCTGGTCTTATAGACTATATAGACTATAGGTCTTGCCAGAATTATCATGAAAGTGGTAAATTGCTGGTGCAGTTTTCACACTGTACGTAATTTAATTTCTCATATGAAATTTGTTATCATCAGCTATAAAACTAACAAATTTTCCACTTTCATGAGATGTAATCTGTGTAAGGCCGGCCTAAGGTAATATAAATTAAGTATAAAATCAAGCCAGCGAAATCCTATAAAATTTAAAAACCGCACATAATTTTTAAATTTGATTTATTTAAAAATTTCTAATATATATTTTAACAGAATCTCAAAAAAATAAATAAAAGAAAAAATTCAAAAAATTCTTTTAATTTTCCCCAAAAATTTACATTTTCTATATAGTCACTTTTACCAAGAAACTATATAAATAACAAATGGAATTTTAATGGGAAAACATTTCAATTAACGGAAAATGCTATAAAAACCCTTTTTCATTCCCCAGCAAGTTTCTCAACTAGAACACAAATTATTATTATATCGTTAAAAACGATATTTCAATATAGAATTTATATTAGTTTTCTTGAAAAATTTATGGCAATCATGCTAAAAATAACAATTTTTTTTATTATATTTTGGTTAAATAAAAATTAAAGAATTTTAGAATTCGAGAAAATTTTCTCTTAAAAAGTGTTTTTTATTTAAAAAAAATATAGTACTAAAAATTAGCTTTGGAAATTTTTTTTTTTTACAAAAATATTAATTATTTTGCTATTTTGTATTTATGTTAATAATTTTTTTCAGAAACTGGAACAGGGACGGCACCGATCATAGGAGATTTAATTGAATAAATTACGATCAGAAATCCGCATTGATGCTCTGTGGTACTCCCTTACTATAGACCTAACTCTAGTTACGATTTTTTATTATAATAAAAACTTCCCTTTAATGAAATCCACTACTCCCAACGACCTAATTTCAACTGTCGTTGAACTGTTCTGGTGGGATACAAGGAATTTCTAATAAATGGATAAAGCGTCATCCAGAATAATCACTGGAAATTGCTACAGGTCACTTACATTCTCAAAAAACATGCGGCAATGTTAAGATTGACCACTACCTTAACATGCAGATAATGTGAAAAGGAGTCAGTGAAGCACATACTGTGCCAAAGTCCTCCGGAAAAACATAAAAAAGGTTCAACAAAGAATGATTCAGGAAATTTCTTATTGGATAAATTGATAGGAGCTGGTAGGATAAGTCCAACTAAAATGATTAAATTTAGATTACAGAAGTAAGGTGGTTCAACCCCCTATAATGAAAAAATGTGATCGCTGGAGAGTATTAGTTAGAAAACTAACCAACCAACCAATTTTGTATACAGGCAGCCAATAAGTACGCGCCGCTTCTGCATTATAGAAATTATTATTATCATAATGGTTGGTATATTTTGTTCGTTTGTTTAGCATGAAAACTTAAGTGAACATATAATAAAAAGCAAAAAGCAAAAAAAAAAAATATTTAAAAACAAAACAGAAAACAAAAAATATTTGCACTCTGACAGGCAAATCGGCGCCAGACTGCTCTATTTCAGCTACTGTTCGTTCAAATAAGAATACAAAACTTTTTTGGAATTTTCAGTTTAATTTTCATTTTACTATATAAACAATAATTATTAGATTAAATAATTTTGTACAAAATAATCATAAAATAAATTTTTATGTTTTTGTGCAATTTATTAAAGAAAATTATTGGAGAAAGAAAGGATGCGAAAAAATATTGCAGATTGTTGAAAGGAATGACCTTTACAGTAATATTTGTATTACAATGGTCATAAATTACGACGAAGGTTATTATATTATATAATTTTGATATGAAATAGCAATTAATCGATTAGATATTTTTCGATTTAAAGACTTTTACAGGTCCCTATAGATTGTTTATACAGGAACATTTCTAGAAATGAAGACGAATGTTGTAGTCCCTAAAAAGGAAATTTATAGCTTGATCAAAACATGTATAGCTTGATCAAACACAAATTGTAAAGATATGGCAAATGGTTAGCTCCCTACATACAAAGAGAGTTAAGAGTTGTTCATTATTTCTGTATCAACAAAAATATTGAAGACAAATTACAAATTGTAATTACAAAATTTTAATCGGTTGTTAAAATGAACCAATTTGCAGTTTCGATGTAGTATCAATTACAGTATAACAGTTACAGTGCCTCTTACTATTATACTTACAGATTATAACACTTACAGAAATTAAATTCACATCCAAACTGAGGTATAATTTATATTTCCTGGGTAGTGAATAGAATATTGCATAGAGGAGTTTTAAGTGAATTTTGCATGCATGAATCTGTAGCTCATATGGATAATATTTATTGTAAAATTATATAAGATTTATTTGCACAATTGTTGGCTCATTTAACCATGCTTCGAACTGATGTAAAATTATGTTATGCACTCAATTGCCTTCAGTTCATGAATTTGTTATATACACCCACATTTATTCAAATTCAAATAAATTGTTGCAGTTTTCTTTAAATTATATCAAATTTGATGTAATTTATTTTAGCATAATTTTTCTCTATGAATCTCATTCAATCAATTATATATATATTTAAAAAAAAAAGAATTTTTGACATAATGGCAACAAAATCTTTTCGTTAAATATGTTTCCATTAATTATTAAATATTATATTAATTTTAGTTTGTTAGTTTGATAGATTTGAATTTGTGACATTGAATAAAAAAATTTCAAACAAAAATGAGTTAAACACGCGAATATGACAGAAAATCATTTGTATTTTTTTGTTTATAAATATAATTTTTATATTATGCAATTATATTTATTAATACATAAATATTTTTTTTTTCGATTTTTATATGATATTGTATTAACTATGATGGCGCGGCATATTTTCTATAAAATACTAAAATTTTTGTATATAGAATTATAGAAATAATACAAAATTTGCCTTAAAAACGTCTAGAATATATCATCGATTCATCGCCATAGACGATGTTCATTCTATAATAATACACAATTATTGTATATTAAAAAAATAGTTGTTTAACATAAAAACATAAAATTAAGTATGATTTTTTTTATAGTTTTTCTCATAAAAACAATCTAGTTACATTATTTGAAACATGGTACTTAAATATAGATATTATTATTGTTCATTTTAGTTAGTTTCGTTGTATTACATATTAGGCTAGGATATTTATAACTTTATTTTCACATTCGGATATGCAGACAAGGACGATTTAAAAACATTTTTTTGTAAAATTTACATTTCTAAAATTTACGTCTTTTTGTATGTATTTTATAAGCCTGTTGTTTGTTCTTGTCGAGGATTCGATTTTTCTCAAAATGCATCAGTCCATAATGTATTACTAAATAGTCAAATTGATAAATAAAAATCATACTTTAAGTCTCTTTGTATGAAGAACGATAATCATTTGCCTAACCTGTACAATTTGTGTTTGTTTGTCCAAGCTTTATAAATTTCGTTTTTAAGGATTACAAGACCCAAGTTTGCAGTTCGCAGTTTTCTTTATTATATCCAGAAATGTTGCTGGTGTAAACACCAGAGACTTATAATAACGTTAAAATCGTCTTTAAATCGATAAATTATGTGTCAAATGATTCGTTTGGGAGCCATCAGTTTTGTATTTTGTCGTGAGGCTTATATAGTGCTTGCATGAACGGGGAGATTGAACCTATATCATATTTTTTAAAGTTAATATAACGAATAACCAGAAATTTAAAAAAATAATCTATTGAGTCTGACTTTGTTGTTAGGGCCAAAATGTGAAAAGCCATTTACTATCGGAATACTTTAGAAAATGACCTTTACAGCCAGAATATACACTGTTTAAAGATTTTTAAAGATATTACATAAAGAACGCACACTGACTAAAAAATACAATCAATGTGACAATATATTAACTACACGATCAAGAGTGAAGACGTATAGAATTTAATCTTGAGAACAAAATGACCGTATACATTACTGCAGCCATTCTATTTATTAATACGGTATAAATAATAAGTTTGTGTACTGTTTGTAAAGCTAATATTCTGAAACCTGACGATTTGAAAATCTACAATGCTACATTACCAACAAAGGTAATTACAATGCCGACATGATGACAAGTGAATAGTAAACAATACAATTCAAATTATATGCACATCTCAAATATATGATTTGAAGCTTAATTGAAATGTTTTCATGATTTATTTTTTATTGATTTCTTTTAGCAAATTTTATTTGTAAAAACATTCCTAAAGTGTAAAAACATTTTTCAAATATTTGCAAATTATTCTTGAAAACTTTGAAATCATATTTTATTTTATTTTTTCTATAATACTAAATTACTATAATTTATTTACCTTGCGTACAATTTAACTTTTTATTATACAAAAGTATTAATTTTTCATTATTGGTAATTATAATTGCAACCTTAATAAAATTTAAAATAATTATATATTATTAAAATGATTAAATATTTATAATTTAATTATAAAATTAAATAAATATAAAATATACAAAAAAAAAAACTAACTTATTACCATATTTGTAATTATATAAAATATTATTTATTATTTTATATATAATTATGTGAAATATGGAAATACATGAAATTCTATAAATACCCAAAATAGGATTAAAATATTTAGCGTTTAAAATATGTTTTAAAATTACATATTTAAAAAAATCTTGAAAGTCTAGCATAAATAGTTAATTAAAATATTTATATTTGAAAGTTCATTGCTTTTGTTTTTAATCGGTTCAAAATTCCCTCAAACTTAAAACATTAATAAATTTCATTAAGTCTCACCAATAGATGGCACTGTAAAACTAATAATTAATTAATAATGTTGGAGTGTCAGCAGTTCAAAATGGGCCATATACATATTTTATGAAAATATTAATTCAATTAAAATATTCCATATTAGTAAGTAATTTATATGACGCTGAGTGACATTTAAAATAGTCATTTCTAGCAAGTTATTTGAACATTTGTAAAGCTCTTACAAAAACTACAAAGTTTCCCTAATATTGATTAATTCCACCTGCAGTGGGTCCTTTCAAGGAAAACCAAAGTAGAGCTTTACAAAACCCTCATCATACCTGTCCTGACCTACGGATTGGAAAACTAAAAGTTAACAAATAATGCTAATTGAGCTCTTGGTATTATTGAAAGAAGGATTCTACGCAAAATGTATGCATCTACATAAATGGAATTTGAAGACAACGCTACAACCTACAACGATGAGTTGTCATTGATATGATAATTGAAAAAATTGCGATGGTTTTGACACATTGTCAGGATGAACATAAACGCTAGAAAAGTCTTTGAATCCAAATCAGATAGAACAAGAAAACATGTCAGACTATCTCTCCGGTGGACAAATGGAGTAATAGAACACACAGAGCTGAAAGATCAAGAAGATTCTAGTGACCTGTAAGCCATATAATTAAGTAGGTAAGTATATTTTAAATATTGTATTTATTTTATATCTACACTAAGTTTTTTTAGGTTCCCATTTATCACGCATTTTTTTAAATTAAATTACAATAATTATAAATTGATTATTCGCTATAGTCACAAATAAATTTCAAGATTATAAATTTAAATTTTTCACATCACAACAAACAAAGAAAAAAAAACAACTTAAAGACAAATGCTTAGACAAATTACCAGTCCATTAATTTCGTTTCTCTTCCTACAAAATATTGTTTTTAATATAGCTATCAGCTTGTAGATTTTTTTTTATATACAAATAATGCTGGTCGGTCGATATGGTCGCCCAACAATAGACGGAAGTGGAAATGCGCACCTTTTAACTCTTTTTTTTTTTTTTTGTAATTATAATTCAAATATATAATTATTTTTTTTTTGAATTTTCTTTGCACACTTTTAGAATTCAACAATATAACAATATTTTTTATTAAGAAACATGCGCAGACGCAGACAGGTTAAATTTGGTTAATCGTAGTTGGTTTGATGGTATACAAAAAAATGGCGGATATCTGCCTTTTTTGTAGATTATATTTTTTTTTAAAGTCGATTTAATGACAATTTTTTTTCTTATATCAAAATTTTTATTCAACAATTTTTTATTATTATTCTTCCTCATTATATTTTCTACCTGCACTTTTTAAAAATTTCATTTTGAATTTCATTTTTGAATGGGAAAATTTCTTTGTTCCACTGGGGATTTGTAATTTATTTGGCGTTACAATAATAAATTTTAATATATTTTGTTAAAAAAAAAATAAATAAAAATAAAAAGGTGAATTTATCAAAATTATAAAAAATGAAATTTTAATTTACATAATATAACATACAACATACATAAACAAAGGGCGTGTGAGACTAAATATTATTGTTATTGAAACTAGTAATTTTAATATTTATACTATTTTTTTTTATCTATTTTAATGGATACAATTTTAATGTACAATTTACAAAATTATGCTTTGTCACATAATTAGATACAAGGTGTTTCATATTATTCTTTAATATAGTTTAGCGTTTTAGTTATAAAAAACTTGCCGATTGGAAAAATAACTTTTAAACTTTGTAATAGCATTTGACTGTTAAAAGTAAAGATCATCGGTTTCGGTTACATAAGATATTTTGTCGGTTACATAGTTATTTTTGTATGATTTAATATTTATATTTTCAAAATTACAATATTATTTGTGTTGCACCAAAAAGTTTATATAGAAAGATATCAAAACTCATATAAAAGTTTTTATTATGGGATATAATATCAAGATTTCAAGAGATAACTCTTAACATTCACAACGATAACGCGTTTCAACGCAACATTTAAAACGTCGTTATAGGCACTCTCAAAGTGAATTTATTTACAGGTGAATTTATTCAGGTGATTGTAAATCATTTTTTTTATATAATTTTTGATCTCTTTCTATATATACTTTTTGCTTCCATTTGCGAATGGAACGTTAATTTATTGACTGCGGAAAATATAAAATCCAATTGAACTGAATAGAAAGAGCTTTGTAAAGAGACAGTAGATGTTTTTATTATGTCCCAAAGTATGCAGTTATTTTCACTGATTTCGCAACTGTTGACAAAGCCGTCCAGTAAGTCGAGCCTGAAAAGTATACACTAATTTGAAAAGTTAGATAGAAAATCATTATACAATCATTATACACATCGTTCTCCTCAAAAGTTGACGGGAAGATATGATATATTTTAAGCTGTAAACCTATTTTATTAAAGACAATTTTAATTAGGCATGTTGACTTCCACTCTCTAGCCTCTGTAAAACTTTAACTTATTAAATTTATATATAGATTATAGACGTGAGACGTCAAATTATAATTTATATATTTTCACACTATTAATATCTAAATCCTATTCAAAACAAAAAAAATATAATTTCAAGCTTATTTTAACGTTACAAGCTTTTTAAGGTAAAAACTCATTAAAATTATAGTTTTGTTTAGTTGTTACTTTTGTTATTGTACTTCTTCAACAAATTTTTTGTACATTTAAAAGGTAATAAATCATGTGAAAATGTGAATTTTATCAGTTAATTATATTTCATTTTTTGTGTTTTTATTATTCATATTTTTTTTGTTTTCATGAAAAACTTTTGCATAAAAAACACTTTTTAAATATATATACGAATTTTTATGAATAAAAAACCTTGAAAAATTTAAAAAATTTAATAAAAAAAAAAAACAATAAAAACAAAACAAACTACAAAGAAAAATAATATTTCAAAAAAAATACTAAAATTAAAACTGGCACAATTTTTTAGCTGGCCAATTTAGAAAATCCTATAATTAATTAGAAGAGTTGCTATTAATCTAAATGTCATTAATTTGTATTAAGTTGTTTAATTTAAATAGATATAGAGAGACGATATTATGACGAATGCCCATGAATTCTATGCTTTCCATTAAATCCACATCAGTTCACTAATCTACCAATTGACGATTCGCAGGTTTGTCCTATTCGGGCAGGATATATGAAGTATGAACCAAAACGATTCAAATGTAGGTGCTTGGAGGTATGAACAGGATTACATAAAATAAATATAGGACATAGATTCATCTGTGCATATAATTAATAGGGTAGCCAATTTTTGAGATTGTAATGTGCTTGCAAATCGGGTGCTCATCCCTAATATAATGGTGAACACTGAACAGTGAACACTACTGCCTGCCTAATACCTAATTAATAAACCTTTTATGATTATACCAATCTGTAATATTTAGTAATTATACCAATTAATATACAGTAATTATACCAATCAATTACCGACACTTTATTGTCGGTACAATTTTCAATTCAAGAAATTTTTGTTCAGAAATTACATAATTTTTAGAATTTAGAATGTAAACTTTTAACTTTACACGCAATTTTGCTCAAGTAATTGTTACTAATTATACTAACATCATTAAATCTTCCCATCACTGTCCAAATATACACTGAAAAAAACGATTTTTTTATAATATTATAACAAAAAATTCACATAAATACGATAATTTTTTCGCCCAAAAAAAAATGTATTTTTATGATATATCAAGGTCAAACAGATGTTTTTTAAATTTAAGCAATTTTTTTTTTATATTTTATGTATATTAAAAGAATCTTTTTATAATATTAATTTTTTTTTAATAGAATTTCGAATTTAGAATTATTTCTCGCTGTCGCGCTGGTGTATAATTAAGTAACATTAAGTTAGTAACATAGGAAAAAAGGTTAAATATTAATTACAATTAAATAGCAGCGAGATACTACATAAAATAATTACTTCAAAATTAAATAATATATAAATAATAAAATCGTAAATAAATGTAATTATTATTTAATTATATTTCATTTGTAATTAATTTGTTGATATTTAAGTAATAATTAAATATAGATTTTGAATTAGAATTTAAAATGTTTCGAGAATTTTTTTTTTTAATGTAATAAACTTGGGGGCATTTATTGAATTTATCTACTAAATAATTAATATCTCATAAATTATGTTAAGTATTTTTGTATTAAAGATTAAAACTATAATTCGTTAAGTCACATAAATTAAAAAAAAAAATTTTTTTTATTATATTCGTATAAAATATAAAAATTAATGTAAGAAAATTTTTAGAAAAATTAAATTTAACATTGAAAATAGGAAAAAACAAACAGGAAATTTTTCTTTTTTATTGAAAATTTATTTTGAATTTATGGGTTCTTTTTGTTGTTGTTGTGAAAATTTCTCTGACATTTTTAGGTTATCCAGTGGTTTATAACTTTTTTATAGTTTTGGCCCGGTCTACCTCATAACTAAATTTTTGCTGCTTTTAAATTTTTACTGTGATTTTGCTACTTTAGTTAATGCCAGCCATATAACCTCATCTAAATTTGTTAAATGTAGTTTTTTTCTACATAAATTGGGGGATTCTCGCCTATTAATTTGTGTCCTCCAGAGGATCCGCGGCTAACAGGTGAAGAATCACTGATAATATATAAAGAACACAATATTTTCAATAAAAATTTTCCTCATTTTCATCAAAAAACAAATTTTAAAATATTTATGTTTTAGAAAAATTTATTTTTCTATTTTATTTATTTCCGACCTCCAAACAAACATTCATCCATAAACGTTTTTGATAGATTTTCTTCTCCTTTAGTCATTTAATTTTGACGTATTTATATTACAGGGTCACTGTTAGAAGAAGCTACTATAAACGATGCTACAAAATCAATGCCAAAGTTTGTATTTTGTGTCTCCTTTTAGACCAGAAAGCTGTCGAAAATTACTGAAATTGGTCGCAGACTTAATGAAGGTGATAATTTTATTATAATATTATAAACTATTGGATAATTTTTTTTTAAAAACGTAAATAACTATACTTTGAAATTTATCAATACAAACCAATAGAGAATGAAAATTTTAACAATTGACTTGTTCATGAGCTCTTATCAATTCAAGTAGCATTCAGTAACTCTTTCAAGTAGCCGTTACTAGATTTGTGATAACGAAAGCACCATAGACTTTAAAATAATTTTCATGAAAATTTTAAAAAGTTGTTTTTAACAGCATAAAGCTGATAGATACCGTCATCGTCAATTACAATGCTCAACCGTTGACAGTGATAGTGAGTAGAATAATGTCTACTATATGAATACGACTTTGACACAAATACGTATTGGCCGCGTTCCAAAAAAAGGAACATCTTTAAAATAAAAACATTACAATTGAAGTTTAAGAACAATGGTGTCACCTGTAATCATACTATCTTCAGCAGTTCTTCCATAAGTTAACTATTAATATTCTGGTTCAAATACAAATTATCATCTGATTTGTTAACTGATTACAAATTGATAACGATCCCACTACCAATCATAATAAATTTTAATTTCGAAAATTATATATATTTTTAATAAGCATTGGAAAGCAAAAATTAAATTTAATGAAGCGTTTAGTATGACTAAAATAGTACAAATTTTCAATTTATTCTTAATAGCTCTAAAATTATAATAATATATTTAAATTGAAAAAAAAAAAATATTATTTATTATCGCTCCCCAGTAAAATTATTTATGTCGGCATTAAATAGAAATTTTTGCGCTTATCTTTAAAAGAAACGTTTTTAAAAAAAAAAATAATGAAATCTTTCGGTGTATATTTTTTTTAACTATATTATTTACTCCGTTGAGTAATAAAAGTTTAAAGCCATAACAATTTTAAACTTGAAATATTTTTATTAATTTGCTATTTTATTTTCTTATCAATATAAATAGTTTACATTTTGACAATACACTCGTAAACTATACTTGAAATTTTATTTTGATTGAATTTAATACATGTATAAGTAGTACATTTTAGCCTATATCTATAAATTCTATTCAGATTTATGTTGCCAATTATCCTATAATTATGACATTTTAATTTTAGTTTAAAAGAATGAATGAATGAATAAACCATGTTATTCTTAATAGCTCCAAATTAAGCCCGATTATCTCCTTATATCCTTATATCGAAGTTTTCTGTTTATAGTAATTAACTGTCCCCAATTAGTCCCCAATTAAAATTTTAGGATTGGAAGGTGGCACCAATGCAAAACGAACAAAAATGAGAAATCAACATAGAATTTTCGATATTTTGGGTGACATTTTTTATGAAGTTTGTTCTAAAAACAATTAGATGGGATCATTAGATGAAACTAGGTTAAAATTTATTAGATAAACTACATACATTGTGATTGTATCCTTACTTGACTTAAATTTAGATTGAAAATGAAATAATACAGAATTTATTTTCCACAGGTACAAGCAACAATATCGTCTGGATTAGTTCTAAGTTGGCTGAGATCACTGTTGTAAGGATATGCTCTACAGTTTAATCTTCTCGACCATCACCAATAAAATAGATCAAACAAATTTGTGTAGAAAAATAATGATAATTCAGATGGCCTGGTAAGAATTGTAACCAAAAATATTCCATTTTCTTCTAGGTACATTTAGAGTAGATCTAAGCTAACCACTTTTTACGGATATATTACTCAGACAAATTTGGTAATAATTAAAATTTAAATAACTTGCATCTAATAAAATTCAAATTAATTAAATTCAACGCTAGGAAAAGTAACTAGCACAAAAAAAAATATCATTAAATAAATATTTGTAGACAAACTTTGATTTGTATAGAATATTTATTTATTCGCGATTGTAAATTTATGTAAATATACATAAAAAAAGCTAAAAATTCAATAATATCTTGAAAAACTAGAAATTAATTAAAGTTCTTTAAATAATTTATCAATTTAGAATACCAAAATTTATTTAGAAAGGGAGTGTTATAGCACATCAGTTGACACCTAATACTAGGCCACTATTTTCCTCATAGACCACATCTCTAAATTATTATAAAACAACTGTTTCTTTCTATCCGTTCCTACTGAGCTTAGATCACAAATCTAACAATTATCATGATTTTCGTCACATCTTATTCTAAACAATCGAATTGATAATTTCCTAGAATTTACAAGGATCTGTTTCTGTTGAGAAATTGGACAGTTAAACAGTAATGTGCTTTATTTCTTCAACTACATCAAAATCTTGACATCATTTACAAAATGTGTACTGTCGACTCTGATCAAGCTTCTTAGCAATTTTTCGCAATATACACCGGCTTTCATTCTTATAATATTTACTTTTAACCAAAGAATTTTATAGTTTACTCTTGACATAAACCAGTTATACATAAGATAGCCTATATCTGATCCAAGAAGATACAGAACAAAAAACCAGTTTAAATTTTTCAAAAAAAAAAAAACTAAAAATGTATACATTTTTAACCCATAATAAATTTTCTAACTTTACGACCTAATTCCATTTTATATAAAACAAATAATTCCAAGGAATTCTCTTTTCAAGGTCATAAAGTCCTAAATTAATATTCTTCCCTTTTTTTTTTGCAAACTGAAATACCAACTTCCAAAAAACTTCTTTAAATTCAGATCACGAATTCTGTATATCCTTAACATAAAAATAAAAATAGACTGTATTAATAAAGGAATAAAGGCAAAATATTTTTTTACTAATACCATTGATTAAGTAAGTATATAATACCCGAAATAGCAAGCAACAGAAAACTTCCAAATTTCAAAAAAACAATTTATATATTTTTGACTTTTCAAGAATTTAAATGGTTTTAGTTTTTTTTTTTTGTGAACCCATCCCAAATCCCAGCTCAATAACAAGAAAAAACAACACTGGAACCAAATTTTTTTTTTTTTGTTCTATTTTGCCGCCAACAAAAATCTCTTAACCATAAAAATAATCTGAACCATAAAAACAAATCAAATTTTGGTTGTTGTTGTTGATTAGTTCATTCAAATTCGTACATTTCAACGCGCTCCCCAATAACAAAAAAGAGCAACATGAAAAATATTTTAGAATTTTTTTTTTTTTTTTGCGAAAACAAAATTTGCAAATTAAAAAATGCGCAGATAAAAATTAATAGAAAAACAAAATTTCTAAAAAGATTTTTTTTTTTTTTATTTAATTTTGTATTTATCGTTTGTCTCTTCTGTTCGTTCTTTGACTGTTAACCAACAAAAATAATACAAAATAAAATATATAATCAAAAAAATTATGTAGGTAGGTTCTTTCTTCTATGCTTCTATCTCTAAAATAACAACAAAACATTTCAAAAAAAAACCAGCTAACAATACTAACGCAACATAATTTTTGTTATACAATTTCGGAATGATTATAAAATCTTCAAGGTTAAGCGGAAAAAGCAAAAAAAAAAAAAAACATGAAAAATATTATATAAAATATATGCTCAAAAGATACACAAATACTTCCTTAAGTTAAAAACCCCATCGCGACGACGATGACAACACGTACACATTAACAGCAAAAAAAAAATAGCCACACACACAGCAAAATTGTGTAAAAAAAAAGCATAACTTTAAATTGTGAAGATATTTTCAAATTATGTATTGCCAAAAATTGTGGACCGAATTTTTGAAAAGCATATTTTTTTTAAGAATTGTTTCTTAAAGATTTTAATTTTAATGACTGACAGTTTGTCAGAATATCAAAATTTACACATTATTTTAAGAATTTTTAGATTATTCATCATTTTATGGCAATTTGTGCTGTCAAATATTCACAATTATTTTGAAAATTTTAATAATTTTTTGACATTTCGTCTTTATATTCAATAAAGCCTTGAAATTAATTGGAAATTTTGACAATGATTGACGTTTGGTCAGATAAATTAAACCATTTATAATTAATTTTTAGTTTGACTGATTTAGCTATCATTCTCTAATTTATGATAGTTTCTCTTAAGGGAGGCTTTGAATTGGTGTTTTGGTCATTTATTTTATAAATCTTTATTTACAAAATATATTTACATTTAATTATTATGGACAATTTTTGATAGTGCTATTTTGACTCATGCTTTTTTTTGCTATTCTGAAAATATTTCAAATTTGTTTTCATTTAGAATATTGTTTTTCTTATAATTTTGAACATTTTTTTAATATTGAAATTGTGACATATTACTTTGACATTTCACTATTTTTCTCACTTTATAAACATTTACATTTTAATTGTCGGAATAAATTGTCAAGACATATTTTTTATAACTTACGATTTTATTTTGGATAATTTTTGACCAATTCTAAGCTTTTACCCTTTTACATATAATCATGATTTTTAATTTACATACCAACAAACTTTTTTGCAAAATAACATTTTTTTTTTGGAAATTTTCAAATTAGTTTCCTTAGTTATTTTGGGTTTTAATAGACCAGACAACATTGTAAACTATCTGACACAAAAAAAAGGCCAATCCATATACTAAAACCATGTTTTCTTAATGAACTAACTATACGATTATTGCCTCTGTTAAAATTTCGTTTTATAATGTTGCAGAAAAAAAGGTTTATAAAAAAAATCACTTCTAGAATATACAACAAAAAAAATTTTAAGATTAACAAAAAATATTTCGTCTAAGAATTCATGAAATAACGATAAAAAATAAATAAAATTAAAAAAATTTTATAAGCTACAGAAAAAAAAATATAATTTCAAAAGTCATACGCAAAAAAAATACACCAAAAATTAAATATAAAAAGACCGGCTTTTTTTTGTATCTATATTTTAAAAAACATAAAAAAAAATGTATCTTACAGATACGCGAATATGTTTTATAAAAGGAAATGAAGAGAAGCACAACAAAAAAAAAAACACTTCGGATTAAGTAACAAATGATTTTTTTGTTTAATTATTTTGGTTAGTTTTGGGATTTATTAGCTTTAATCGTAAAAGCTAATAAAAGTCCGCAATTGTTTATAGAGTAATATAAAATATTGAAAACTAAACTGGAAGATTAGACTCTTCACTTGGAAAATATCGATTTGCTAGTGAATTTTGGTTAAAACAATTTTTGATAATTCTGTAGCATTATCAAAATTTCTGATCAGATCAATTTTTAATTGTGAATTTTGAAGAAAAAAATTATAGTAGTTTACTGATGATGACTGATGACCCTATACAAAATGACTGACCCTACACATTCTTCATTAAGTATAAATATTTTTGATTTATTTGAAATAACAAAAGCCATGAACATAAAATAAATCATAAAAAATATATTATATAAATTGTGATTGACAGCAATTTACAAAAAAAATAAAACGTCAAAGTTTTTATTGTTGATTTTAAAAATTGGCTTTCATTTGGTTTTGTAAGTGCTACTTAACAACATCAGTTTTAGGCTAATTATTATATAGAAAATTAAAATAATACTAAAACTAATTTAAAGATAATTTTTTGAAATTTTTTTACAAGTCAGATAACATAAAAATATTTATGTTTACGTATCAGAATTTACGACAAATTTACTTTTCAAATTCTATAAGTATCGTGTAAACGTTACCAAACAAAATGTTATTTTCCATCAACATTTTTGATAGATTTTGTTCAACTCTGAAGTCATTTTAGACCATTTTTGAAAGTATATTTCTAAATAGTAGCTACTAAGCAACGAAATCAATGCCAATTGGAAATAACTATTAAAAATGACTGAAACTTGTCACAGGAACGAAAGTGTGAAAATTATACCCAAAGTTAAATGTTTATCACATTTTAGTTTTTCTAAAGAATGAATAAATTTTGATTCTGTGGTTTTGTTCAGAAAAACAAACTTTCTTTCACTACGATATTCTAAAAATAAAATTAGTTTTTTAAATAAATTAAATAAATTGCAGAAAATTTGACACTAAAACTAAATTAGTTCATTATTTAAACAAAACACCAAAAATTAAATTATTCATATACCAATAAATTTGAGCACAAAACTTTTCAAAACCTTTTCAAACAACAACAACAACAAAACTTTTCAAAATTTCTAGAAAATCTTATTAAAGATTTAGAAAAACAAATTTTCATTTAAACTGTTGAAGACTGTAAAACAAAATTTTAATTAAATTTTAGAAATCTGAATCTTTTGAATATTTTATGATTCGACAACAGAATTAAAATTTCAACAATAATTGCGCAAAATTAGAAAAATTAGAAAATTTTCTATATACAAAAGGTGGAAAATTAAATTTTTTTTTAAATTAAAATTAAAAAAAAAATATTATCTGTTAATATATTTAAGTAAAAATCTAAAATATAAATAGAAAAACAGACTGTTTAACTTGAAATTGTAAAGTGTAGAAAATTGAATCATTTATGTAAATATTGAAAGAATGAAAATATTTACATAAATTAATAATATTTATTTAATTTGCTGTATAGTTATAAAAATTATTTATTTAATTATTATTATTTTGTTCTGGAAATTTGTTATTTTTATTTATATTTATTCAATTAATATTTATTTAATTAAAAATAGTAGTGAGTTGAAAATTGTGTACCAAAAATATGTAATTAAGAAACCCAAAAGTTCAACTAAAAACCAATCAGAATTATTACAGATACAATTCAGTTTGAATAAAAAATAATTTTCTATAAAAATTTTAATATATAATTACAAAAATCGTTAAATTCTGACTATGAATTTCAAAAATATTGATTGCGATTGTGGAATTGTTTAGGTAACTCTTCATTCGAGCTCGAGCAGATTTTTTATAGTTCTATTCTGAAATTATCGTTTTTTTTTATGTATTTCTAAATTAAATTTTGAAATAACAAAAAAAAATTTAGTTTTTAGTACCAAAGCTAAAAATATTTAATAGAAATTTAATTAAACACTATCTAAAAATTTCGTTCTACAATATTGAAACAAATCAATTTAAAATTTTATTTGAATTTTCTCTACACATTACCAAAAATTTGATATACTAAATTTTTTTAATATACCTATATAATCGTTTTTTAACACATACATAAATATTATTTAACACATATATACATACAAGCAATTTCTATCAACAATTAAAGACTTTTATATATGAAAAATTAAAATTATAATAATTATTTATAATTTTTAATTTGTATTAGAAATAATTAAAAATAGATTTTCATTTATTAAAAAAAAAAATGTTTTTCCCTATTTTCAATGGACAAGAGTTTAAGTAAAATTTAATGAAAAATTCTGAAAAAAAATATATTTATTTTCTAACTAAGGGTGAGTTTACGCAATAGAAATTTATTACCACAGTAAAATTATATCATGAAATACATTTAAATTTAAATTTTATATTTAACCACAATTTCGCCATCATATATTTAATTATAATAATTACATAGTCCGAACCCAAAATAGACTAAATAAATTAATATAAAATAATATTTGAATTTTACTGTCAAAATGTCAAATGTCAAAATGTTTAGTCACATTAGAAATTGATTAAACTTTAGAAATTGTCTCTTTAATTATTTATTATTATTGTTTTAAGAAAATTTGCAATTATTTGTTTTAAGAACGAACATTTTTTTGAAAGTCAGTTCATAGCAAAAATCAATATTGTAATACAACATTTACGTAAGCAGACGACGTTCAACTTCTATACGACATTCAGAATCATACTTCAACGCAACGCATAGCAACACAGAAAAGAATAAAATTCAAGAAAATTCATAATGAAAAGCTTAGAACTTGAATAGTTATTAAATAACTTCTGCGTTGCGTTGATGTAGTGTAGACATTAAATAGTTAGTACGTGTCTGTCACATTGTGTAACAAAACGTTCTATCTCCATTTATACTTTTTGTCAATAAATTTCTTATGCGTAAACTCATCCTTATTTTAAAATAAATATACATTTTGATAAACAACATATGAAATAAAAATAAACACCTGTTTTAAGAATCCACAAAACTTTTCATTGGTGTAAAATATTTAATTTTCATTAAATTTTTTTAAAAGTTTTCTTTTTTTCACTTCTTAATGATGACGTATATATTTTCCGATACGTGGTTAGTACGTATACGATATACGTTATGTCTGTTGGATGAATATTGAAAAAAAAAAAAAAGTTTATCGATAATCTGCTAATCCAAAAATAATATGAAGGTATTAAGAATAACTTTTTTATTTTGAAGATAATTAATAAATCACGATTAATAATAATTATTTATTATTATTATTTTATATATTTTTAACACATATTTTACATATATAAATATATACATAAAAATTATTATTGATAATAAAAATCTTATGAGAATGTGTTAATTTTAATAAATTTTATTTTTTATTTAATATTTTATTTATATTTTTTTTATTTTTTTTTTGTATATAATATTTAATAATTTTCACTTTTTTCAATAATATATTTTTTTTTTTAAATAATTTATATTTTTAGAATTAGAATTTTTAAGAAAAACTATAGAAATTTAATTTTTAAAATTTGTTTATTTTTCACTTTTTTAAGCATATTTTTATTTGTATATAATGTGAAAATCACTTTTTTTATGTTTATTTTAAATTTTTGTTGATTGTATACTTAAACAATTTTCAAAAATTTTCTTTAATTTTAGTTTATTTTTGAAAATTGTTGGAAAATTTACTTTCATAACGTTATAAATAAATTAACAAAAAAAAATTTCATAAAAACCGCTTTACAATATTTAAAGTTTTACATTTAACGAATATTCTCCAAAAATGAATAAAATTTAAAAAATAGTAAATTTGAAAATTTACAAAAATTAAAAAAAAAAATTATATGGTTTATTTTTAAAAAAAGTTTCGCGCCCGTTCACGTCTTTTTTTTTTTTTTAATGAAAAATTAATATATAAAAAAAAATTTCCTATATCGTGTCGGCCGTTACGATATTTTCATGTCAAATGTGCGGTGCTAACTAAAAAAACAATTTTCAATATTTTTGGTTTGCTGTTTAAAAAAGTCAGATGGAATTAAATATATAAAATGTACAAAAACTAAAGTTCAACACACACACCCAACAATGATAAACTAATACTTCTATAACTACTTTACTAACCCATTAAGTCAGTAAAAAGTTTTTTTTTTACTGGGAGATACTCCGCGCTACACACATGCTTTAGCCGAAGTAAAAAACCACCAGAAAACGTGTTGTTGGTTTGGTGTTTCACTGTTTCTCAGAGCTTATATAAAAAAATATGTGCCAAACAAAATTTACAAACATACTCGACAGTCGGCACACAATATATATATACACACACAAAATACAATTATAATTTTACTAACCCATTGACAAAAAAAAACATATGTAAAGTGAAAAAAATTTATTTATTTAGAGGGTTAATTAATTAAATTTTCATTCAATTTTCCAATTTGTTTTGCTCTTTTTCGTTATTATTGTGTAGCTTTTTCCGATTATTCTCTTCAGATATTTGAGAAAAGTGAGAGCGTGTAAACAAAAAAAAAAAAATTATTTGTAAACACATGGCATTTTGACACTAATACAATTATATGAAAAACATAAACAAATCAAATACATATGCAATCAGGATTGGTAAATATTTCAAATTTTTGTTTTTGTTGTGTTCCTTGTTTGTATGTATTGAGCTTTTTTCTTGAAAGATGAAAGTGAACTTAATATTAAAGACTTGACTGTCACTGTATGCATGTATATAGTAACAAAAACTGCCACATATTTAACAGAATGCCTTAATAAATAATAAGCTTTTTTTATAAACAATTTCACCTTGTGTAAGGTCTAAATCTAACACAAATACAAATAGAAATATTATTTATGATATTATTTTGTAGATTTATGAAATGGGGTTGGTTCATTCAGATTTTTGTAGCGATCTTCATTTTAGCACATTCTCAGTAATTCTTTATTAGCTATAAAATCCTTTTTTTAGAAGGTAAAGCTACCACAGTACAGAAGATAAATAAGAAACTATAAAACCTACTAAAAGTGCCCATAGGCAGAAAGTATATATTTATCGGGTATGAACTCAGCAACCTTAGCAATCTAGCTAGAGGATACGAGATCTACAGATTTGAATGTCATGGGGTGGATGAGGTGGAACTAAATCATTATCTTAACCAAACCTGTAGCTCATGTGAGTGATAACAAAATTATGCTAACCCGTATTTTAGTGCCGCTGTCATGTAACATAGGACTCGCCATTTAAACCAACCAACAAATAGATAAAAAAAAGCTACACATATCCAAATTCATGCAGAATCCGTCGTTGATCTATCTATTTTTAGTTATTTGCTATATTAATATTTAGATTTATAAATCACATCGAAATGATCTCCCCAATTCGGAGGACTAATAGGTATAATCCACTGATTCGGTTTGAACTAGCCAAATTGCGGATGAACTGTTTCTTTAATGATCAGTATTTATTCATCCGGCTATAACCTTATATTTACCTAGCTTATTATGAATTAACATTTTATGCTACGTGAAAAGACCAGTAAGTAATACAGCAGATAATTTAAAAGATTCAACGTTCAACGGGGCTGGCTAAAAACCAAATTTAATTTAAAATAAATGAAGAAGAGCTGCTGTTTCAAATTGATCTATTTTTATAACCATATTTTATCATTTTGATTTAAGCTTTCTTCAAAATATTAATCGTTACTAATCTTTAAAAAAAAGCGATAAGAACTCAAATATGAAATTGTTTTACAGGTGGTCAGCCTTAAAATCAAAAATATTATGATATTTATTTACATTGATAGTTCAAATATAATCAGTTGTCCAATCGAATTAAATGTTTCCGAAATATTCTATTAATTCTGTGAATCTTTGATTGTAACAAATTGGTATAGGCTCAATGAATACCAATAATAGTTAACGCTTTATGAGTATGATTAATTATTTTACACTTAAGTGGATATTGATATTCCGATTTCAAGTAAGGATTCACACTAACGCCACCAAACATTGTCTTAAAAACTGAGCCTTATAATTGAGACATTTAATTGTACTTCCATTAAACCCCCCAAATATTTAGTTATTATTTTACGGCTTGTTGGCTGCCACATAATTTCGAAAATATAAATATTTAATATTGAAAAAAAATTAAAATTAAATTTGAATTTTTTAATATTATCACTACTCATCTCCAGTGAGTTGTTTATATCTCATTCTCTGGTCAGCGATACTCATTTAAACGCACACCAGTTAATGAATATATTTATTGGATTTTTTTTTTTGGGTACCCAGTAATACCCCCGAGTTTACCCCTTTTTGCAAAATCTTATAATATAATTAAATCTTCTTTAGCATTAAATATGAAAAATTTTGTTTTCCATAAGTAATATCCGTTCTCAGTTACTGGCGAATATATCCAGAAGAAGAAAACTCATAAAATTTATACCAGAGCCCAACAACAACAATATTAATATTTTTTTTTTTTTTTGCAACACTTTATAAGATAGAATTTTTGTTGTACATTTTGCTAATTCATTTTTTTTTTTTTTTTTTGTAATACAAAATGTATTTTTAGATACGAAAATTGATCACATCATTACAAAATTTTGATTTGTTAAATATCACGTCGTACGGAATTCTGATTGGTTCTAAATTTAATATAATCAAGTTTTAATATTAAATTTTATTGTATATACAGATATAATTTTACATAATACTTTTGTATGTATCTTCTATGTATATGAAAAAGTATCTTTTAGATGTGAAATGTTTATATGTTTGGTGGGGAAAAAGACGTTAGAAATTATTCAATTCACTCTGTTCTTGTTAAAAAAAATTATGATAAAAAATTTGCGCGGACGCATAAAATTCTCATATTGAAACGGAACTAATATTATAGAAAATATTTTATGTAACAAATTTTATATATGGATTAGTAATTCTAATACAAAAACACACACAAAAACATAAAATTAAATAAAACATTCTTTAAGATAGTAATTGACATTTGTGTATGTGGGAGCAGCTGGGTTAAATAAAATTCGAGGAGTGTTGTGAAACGGAAGGGTAGAAATATTTGGTGTGGCATAGTACGTTTTGTTGTGTGGTTTTTGTGTTGAATAATTTTGAATTGCCGGTGTTCACATGTGAATAGAAATAAACAACAAAATTAACACACAAACTTTATTATTTTTTATTTTTTTTGAAAAAAAATTGCAAAAAATATAATATATATATATGTATATATATATAAATAAAAAAAACAATCCATAAAGTTAGACACGAATTGTCAAGAGGTAAAGTGCGGTGGGGAATAATGAATGGATAGAAAACAAAAAATTTAAATGTATTAAGATATAAAATAAAATGAACATAAATTTCATGTAGAGAAGAAAATTGTTATTTTTATTATTATTAAATAATTTTTTTTTTTTTAGGAATGATTTATATTAAAAGTGGGTCCAGGTTTTAGTTTTGTTCATTAGAAAAGTTTTGTTTATTATAGAGATTGGGTCATAATATGAAAAAGTCGAAATTTATAGATGAAATACATTCGTTAATTTAAATTTTTCTGATCAAACTTTAAGAAAACTTAGAAATATTCCCTATCTTTACAGTCGTGGGAGACAGATCTGTAATTTCATCTTTTCAAGTATTAACAACCTTCTCAAAAAAGTTTCATTACAATTGGACCATAAGTATTTGTAGTGAAAAATCATTTTAATTCCATCAAGCTAATGATTTTTAATAGTGAGACATTTTACTGTCAGCAAAACATTTCCTGCCAGTTATTACTGGTACTAATTCAAAGCTTGATCAAGAAAGAGTGACATCAATGTATCAGTCTAGAGTTGAAACTGATATCTAATTGATCATACAGCATAGCAGTAATCACTATTTTACAGCCACCCTTGGACTTATAATTTAATCTAATCTAGTTCCAGTTAAGATAATCATTATTTTCCAAATATTTAACATTTTGATTGTTATTACTATCTCAAGTCATTGTCTAAAATTAATATTCCAGGTTTTTCAAAGTGGCTGAAATATTTAATCGATTCATAAACTTTTTCTGTCATAAAATTCAGTTGTATGAATTCGGTTTTGACAAAACTTATTGGATTTTTGTCACAGTTCTCTTTATTAACATGTAATTACTAATTATATTCCAATGTCCGATTTGTTAGAAGGATAAATTACATTTGAAAAATAAAGGTTTTAATGATTTTTTTGTATATATAAATTTTCACGATATTTCCTCTCTGATGATCATTCTATTTATTAGCTATCGTGAAATTGTCGACAATGATACTTCTACACATATTTTCTTAATTTTATGAAGAAATATCAATTTCTGTAAGAAAAACATTTTATTAATAACCCAAAAACGCCATAGAATCTAGCGAATTATTCTATATAAATTATGTCTAACAAGGAAATTGATTTTGCCAATTGGAAATGTCCCAGACAAACTCTTTTCTTATTACATCAGACATTTTTAACTAACATTTTACATGTTCTATAAAGAGAACACAGTTGTACCTTCTACGGCAGTTAGAGTGTTAAATATATTTTAATTTATCATTTATTTAACACTTATATTGAAAATTATAATTATTGTTAACACTGTTTCATAAATAAAGTAAGTTTTATATAAGTTTATACTCAGTAGAACTCAATACGGAGAATCACTATACATAGTTTCTATTCCAGTAAAAATTCTTCAATTCTTTTCTTTTCTATATTATAAATTTATAGGGAAACTAAATTTAATTTCTAACATTACCACACATTACACACTTCCATAAAAAAAAAAAAAAATAGCAAAAAATAAATAAAAATTATATGATAAATAAAAAAATGATTTTGTTTTTTATATTTTCATTTTACATTAATAAAAAAAAAAGAAATTCAAAAACAACACATCAGTAAAGGAAAGTGTAATCACTGATAAATAATGGGTTAATGGGTAAAATAGTGAGACACAATTTTGTATAATTTTAGCATATATAAATATATGTAGTCACTATAATTAATTTGTTAAATCAAAATTAGATCCTTGAAAAGTAATTACTATATTATATTATTATATACAAAACTAACTTACCCTATCAACCACGACACTATACCATAAAATAACACGAAACAATAATCAAAAATATTTCAAGGATAAATTTATAAAGTTCAATTTGAAAAGTTCAAATTATTTTCTTACAATTTTACAAACACAAAATAATATTAAATTTATACACATTGTATGTAAAATCGTTTTTTTTTACACTACAAAACTGACAGTATATAGAAAATGTCCTTAATTTTGTATATTTACGAATCCTTAGAACAAAAATAAATAAAAAAATAAATAAAAAAACTCTACAGGTTGGTAAAAAGAGAAGTAGGAAAAAATTCCGCAGTAAATTCCTTCTATCTAAATGCAATTTTGTTGTTTTACATAGTAAATTTTTTTTATATACTTTTAGATTATCTTCAATTCCGTTTTACGTTTTTTTGAATTAGTATAAAATGATGTGTTTGTATGTGTACAAGGATATAAATTTGTGTAAAACAACTACAGAGAATCCTTAAAACGACTATAAATGTTTGTATGGTTGGTTATGTATAAAATAGAAGGTAAACAACAAAAAAAAATTATTGTTTGTTTTGTGGGGTGAGTTACAGACTTCTGGCGCCTTTTATTTATAGGTTAAGTTTATATTGAAATTTATATTATAAATTTTTCAATATTATTATTTTAAGGATATTCACTAACACATACACAACTAGGGATATTTTTTTTTATTTGTAGAAAGTAATGTTATATGTGTAGATTGATTAGTGCATGTATTTATGCTCACACTTATTTATTTATATGAAATAAAATATTCAATATTTTTGATAGTGGGTCATAAGAGTGAATAATAATTTTTGTATTTGATTTTGTTTGTACTAGTAACTAGAAAATTCAAAGTTATTTACTGTAATGACCGATTTCACAGTGAAAGAAAGCTTTATGCAAGATTCATAATTCAAATTTAACACAACTAAACTCAAAGTGACAAAGTTAAACTATATATGAAAAAATGTGAATTTATTGAATTAATGTTGTTGTTGTTATAGCAGCGCTACAAACGTCAATTTTCACAATTATGTATTTTTAAACTAGGTCCAGGAAAATAGCAGCTTTTCCCATAAGTCAATTATTGTTAATGTTGTTGGATTTTTTGGACAGTTGAAAAGGTGTTGTGAATAATTTTACTTAAGTTTCTTTTATGATGTTCTTTGATCGCATTTTATTACGAGTAGCTCTGGAAACGTAGATCCAACCATATTGGGAGCCTTATTGAATTAATATACTCACTTAAAAATTTATAGCTTTGCAAAAATAGTTTACAAAATTACTAAAATTGTTCATTATAATTTATGTGAGCTGGAACTGATTTGGTACTCGCTGTAAATACAATTTTGTTTATGGATTAAATGAAATAACTATATTGCGAATAATTAATTATAGCCAATGTATCAGATTGATTTGGCTTTGTATTCAGTTGCGTTCATATCATTATCAATCCAGGGTAAGTTTTTTCCAGAACTTAAACTTCGGTTTTAATATATTTTCTTGTTCCTCAGTGTAAATTTAAAGATAATCCTTATTTAAAATAAGGTGAAACTTAAGCCGCTACATTTTAAAAGTTATATTAGTAAAAATTTATTAGGAAAACTAAATCTAAAAAATACTTTTCCTCCATATTATAAATTTATATTTTGAATCTGCAATCTAATCTAATCTATTCATTTTTATTCACAATAACATTATCATTCACAATAATTCACATTTTTTAGTTTAATAAAACTTAAAGCAAATATGTATTCAGCAACTAACTGAGCTTAAGTTACAGATTTAAGACACACGATCAGTTTAATTACGCTTGAGCTTAAGGTCTCACTGTGAAACCAAGCATAAGGATATTCATATACAATTATATAGTTATAATACGCAAAAAAAAACCATTACGATTTGAAATATTTTTTTGGGGTGATATTCTTCCGGTGGTTTTTCTTCTTTTCTTCTAGAAAATTGTTGAATTGGAATTGTATAAGGATATTTATTATTATAATGTAAGACAAGAGTTTCGTCCTTATATAAAATCCTTTGGAGAAGGGTAAGTATTTTCTTAGAAAAATATATAAATATATGTATATTTTTTTTGCGTATATATATTTTTATTTTCTTTCGATTATATGCATTAGGTTATTTTTTTTTTGTTATTCGAAGGACTATTCAGAATTTCTAATGAAATTTAATGCGTATATTTGTTGTAGTAGAGAATCAGGCGTATTTCTTTTTTATATAGATAAAGGATAGTTTTGAATAAATTGCTTGTAGTAGTGTGTTATTTTTATTGTTTCCTCTAAAAAGTTCGATTTTTTTTATATCCTTTGGTGTATGTGTATGTGTGTATAAATAATTGTGAAGGGTAAGTTATTTGAATGAATTTAAATGAACAGATATAAAGTTTTTATGTATATATATGTATAAATGTAAGATTGATTATA
The DNA here is from genome assembly GCA_963920725.1 of Rhamphomyia laevipes. Lineage (NCBI taxonomy): Eukaryota > Metazoa > Arthropoda > Insecta > Diptera > Empididae > Rhamphomyia > Rhamphomyia laevipes. The sequence goes on along the minus strand of OY987256.1, from coordinate 4,578,346 downwards.
AGGATAATATCAAGAAGATTTATTAGAAATTAGATTGAATAGAATATAATTTTTATTACGCATTTTTTTGAACAAAAATTTATGAGATATTTTTTCTGTTTGTTGCTGCTTTAATGCTGTAAAATATTTGAAAAGTAGCCAAAATAAAAATCAATTTTTTTTGTTGATGGTTTGTAGATTCATTTAGTATGTATTACCGAACAAAATTATTCAGAAAATTCAAAACATATTTACTTTTATAATATACAAAGCATAGCACTGATAGTAGAAATAGTAGATAGTAGAACACTGTTGCCGTAATTATAATATATTCAATATTCATTTCAAAATAAATCTAAATGTACTAAAAATTAAAAAATAAAGTTTTTATTTATTTCTTTTAATTTAATTTTTTGTATACTAATATAATCTCAATAAAAACATATACCTAATTCCTAGGATTACCGAGTAAGAAATTCAAAGCGTGGTTCAGCAATCAATTTCACAAAAAAAAAGTAAGGAAATGGAAACTTTGAAAAGTTTTACAATGTAAGTTCCTGCAAAATATACAACTAACTAAAGTTTCATCAAAATATGGACGAATAAATAGAGACTATACAAAAATATAAACAAACTCGCTAATGCTAATATGATAAATTGTAATAAAGTTTCTCCTCTCAAACTATAAGGGATCAAATATTTAAAAGGTTGACGTTTTAGATATATAATTTTTTTGTTATTTAACGTGGTTACGTATTTGGTAATCTAATTAAAACATTCTGAATTATAGGTCTGAATAAATATTATAGAAAGATCGGTAATATTTTGTAATCAATTCTGTGTAGGGATCCGTCAACAATACATTTGCCTCATATCAACTTTATATTATTATAAATTTTGTTACATGTCAATCAGCAAATAATTAGAACCTATACAGATATTTTTATTTTTGGAATTTCATTTACTTTCAAATAACAAATCTATTTCAAGGATAATAATTATCTAGATTAGCAATTTGCTTCATCCAGCTAAAAATAAGGGTACCATCGGTGTATATAAAGTTTATTTTAATTTAAATTATTTATTAAAAATAAAATAACTACAGAAATATTATTACGACTTATTTTATTGATCATATTTACTAAAGATCAATTTCACAGCTTAAGCTCAAGCATAACTAAACCAATTTTATATGTAAATAATCTTCCAAATTAAACTTACTTGGTATTTCAATCAGTATTTACTTAAACCAAAATATGTGAATGATAATTGAAAATGTTACTGTGAATGAAAATGAATCAGCTGATCTGGAATTCAATAAAGTAATACATTACTTTAAATGGAGTTAAAAGTATTACTGCAGTAGTACAAGGTAATTTTTACTCAAAACGTTTCAGTATGACAATACAGTACTGCATTAAAGTAATTCAAATGAATTAACTGGTACGGTAGGGTAGTAATGATGTTGATTTACATTACCAAAATAATGAATTATTTAATAAATCTGCAGCTGATAATTAAAACTAATGTGACATTGCAAATATAATAAAAATATTATTTGTAGGCAAATATACATAATAAAAATATGAAGTGTCAAAAGTGAACTTTCAGTTCTATCCATCTGTAGTATAAAGTTAAACTCACTTTAAAGTAGACTCATCTTTAAGCTTGCACTGGGAAACAAGAAAATTAAGTTTAATCGAAATTCTGGCAAAGTATTAAGCTCTCACTGTGAAATTGGGCATAACACAAATAAACGCCAACAAATCAAATATTTCAAATCTAATTAAGACAAACTATGACAAATTTTATCAGATGCACAGCCTAAAATTGTAGGTAGGTTAAATAAAGAGGAAATCAAAATAATAATAATAAAAAAAAATTATTATAATCTTAAAATATGAAATATTTTATAAATAATAAATATATTTTTTTGATTTTTAATTAAAATAAATTAATCAAAAACTCAAAACAGACAAAATTATAATAACAAAAGAATAAATATAGAAACAAAAAAATAAAATTAAATATTTTTTTAATATGGTAAAAAATGAATTAATTTTTTTTTTTTTTCAAAAATTAAAAATGATTAATAAAAATTATTACAAGTTTTTTTTTTATAGATTTTTATATTTTTCAATTTTGTTGTTTTGTTTTTATTATATTTTTATAGTTATAATTATTTATCGCAATTGAAATCTTGAAAGCTTTTAATTCCCAAACTGAAATTAATTGAACTTATTAATATTTATGTTCAAATTTTTTATGAAACATGGAGGAAATTTGTTTTTATTTTTTATTATTTTAGGAAATCTTGATAAATGTTGGTTTGGAGGACAATTCAGGTATTTTTTCAAGGACAATCCATTAAAAGGATACATTTATTATGTTTTCTAATCTGATATTTAGAAATAATAATAAAATTAATTAATAAATATTGAATCTAATTTAATTGAGTTTTATGATTTGTTATTGTGTCAACCGTCGAATTGTGTAGGGTTAAATTAAATTACTTTACAGTGCGTACTTTATATTCAATAGAGAAATACAATGTTAAGTAATATCAACCACTTGATTTCATTCATTAAAGAGTGGAATGGTTTGTTTTTTATAGATGTTTTTTTATACGCTGTAACAATGATGCAGCGTTTTCCTGGAGGGTGCCACGAACTCATTTATTTATATTATAGCTTACACATGCTTTCTGCAGCGTTATTTCTGGAGGGTACAACTACAGAAATAGATTGTTTAGATTGTTTAGTGTTTTTACATTTACTGAGTGAATAGATGTGAATGACTGTAGGAAGGTAGTATCGTTCTTTTCAGAACTGATAAGCCCTAGCAAGTAGTAATCTGTTTATAGACGCTGTTTTTAATTTATGGAGTTTTTCTCAATTTAAATGAATTATTAATTAGGTGAATAATTTGTATTAACTATTTTTCCTTGGACATATATTTGAAGCATTAACAATTTCATCATGTTTCTTAAAATGGCTACAGCTTGTACTAAGCCGATGGTTGGTAAATATAAATAAACCAGTATGTTTATATCATGTACTGCACTTAATTCATTGCAGATAGTGAACCATTTTTATAGCGAGTTGAAAGAAATGGATAATCACAGCGAGCTGAAAGAAATAACTAATCCATGATGATAAGAAACTTTCCGTTTTGGATTGATTGCAAATAGAAACTCACTAATTAATGGCTTTTAACTCTTTATCGAAGTTACTTAATAACTTTTCGGAATCCATATAAAACTCTAATAGAATGTTCTGTTTTTGTTTGTGGTGGTAATGGCGATTGGCGATTAGAATAAGCAATTTACTTACCAATTTAACTAGAGATGTTGAATATAAAATTCCAGTTCAGTATCATGTAATTCTAGAAGTTGTAGTTGTAACAGCCTTCGAACCTATGGAAACCTACAATTTTAATTAATATATAATAAGAAATAAATGAAAAAAAAAATTATGTATAAAATTTTAATATATTATTTAAATTTTGTAGTATCCAACAGGTTAATTTCAAATGTTTCACAAAATCTTTACAGTAAAATTAAATTTCTAAACAATTTATTAAATTTCGTTATTTCCGTATTCAAAAATATATTATTAATTTTTTACATAATAACAAAAAATTAAAAATTCATAATTTTTTATTTATTATATTGTTATACCGTATTCGAAAATTTTCTTTCGTGACAAAATTTGTTTATACGGAATTGAAATTGTTAATTTCCTTCTTAATTGTTGTCAATTTTATGATTTATGAATTGGAAAATAGTTTTAATAAAATTAAAATAATTTTGTGATGGTCGGAAAATTTTAAAGTAATAAATTGTCGGAAAAATGCTACAGTTTGGTTAAAGAGAGTCTTTCGAATTCAAATTTAAAGATTTCTGTTGAAGTGTTGGCATCGATTAACCATAATTCTAATGTTGTAATTCGGACAGAATCAAAAATTCTCTTTTATTGGCCTGATTCAAACAATCTGTATAATTTAGAAGTTATGTTTTTTTTCATGGGACGTCAAATCTTTTATAGTGCAAGGTTCATTTTTCCTTATCAAATATTCTGAGTTCTGATTGAATTGTTTTTATAAATTAAATCTAGAATAGAAATACCACTTGCTTCTGGTCAGCGCTTGGTTGGCTACTTGTAAATGGATGCGTTAAGTTAAGATAGTTTGGTGTCACTTTCTTGCTAATGAAAAATGATACAACCACTATATAGTCCAGTATTTCGTTTGTATGTATACTTTTAAATGAAAGAACAATAAATTATGTTCCAATTACATAATCTATCCCAGGTTTGGCGTAATCATATTCATATTTCATCAAAAAATCTATCTAAACTGAACTAATAACATTACAAAAAGGAAAAAAAAATCTATTGATATTCAAAAATGCTACCTGAAATTTGTATTATTTCTGATATGATATTGAAAATCTTGATAAGAAAAACCGAGAGAACTAGTTTATAACTAACACCATTTAAGGTCATTTCGACACATCCGAAAAACAGTTTATCACCATACAAAATATATAAAAGAATTTTGATATTCTGCACACAACAAATAAAACAAAAACAACAAAAAATTAGATATTTATGCAAAAATACTCAAGAGGAAATTGTGATATTTGAAAGAAACAAACATAAAAAACCAGTAAATATTTTATATCTTTCAGATAAATTTAATGATAATGAAATTTTGATCAAAAGCTTATTAAATTTTTTGGACCACCAAATTTAATACAAAAAAAAAACAGACTTTCAAGGTTTTTTTATCGAAAATATTTTCTAAATTTTATAAGCTGAATCATTTAGGCATAATTTAATTTATAATTTAAAAAAAAATCTTTAGAAAAATATTATGAAAAGATTGTCATTTTTAAGGCTTGGTACCAAAAAAAAAATATTTAGTCAAAAGACGTTTCCCTTCCCAAGTGGAAATATGATAATAAATCTCATTAAAACTGAAAAAAAAAGATTTATTAAATATTTTATTTTGATTCTAAAAAAAAACATATATAAATAAATTTTTATAATTTATATAATTTATAAAATATAAATTAAATTTTGAATTTTTTGGATTTTTTAAATCATTTTTTGTTGTTATTAGCTTATTGCCAGCTTGTCTGTGATTTATTTGCTAAAACAGAATCAACGTAAGAGTTTTTGATAAGGTAAGACTATATTTTAATGCTGTTTGCTGTATGATACGTAGAGTAATATATGTAGTTAAAGAAAAATAGAGAATTTAGAAAAATTGAATTATTAAAAGTTTGCATGTCAAAAGAGTTAGAAAACACATAACCTAGGACAACGGGATACAAAAGTATGGATTGAAAAGATTGATTAATTTAAATAGTTATAGGTTCAATGGTAGAAAAAAAGTTACATAAAATGTTACATAAAAACATGGAGAAACGTGGAGCCTTCCTTTTTGAAAGGAAGATTCTAAGAAGAATTCTTGGCCTTTTATCGAATGCTAAAAGTAATGGATGAGATGAGTTGTTCATATGGTACGAATGGATGAGTCAAGAGCACTGTATAAAATATATGATTGCAAACCAAAAGGTAAATGTATTGTGTTATATGGTTCGACAATTTCAAAATGATATCATGAAAGAGTTACGAATTCGGAACTATAAACATTGGACATACATATATGGACGCAAAAATTAAAGAAGCTAATGTTCACTAGGGACTGTACAGCATAGAAGGAACGAAAGCAATAAGATTGTATTGAATATTATAATATAATTCCTGCTTATTGTGGTGTCCCTTGCACAGCGCGCTTTTTGTGACATCGGGCATGTATACAAAGAGTACAATTCATATTTCCTTAAACTGATAGTTACAAAAATTAAAATTGTTCGGTATTTCGTCCAATTTTCGATTAATATTTAAACTTCTTTTGATTTATATCAATATTTTGAGATTCAAAAGTTAAGTTTCGGTTTAAGAATGTTTAATTTTATACTGATTATCACAGCCGTGATCTGTGATTTTAGGCATTTTACTGATATCTTGTCAGTGCATATATTGACAAAGTTTATAAATATTTTCGGCTGTTAGTCCAAAGATATTCATATATTTTCTACTTGTCTATTACAGTGAACGATTTTATTGATATGACAGGTAAGATTTTGGATTTATCATTCACTCTTTTTACATTGAGGTTGTATAGTCTTAAGCTGTTAGATATCACATCTGCAATTCTGATCACAATTTCCAGCTGTTAATCAAATGATATTCAGAAATTTTATATATTTCTATTCATTACTGTATTAAGAGTCCTACGAAAATTGTTATAAATGTTCCTCCTAATCGTATTATAATTAATTAATTAATTGTTAATACTTCAATATCTAAGATTTTTCTTTTTTAGATTAGCAATGATTGTCATCGGTATTTTGACCAAACACAATTGAGAAAATTAATTTTAAGCTTTATTCGAATAATTAATATGTCCCCATAATTTTAAATACCAATTTACAAGTCAATTAAATAACCAAAATCTCAGTTTACTTTAATGACGATATTATATCATAAAAAAACATTATATTAAATCTAAAATTACAATTTTATTTTTCTTAAAAATTCAGTTCAATAAAATAGTTATGGCAAATGGCATGGCACCTTTTTAACACCAAAAAATTTATAAATATTTTAATCCGATTAAATATAGTAAATTCGGGTTTTGTTATATAACAATAATGGAATTTATATCAAAATAAATAGTTTTATTATACAATTTTTTTTGGAATTTTTATATTTGAAAAAATTGTTGCAAAACAAATTTAATTTTTAATAGAAAAATAAAAAGTTGTTTATTAATAATCATAAAAATGTTTTTAATTTAATATATTAATTCTATTAGCTTTGAATTATTTTGTAATTTTATATAAATTGTTGGATTAGTTACAGTGACAATCATAATTGGAACAGTCGTGATGGGATATGATTTACCCTAAAGTCAAATATCTTTACAGTAATTACTTATCTTTTTAATATAGCTATTCATTTTTTTAGGAACTGATTTAGAGGGATTTGAAGTAGATAACGCTAATACGATTTTTTACTTTTCATTTAATTTTAACTTTTATTGTAGCTACAACCTTCTAGAAGTTAACTCTTACTTATATAAAAAAATATTGTTTCATTTAAGGATATTGAAGAAGAATTTATTATTACAGTAAAAACTCTAACCCTTGCTAACACTAATTAATACAAATAAAGTTAATTGTATTACAGCCAATCCAAAAATTTATTTGCTTTCCTCTGGTTATGAAGCTTAAACTCCTAATACGAAAACAAACGAATCCAAAAATGAATTATAATGTCTTCATTAATCGATGAACGATTGGTTCTATTCACTATCTTTTAAGTCTAAGCTCAGTTTTAGTGGTTTAGAGTTTAGATTAATAAACTATTAATTGACGACATTTAAAACTAATCTACGTTTTTACATCCCCAACAATTTTTTTATTTATTTCTGTGTTACTGTCCAGGACTCCAAGTATTTAACCACGTTTTGCTACCACACATTCTCATAAGGAAATCTACATATCGTTTTTTATATAGCTATACAGTTTGTTTAATTCGTAAAGTTGGTAGTTACCAAGAAGGCCAGGGCCTGGAATTTGCAAATAAAGTGGTCATTGTATCGTTGGGATGCATACAGCTAGCATCAGCTTTACCTAGCCTCATCTAAAAGGATTCGAAGTGAAGGTAAATGTTTCGCTTAATCGTATTATAATTAATTTTAGTTTAAATTCACAAATTTCCAATTGTTTTAATAATTTCATTTCTTTCTGAAACCGTCGACCTTGGACATTTTACCACTCAATATTTGTCAATTTGACATTTTTGTGTGAACCTCAAAACCGATAATCCCCAGTTTTATAATTTTAGATAAAACTATAATCTCTAAGTTTCTATTACTTATTTTTAATGCTTCAATTAACCCAATTGAAATTTTGCATTAGCTATTTTACCATCATTAATTTTAATATGATTTCTTTAACACATTTAAAAATAACAAAATCACGACCTAAGACAACAAAGTCTGAAAAATATTATTATATTAATTGTAAATTTAAAAATAGATTTATTTATATATTTTTATATAAATTTCGTAACCTAAAATTCGTCATCATTTTATATACAAAATATAAATAATTCACCCCTTAAAATCATAATAAATATTTTTAGTAGTTATATTTACAAGAGTTTCATTTCTATATGTAAAGACTACAGTAGCGCACGCGGAATGAAGTTATGGGGGAGGTTATTTTAGAAAAATTGTGTTAGGTTTTTTGTAAATTATCTATGTCACTTTCTTATATTTTAGATTAAATATTATACCTAGTAAAATCATTGGGGGTGAAGGTTAAATCTTCAGTAACGATTTTCTTAGAATTTCTTCTAAATTTAAAAACCAGCTATAGAAATTCAATATATTAGATCTGAAATTATATTTAAAAAGTGAATGAATCAAATAATATTCAATTCAATTTACTAAACATTAACAAAATCTGTAAAATTCAAAGCCAAAAATTTTTATTTTTTTAAATAATTTTATTATTACTATTTATATTTTATGAAAATTTTATTATTATTTATTTTGGCAAAAGAAATTATGAAAATAATTAAAAAATTATAATATATAATAAAAATTAGCAAAAGCGATGAAATTAGGATGTACGCGCTCATTATTTTTTTTCACATATTTTTTAATAGCTTTCAATAAAATATATTGTCAGACTATTTAGTGCCAGTTTTAGTCTATGCCAAATTATATACAATTAAATCATTTGTATTATAACTAAAACTATATTTAGAAAAACTAAACTTTGATTTTAATTTTGAAATTATTTGTTGTATTATGAAATTTTTATAATTTATACATTCCGAACCCCCATAGTAAAATGATTACTTTTACTCAGGTAAAAGTTGAAGTAACCATTAGTTATTTTTTTTAGCCTATAAACTAAAGTTTTTCCAAAGTCGACAGGTAATTTGAATACCAATTAATTCATTTTTTGTTAAAAGAAAATTCAAAATGTCCGATCTGTAGCAAAAACAAAAATTATTGGCCATAATTTTGGTTCCATTCAAAATTTTAAAGATCACAATTATTAATTTTATCCTAAAATGAAATTTAAATAAATCAAATACGACGAGGGCTGTTTGCAAATTGTTGAAAGAGAAAAAGAAAGAAGAAACGTTGTCTAAAATTACAAATGTTGTCCTACTTTAAACTTCTAGCTCAACACATTTAGTTCAACGTGTTTCTAACAATTGTACACCATATTAATAATGATTTGTATCAAGGCATGTAAACTAACCATCTGAGAGAATAATTACTTACTACATTGGGCGAAAAATGCTTTCCAGAAATATTTTTTTTCCAGATTGGAGAATAGATAATAGTCCGAGGGAGCCAAATCTGGTTAATACAGCGAATGGTAAATTAATTCGTATTTCAATTCGTTAATATTTGCAATGGTCAAAATACTTTTATGACCTGGTGTTGTCTTAAGGATACCTACATCTGTAAAACAGGTCTTTTCTCCTTAATTTTTATATCCAATTTATTCAGCAGACTTGTATAATAGTGTAAATTAATTGTTTTATCTTTCGGAAGATAATCGATGAACAAAATTCCTTTTGGATCCACAAAAACTTACGCCTTAGCTTCAACATATGAACCATCTTCTTATCATTGTTTTTATTGGTTAATTGTTCCTGGTGTATTGGTTCCTGGTGTATAGTGGCCAAGTTTCATCCAGAATTATACATTGACACACAAAATCAGTTTTATTCCTATTAAAACGTTTCAAATACGCTTGAGAAATTCACTTTCGAATCAGTTTTTGATTCTGGGATAGTAAATGTGGCGCCCATTTTGCATAAAATTTTTTAATTTTTAATTAATCTTGCAGAATATCTCGTTCTGTTCAGATTTTACATCATGGACTTGTTCAAAGATTTCTGATAATGTTACACTTTTTGGATCGACTTCAATGCTTGTACGACCATACGTTTAAACTCTTCTTATTCTTTTACATTTACGTTGATGGTACGTTTACAGCTCGCTGAAGTCGTAGTAAAAAAAGAAGTTTTATATGAAAAATTGGCTTCGGCGGTAGTTCAAAAATGAACCATTTTTATTAGAGGGTAGACATTTTTGGATTACGACTGGATTTTCGATACAGCCCTTGTACTATGAATAAATATCATACAAATTAAAGAAATCATTATTATTATTATATCAATCTGTTCCAATGACACACCATTCCAAAGTATAGACAAATTCTTATACATATCTTTTAAAATTTGTTGTTTTTTTTTCATTTTGTATATTTCCAATTTATTTTTTATGTACCGGAAAAATCATCCAATGATAAATTCTATTATCTTTTCAAAACGTTTTTATGTGTTAACTTCTTATATATATGCCAAAAAAAATAAAAATGCCAACTATAAAATAAATTAAACAATTTAAAATTTAAAGTCAGAAACAAAAAAAAAATTATAAAAATTAATAAGTAAAATTTTATGTTGATTTTTTTTTCATTTTTATCGCACCTTGTTAAAAGTTGTTGTTGTCGTGTCGTCAACAATCCGTGAATTTTTTCAATTTAATAATTTTCAAGAAATAATTTGAAATATATTTTTAAGAAATATTATAAATTATAATTGAATTTTAATAACTTTTGGAAAAAAAGTGATTATATAAAAATGTAGGGATATGGTCAAAAACGATGTAAAGTTGGAATTTGTTTATAGAGGATTTTGTTTAAAATAAATATTGATTTTATAGTATATTCGTCATGATAGCCATTTATTTGTTTCAGATAGAATACTATAAACAAATTTGAATATATATTCATAAATTTGTCACAAACATTCTGCGAGTTACAACTTAATTAATTTCCAAATCAATTGTTTTTTGATTTGGACAGTTGTTGACTCCGACCACCAATCATTTCCAAATCTGATCAGCCAAAGAAATTTTAAAGTAAACTTTCTGACAAATAAAAAAGAAATGTTAACCTAAAATTTTAGTAATCGATAGAAATGTAATATTATCTGGCAAAGAAAAGTTGAATTTTCAAATGTATAGAATAAAATCTGGAAGAAATGACAATACTACATGCTATCTAGAAACATTTAAAACCCCTTTACATAATCAGAATTTTCGTAAAACATTTGATGCGATTTAAAAATCGTCCAATGCAAAGGTCAAAGAAACACTAATCGCATTTCCTATACATTTTCCTGTAGTTTACCTATAAATCAGTTGGCCATGTAGTTTTTCTATACATTTTATACAATGTTTATAATGATTTGTATCACGGACTGTGTCTGTGTAGTAACCATTTACTACAGCATCAATTGCTTCTTGATGGGACAAAAAAAACCACTGTTTCTTCAAAAATTGCTTCTTGATTGCTGAATACTTTAAAGTTGCTTAAGTAATTCATACAATTCAAGAAAAGTAATTCGTAATTATTTAATTCATTGATTTTTTCATGCTCAAAAGACTTTTATGAGCTGCTGTTGTCTTAAGGAAACCAACTTTAATATTTATATTCAATTTATTCAATATAGGCTTGTACAATTCTAAGTTAATAGTTTTACCTTTCTGAAGATAACCAATCAACAAAATTCCTTTTAAATCTCAAAAAACTGATACGATAGCCATTCTTCCATTATCGCTATAAGCATGCTTCACTTGAATCAGTTCTAACTATTGTATGGATGTACAAAATTTTATATATACTTTAAAGAGACTGATTTTTTGACAAATCAGATGAGATAGGAGCGTTTAGCAGCAGGACTGGCGCAATTTAATATTCAATTGGAAGTTAAAAATCATATATAGAACAAATAATCAATTCATATTAAAGATTCCATTATCCTACTCTTTAAATCAATTTATCGATCCGTTCTTGGGGAAAACATTACAACTTTTGCAGCTGTATCATCAGCATCACCCTATTTATTGTTAGACCCTGTTGATTGTTAATTAAGAAAGTCGATCAGGAGGATAGACCACCGCAATGTTCATAAAATTGGGCATTAATTTGTTTAAAAACTGAAGCTACACAATTGCAATTGTATAGTTGAAACTCCTAATATCAAGAAGATTTTAGTACTTAAAATTTAAATCATTTTCCAACCCAAAATATCATAAAGTATCAAAAATGATTCAATTTAAGAAATTATTTTAAGAAACTTTCCAAATTCATTTTTGCAATTCTAAATTGATATCCAAAATAATCAAAATTATATTTTCGTAAGTCGTAAATTATTGTTAAATGATAAAAAGTTTAATTCACTTAGTCGATCCTAATAAGACATCGCTTCGATAATGATTAGTCACCATTAAAATATAGCAAATTCTACTTTCATCTGGATGTAAAATAGTGTCACCACTAAATCTATAAATTAACAAATTAATTTATATACGATTTATTTATTTATTTTTTCGTAAATAATTACATAAATATTTATTATTAAACCGTTTAGAATAAATTAAATTGAGTTTTTCTTTCTTATGCAAAAGAAAATTATAATATTTTATGATTTTTAAATTTAAATCAATTTTATTTAGTCACTCGAAAATGAGGTAATTTAAATGAAATTAAATTAAAACATCATTATTAGTTTTTAGTTTTTACATAAATCCCATCATCTTTATATATATATAAATAAAATATTTTTAAAGACAATTTAATTTCAAAATTATTGAAAAATAAACAAAAAAAAAACCTTTTATTCTCATAAGTATCTTTATGTTAACATCTGCGTTTTTCATAAGAACCAAAAAAAAAAATTTCTCTCTAAATAAATTTTAATTTTAATTATATTTTTCTTATTTAGATGCTCAAATTTCAAATATTTTTGGCAATCAATTTAAAAGCTTCCTAAACCGAAAAAATAAAAATTCTAATATGAAACTATATAGAAAAATTCAATTTCCTCAACAAATTTGAAAATTGGCCACGCGAATTTAATTTTTTTTTTTGCTTTTTTCACTTCAAACAACTAAATTAAAAAAAATAAAATTATTTTAAATATTTTTTTTTTTATTTTAATATGCGCTTGAAAACCTACATTCATCAATATAAATCCAAAAAAAAAAAAATATTTATTTTTACCATAAATTTTGTTAAATTGTTGGTGAGAGAAATTAATTTTGTTTTTCAGTAAAAAGTTTTACATTTTTGTGAAAATCTAAATACTTTTTATTGACGAATATAGATCGAAATTAGAGCAAGATTGTTCCTATTTTTTTGATTCATTTCATATTCGTAACTAAAATAAAGATTTTTAATTTATAAATTATACCAATTTTTAGGTTTTCAAGTTCCGATTATAAAAATCCAATAGGTTTCGATATTGGATGTACAAAGTTTATGGTTTCATTGGAATGAACCATATTTTTGATTCACAGATGGAACAGAATTATAAAAATAGTGACATTAACAACAACTACGTCACCAGCCCACATGACTTCATTCTGAATTACTTCAGAATGAAGTAATGAATTACTTATCTATTCTATAACCCACTAATCGATATCAAAATATGACTGACTGACAGACAGACAGTTCAGATAATGGTGTATTACTACTGTAATCTTTACCGAATTCATATTGTATTAATTTCCAGATAATAAATATTAAAACAGTTTCGAAAATAGCAAGTAATTTTGTATTACGGAATCCGAATATTGATCAATTTTATCAGACTAATAAAATTAGTGCACCATATTTCAAATATCATAGCCAATATGAGAAAATTAATGTAATTTCTTTAAATCAGTAATTTATATTGAAAAAGAACACTTCCATTAATGAAAATCTTACGATAATTTTCAAACGAAACGACATGAAAGCATTAGCCTACATAGCTTATATATCTATCCTAAATAGCGTTTGGAAGTATTCAGTACAGTGAATAATTCCTCTGTTCCCATTTTTTAACTAACTTGTGATATCCTTTAAACTTACAATTGGTCACAAACACAAATAATTAATAACCATAATTAGATTAATTCTAAGAAAGGTACGCCATTTTGTAAATTATAAAGTCGACATTATGTAAATATTAGAAAGACGCCATTTTTTTATGTTATTTTTTTTTTCAAGAAAACTAAAATAAATCCAACAATAATTATTATAATTTACCAAAAAAAAAAATATACAATAACCAAGAATATTAGAAATAATTATTATTATTAATTAAAACTTTAATAAAATTGTCGATTAATAAATTCCATATCGTCTTTTAAAACAAAAACTTTTCAAGGTCAAACTTTCATAAAAAAATAATTTTTTGTTTTCTATTTCTATTTAGTAGCTAGCAATTCTAAACTCTGTGATGTTTCCCAAATTGAATAAATACTTTTTTTTTATTTTGAATTTTTCATCTTCAAATATGTTTTAGGCACTCCATCTGGTTGTAATTAACTGGACCAAGGCTACCAAAAACAAAAAAAACACTGAATTTTATTTAGTCAACCATTTTATTCTATAATTCTGTTCTCATGCTTGTTTGTACATAATATTTTTTCATAGTTTTTATAAGTGGATCTTGTGAATTAAAAATCTTCAAAATTTAAAGAAATAATTGGCAAATTTTTCAAGGCTAGAATTTTTTTTTGAAAGAATTCTTAATTTTAATTTTTATTTTTTTTTTTGTGGTTAGAAATAAAATCGCATGTCAAAATTAGATTTGTATAAATAAATAAAAAAAAAAGGTTAAAATTCACAAACCATGAAAATATTATTATCTTTAATTATAACAAATGATTTTTAACTGACACTTGCTAGACAGCAAAATTGTCACAATTTAAATAACGATATATACATTTTACAGAGAGTATGGAATAAAAAATGAAGTGTCGTGCAATGGAAAGATCTTGTTGAAATAATGCGGAAATTGCTTCGTTATTCACGTTTCAGTGAGTGGAAATTTCAAAAATGTCAATTCATAAAGATATAATATACTGACAAAATGTTTGATAAAATTTTAATTGGACAAACGCAGAAGTCCTTTACACTACACATCAAATCTGGCCTATAATAAATTAAATCGAAATCAGTTTTTTAAAATCTTACAAATTATTTGAATAGTTTTCATTCTATAAGTCACACTAGAAAATACGGTTTTGGTTGTTCCCATAGAGTTAAAAGAGCGTATTTTGGTCGTTTCTATAGTAGAAGACATGTTTTTCGGTTTTTCTTACAATGAAAAGTCTGTTTTCAGTTGTTTCCACTTTAGAAAATCGTCTTTCGGTAGTTTCCACAGTAGAAAGCCAGTTTTCATTGTGCGGGACCAATCGGATGAAAAATTTATTAAATTATTAATTAATGATTTCTTACAATGTTAACTATACGAAGTACAAATTAAGTAAATAGATTATAAAAAATTTAAACGAATCTTTAAAAACTTCGAATCGATATTTGAAATTTCATTATTTTACTTGAACTTGAAGCAACTTCAATTCAAAATTATTTTATTTAATTATTAAATAAATATTGATTTAATTTTTATAACTAAACAACTAAATTACTACATAATTAACTATGTTATTTTTCAAAAATATTAATTCCTTAAATTAATATTTAATAACATAATTGTTTGTTTTAATATACAATGGATATATGTGGAATTGAACGGAAGGACGGAGTGTAATTATTGTATTATATCATAAATTTTTTAGTAGTTATAATATAATATTTAATAAATTAATTATTTATTTAAATGGTTAATTTATTTTTCGTCTGTAATATATTAATAAATTAGTATTTATAAAACTGTTTAAAAATTTTGAAATGATTAATCAGTATTAATTAAGACTAAAATGTCTTTTCCAAAGTTCTTTTTCGTGGTTTTACTGTACCTTTAGTATCAAACACCCACCAATAGTTTAACTATGATGATTACTTTTAAACGTAAAATTCGTTTAAGAAAAGGAAGATAAGAATTTGGAAAATTTAAATTTCAAAAATGTTACAATCTTAAATTGCAATTTGTAATATTGAATCAGCAGTTATTATTTGTTTCAGAAATTCAAAGAGCTGCATTAATGGATGCGTGCTATACTATATATTGTTCTGGCTTCTACACTACATCATTTCTTAGTACAGGACTCTGAGATTTGAATAAAGGAAACAAAACGATCTCATTCGTACGCCTAGAACAAATACACTGCATTCTGCATTGGAAATTGGAATACAATCAAAGTTAAACAATCACGCAATGAGAAACTGGGGACTCACTCAAACAGCTGTATACTGTATACGGGTTTGGTAGGTGACAAAAGATATCAAAATAAACCAAATTGCTGCAGTGCCCAGGACTGTCTGTATGTGGCCTACTCTTACTCTAAATATAACCCGACCTAACCTAACAGTTTCGTTCCAAGATTTGAAATTGGCTTATTATATAATTCATTTCATTTCAAGACACTTAGTTTTCATGAGGGCTGACGGCCAGACCCCAGATTTCATGAGGGCGAGATATCTCTGTATTAACAGTTTTCGAGTTACACACTCGCAAGGCAATTGTTGAGGTTGTGTTCCGCAATTTTTTATCATCCTAAGGGAATCGACATTCAGTATTTCCAGACTTTCCGATTTTGTTTAAGTGATACTAAACTCGGTTTTGTTAAGTGTGAGGACTTCTTTAGTCCTTATTTTATGAGAAATTTTAGAATCGTATTCCTAGAATGTTGTTCTTTTAGGTGGGTTTCTCGTTATTTTCATTTTCCATTATATATTCGACATTATATTGTAATTATACTGAAGTATATAAAAAATCTTACCAAAATCATAAATTTATTCAATTCCAATTGGTTCAATATTTGGGATTGTGTTGATTAAAAATGAACCAACCAAAATTCATCTCATTAATTTATTATTATTATATATTAATTCTGTATTTTATATTCTAAAAATAAATTATTCTTAGAGACTATATAACAAAATTAAAATTATATAAATTATTATGTGTTGTGACTTTTAAAATTTATTAATTTTTCAAGGCACTTCAAGGTTACGAATTTTTACTGTTGTTGTTGTTTTACAATATACTATAAACACCTCTATTTTTTTAATATTATTATTATTATTATTATATATTTCTTAATACTATATTTTATTTACCAAAAAGTTATTTTAAGATAATCAAAATATAAATAACAATGGAGATTTAAAATTAACTAATGTTTTTTTTTTTGGTGTTGTTGGCTGTTTTTAAATTTAACAAGTTTTCAAAAAATGTCGACGAAATTTACGCCATTTATTTTTCTACTGTTTTTTTTGTTATTTTTTTTTTTTTTTTATATTGGTTAGTAGATTCCAAAATGATTTTTTTTTGTGTTATTAAAGTTTAGGTCTTTATAAATATAATAGAAAAACTATTAGGAAAAAAAAATCGGTTAAAATATTCAAGGTTATAAACTGCTAGCACGTCCCAAGTCGCGCCACCTTACTTACCATTTATGTTGCCCATACATTGTACAATCAGATTGTCAACGTATTGTTAACTGGGTTGTACATTTTAACTATACACAATACAACTTGGTTATTACCGAGAAAAATTGGGTAAAATATTTAATATTATATCAATCAACAAAAAATGTTGATATAACATAAACATATATAAAAAAATGTGTTTTTTTTACATGAAACGTCAATAACGTCATTTTTGTTTGTACAATTTCACAATAAGTGACCCATTATCAAACTGGATTGCCAAAACATTGATATTGATGTTGTCAAACTAATTTGATAATGGATAGCTATTTTGAAAGTTTGGCTATCGCGTTTGGAAGTTTTTAAAATTGCAAAAAAAATTTTGCAATGATTTGTCAAACCCTTGATCAAAAATAATTTAATAAGTAAATTTTAATTAAAAATGTCAGTCCAGTAAATAATAAAATATTTTCCAAAATTGTCAAACACGTTTAAAAATGGATGGGCCACTTTATACATTACTACAACTTACACTGACAACTAATGTTCGGCCCACCACATAAATTAAAATATTTTAATATTTCTTCAACCGATTTGTTAACCAACCTAAAAAATGCTTGTCAACTTGCTCACAAACGATACAACTTGGCCAAGTTATCAACACTTTGATAATCATGTTGTAAAATGTATAGGCATCTTTATAATTATTTGTTATTAGTTTTGGTGTAATTTTAATGCGTGGTTTTATTTAAGTAAAAAAAAAAATATTGTAAAGAATGACTTATTATTTCTTTACAAAAAAAAAAAATTATGATTGAACGAATTTTTAAAAAATGTTGTCTTATTGAAATTTAAAGATTATATTTTAGTTTTGATTATGTAAAAGAATTTATTTATTGGAAATATTTAATTCATCTTCAAAATATTTGACATAAAATCAATGGCAATGAAAAATTTTGATGATTCAAGTCTTTTGGATTAGTATTAATAATAATATTAAAAATAAATTAATAAATAAATTATTAAATTAAAATTCCATTGTTATATTAATATTATAAAAAACAAAAAATTTGTCAACTAGACGATTCGAGTCATAATTCCGAATTCAAATTGTCAACGACAACTTATAGAAATCCCAGGATATCAGGCTATCTGAATTGAGTATTGAGTTTAAAAATAATGATATGAAAGGTTGTCTAAATTTGAGTATTTCTGGTCTATAATTTGGAGTACGGCTTTTTAAGTAACTAATTTGGAGTTTAAAAAGAATGGGGCACATACAGTTCTTTCTAATCACAACAGCAATTTGGCATGATATATTCATGTAATTTGAAATAATACGCTATTTTAATCTAAAGCGTTGAGGTCCAAACGTAATGAGAGCGCAAACCGACAGCGCTAGCTTTGGAAAATGTTCAACATATGGAAATCAATGAAAGCCAACGCAATGGCCAACGCAATGCTTTGTACAGCTTAACCGCCAGCATCAGAGAATTTCAATATACAGAAGTCAAATTATTATTTTCTATCTTATCACTTTGCACTATACGTTCAAATGTGGAAGGCACCTCGGAAACTATATTAACAGTTTGGATAATTTTAACAATCCATTCCAAAAATTCTTATTTTACAACACAGATAAATTTATTAATTTACCTTTAGCTTGATTATGTCTTGGCGAGGAAAAATAAATCTACAGCCAACGCTATTGTTTTGCGCACGCATTACGTTTAAGCCTTTAGCATTGACACTATAATATACTATTTCTTATAATAAGTAAGTTTATATAGCAAGTAAAGAATTATTAAACCAGCGTTTGAAATTCCTTTTAAATCAAATGGAATCGTTCTGATGAAATTCGACGAAATTTTATGATTACATAATTACATATATGTATTCCTAAAGTTTCCAAATAAAATTGAACTTAAGGCAAATTAATGAATTCTTGTTATTTAACACATACATATATTTTGAAACTTCATGAATGTAAAACATAAAGTCTATGAAATTATAATTAACATTCCGCAGTCTAACATACAGAAAAATAAGAGTTACTGGTATAGATAAATAAATAAATTTGTTTACACAATTTAAGAAGAAAAAAAATATTTTGCACCATTGGATATTGCAATTTTTCTATTGGCTGATGGTGACAAACCTATTATTATTTTTTTATTTATTTTTTAACTAATATATTTTAATAAAAGAATTACTAAGTCATCAGAAATTATTAAATTTCTAATAAAAGATATGAAATAATTATTGACTCACCATAAAATATCCTTACTTTTTTTAAATAAATAAATTTTGAAATTAATTTAAATAATAATTAAGTTTTACTTCAATGTAAATTCGTTACAGTCATAAATATTAGTTATATAAAATAATATTTGAAACTAATATTCAATTTATAATGCTTATAAGATTAAATTAATCAATAACAAAAAAATAATGGAATAATTTTTTTTTTTAAATAATATTAAGAATAAATTAATATACCAGATCCAATTGGCCTTATATCCAAAAAATGTTGATAGGCTTCTCCTATAGACATATAAAGGAATGAAGGCCATATATCATGACATAATACTATTGCACCACCTGGTTACATTCCTCATTACATGGCCTTACCACCAAATAACTGATATTATAGGTCAAAATGGTTTTTGGTTCTCAACTATACATTGAGTCCTTAGCGAGGTTATGATATATTTGTTATAGTTGGACCCTGATATTGATTTTTGTGTTAATGGTATTATATTCATCTAGATCGCTGCTTAACTCTTTCAGAAAAGTTAGGTACGTAATTTAAGTTATCTAATTTACAGTCAAAATAATGTTACTTATATAGTATTTTCAGCTCAAGTTAACGATTTGACAATTCAAGTTAACGATTTTACAATTTTAAAAAACGATTTTACAAATTAACACGCAATTATTAACATAATTACATATATAATTTATTAATAATGATTACTGTATTAACCTGAATTGTAAAATCGTTTTTTACAATTGTAAAATCGTTAATTTGTCCTGAAAATGCTATATAAATAATCTAAATTAATTGAAGTTTCTTACACAACAAAGTCGTTTATTTTCTGAATAAATGCAGAATGCTAAAACTTATTTTTATAGCTATGTTATCTTCACGTAATTCTTCTACATCTAATTATCCTGAATCTCTGCTTCTTAAAACAGTTGTTAAGGAATTTCATTCAAAAATATCCAAAACTTTAATCTATCCTGGCATTAGCAAGTAAAATAATTTTCAGTGTACTAGATTGATTGCTGGGCATCGAGTGATTATAATTTACCGAAGTATAAAGAATAGATTTTTTATGTGGCTCTGATGTGTCCGGTTGTAACAACATAATTATTGTAAAATTTAAAAAACATTATCAAAATCGATAAAAATCAATTAAAATGTTTTTAATCCAATCAAAAATCTTTATTATATTAAGCTTTACATGTCTATATAATTCTTAATGAATCATTTTGTATTATCAGTTATTAAATGGGATTTAGTTTATTACTTGTACTTCTATTTTTTTTTTTTTTTTTCAAATAATTCAGTCCATAGTTTACATTTTATATAGACTAAAAAATATTTATATAAATTTATATATTTCAGATTTAATCTATTTTGGTGTATAACAGAGACTCAGCTTTGTCTAATGTTATAAAACTGATTAAATTTTTCAAAAATTGCGGCTTGTAAATTGACTTCAAAAGCGTTTATTTCTAATCAAAAATTATAATTTTTTTTATTAATACATATATATAGAAAAAATAAAACTAACTAAAAATTTAATTAAAAGTTTAAATTGTTTGATATCGCGAATGAAAAGTTTATATATATACGTTATTTTTTTATGCAAAATCGCTATTTATTTTAATTAAAGATGATAATTAAAATTCTTAATAATTTATAAATTTAATATTTACATAAAAATGTTTAATATGTCAAGGCAATTAGAATTGGAATGAATCATATACGAGTGGTTTGATAGAAAATATTGAAATATGATAGAAGGAAAAGTCAAGAGCAAATATTAATTGAGAAATAATTTTACATAATTTGATATTTCAGTAATTCACTAATTTTTTGTCCCCTACTATTTGTAAACAAATATTGGATAAGATATAGAATTCATCAACAAGGTTCTAATAAAGGCCAAAATATGAAGATTATTAAAACACGGATACTACTATTTTAAAGCAGTATAATGGAGCTCTACTCGGTGATGACACCTAACAAACACTAGGCCACTAATCGACCCATATGTATCCATTTTTATATTGAACCACTAAACTCTCATTTATTCTAACCATTATCGAAATTCTCGAGATTTCCTCCAAACTATCAAATTTATAATTCGCAACGTCTCTTAGTCTGTTTTTGTTCAGACTTGCGCAGTCGCAGAACATATAACTTATGTCCTGACATCCTTGAAAAAGATCCTTCACAACATCTTGGCCAGTGACCCCTCAAGACACTGATAATAATCCTTATTTTATTTCTGTTGGGATATTACACATTATTGTGAATTGAAATTTTAACAGATCTTGGATGCGTACTGGACAAAATGCCAAAGAAAACTCTGCAAATTGCATCAAAAGATCTTTGCCAAAGATATGAGAGGCTGGTATAACTACTTATTTTGTCCGATTAAAAGACAGAGTATAGTAATTTAAATAATTTCTATTTTTGATGTGTAATCTTAATATTGATTTGCTCCTAGATTGAAGTTTTCTTAAAAGCGATATTAAGTTCAGCTTTATCTGATAGTCAGCGAAATTAAATATACTGCTTGAAATCATGAATGTTTGAGTGTAAGTACATTTGAGTTGTATAGTACCACTATTTTCAAATATTATAATCAAATACGATATACAAATACAAAGGAGATTCCCCTTAGAGTAATTAGGTTAACAGTTTTAAAGCCTGCTATTAATGTAATCAGCTAAGCAAATATACTTTCTAACAAAATAGAAACTTAAAAAGTAAATATTTAATTTTTATGTCTCTCTAGCGAATAAAACACTGGACAATTACACAAATTTTATTTAGCTTATAAATAAAATTCTATAATTTGTAAACTTTTCATAAAACTTTTATGTAAAATGTAAATTTTTTTTCATAAAAAAATACATCGCACATAAAACCTAAACAATAAATTAAAAACATAACATTTTTAAGACATTTAATTTAAGTTAATTAATTTTATATTTAAGTAGTTATGTTTTTTTTTATTTTTATTTTTATGTTTAATTGGCAATTTTCTCTCTAGAAATGATAGAAAATTTACTTTAGCTACTTTAGCATATATTTTTCATTTGTCCTCGAATTTTTTTAAATAATATTAATGAGAAAATATATTTCAATTTTAATATTTAAGGTTTGGCTTGTCTTGACAATTAATTGCTAAATGAAAAATTATTATTATTATTATTATTATTATTATTATTATGTATTTACAATATTATATTAGAGTGAACACGATAATAAAAATTATAAATAGAAAATTACTTATTTCCGAATTAAATTCAGTATAGTTTTATTTGTATAATTAAACATTTAATTTGAACACAACCAATTAATAGGATTAAAAGTTGTAGTTAAGTTGTCAAAAAAAATGTATATAATAATTATATATAAAGTGTTATAAATAGTTAATGAAAGTAATTTATTTTATATATAATTAGATAGATTGGAAATTTGCTATGAAACTTACATTTTTAACAATCCAATTCAGAAAATCTGGCCTATGATCGGTATTTTCTGGCCTATCGTCACTGTATCAGCAGTATTTTTAGTTACTAGCAGATCTGGTTGATCGCCCAATAAACAGAATGAAGAGAGATCTCTACTTTTTATTCTTAGCGAATGTAAGATGAAAAGACATAACCACATTCCGCACGACACAGAAGAAATGGCCATAGTACGACTGAAAGAAAACTGACAATTCACTAAAGCTATCCTGAATGCACATATGTAGATCAATAGCTAATAGTGTACGCGAAACACTGGCAAATTGGTGAACATGCGGTAAAATTAGGTTTCTCAGACAACCAATCATGCCGTTGTAAGGGGAGAACAAAATGGTAAAGAAACTATAGAACTTTTCACCTGCAACAGGTCAGCGATCCAGCGACTAATCCAACCTATGGTTACTAAACATTACGATGTGTATTTTATCTAAAGTAACTATCTTAGCTAAGCCAAGTGGTCACTTTAGTTCTTTAGTGATAGGAAAACGGCGCTAATCCGCTAAAAAGGCTCACTGTCATGTTGTATGGGACATATTATCCAAATAAAGAACCAATAACTATAATTTTAATCTGTTTTCGTATGAAGAAACCATTCAAACTTTCATATTTTGAATTAAAGATTAAATTTAGAAGCATTTTTGTACTATCATCAAACGATAAACGCAATTAATTTATAAAACCTTCAAAAATTTTAAAATATTATTACACCGGACCGTTTTGTTGTTAATACTTAGACTTACTTCGTAGTATTCTATCAAGATTAAATTATCTATTGCTGTCTATTAGTAAATATATTTTGTTTTCCCTGGCGCAACAATTATTTAGATGTGACCGTACAGGTCTTCTCTTTCTAATGGTAGATTTACCCAAAATTTGATATAGGAATTCCGAATTCAGACTCTCTGAATCACATTTCGGAACTGATAATATTTTTAGTTACAGTAGTATGTTTACTTATTTAAAGCTAATTCAACTTGAATTACCGACAACTGACAACAAGATGTGCGGTCCTGAATTGTTACAGCATATTCAAATATTATAATCTTCAAATTTCTATGGCTTCTATGTGACCTCTCCTTCTACTATTTTATTTATTTATTTTAAAAAAAAAATTAATTGAAATTATATTTTAGCATAAATTTTAAACGTACATAAAAAAAATATAAAATTTGATATGTTAATCTCCAAAACAATAAAATTAAATCAACAAAATATATAAAAAGAAAAGATATTTTTAAAACAAACTAAATAATAAAAAAACAAATTTACCATTAAAAAAATCACAATTCTTTTATTAATAATTTTAACAATAAAAAAAAGAATAGAATTCTAAAATTTGTTAAAAAATTAAATTAATTTAAATTTTGAAACTAGAAAAAAATAATTAATTTAATCTTGATAGAATACTAAGAGGTAAGTATTAATATAGGAACAATGTGCGAGTGGGTTAGGTCTACAAATAACGCTGCTCAGACAAAATCATGGTGGCTTCATCAAATAACAGTTGTCGTCATATAGTTCAAAAGATCACCTTAGATACGGTGAAAGAATTTAAATACCTCGGCTGTATGGTGACAACACCGTGGAAATAAATCATAGAATTGTTATCGACAGTTGATGATTTTATGGTCTAAAAACGATCTAATAAGATCTAGATCGTTTACTTGACTGACCAAAATCATACTGTGTAGGACACTCATCATCTATGTGATGCTGCATATATGTTTAAGGTGTGGACAATATCCAATACCAGCTAAAGGAAAATTCTTTCTAGAGGAAAATTCTTCGTTGCATCTTTGACCCCGTTAACGTTAATGGGGTTTGGAGAATTCGCAATAATCACGAGTTATATGAGATGTAGCAGAAGGCTGACATCGTAAACATTTGTAGAATCTGAAGACTTCGCTGAGTAAACAACGTTGTGTCTATAGAAAATACGTATAGAAGTTAGCTTCGAATCCAAAGGGGAAGGTCAAATCTGTGCATGTAAAGTTTTTTAAAGAAACAATGTTTCCTAAGTCCCGGATAACTAAAGCTATAGCCTCAGTAAGTAAGTTACTTATTTTGAACTAAACTATATAAGTATAGCAATAGCCAAGTCTCTTGAGTAGATCTTCAAATATACGTTCAACGTTAAACATTAATTCAGGTTTAATTTCAGCTTGCCATTTATTCTCACGTTCAATAAATATAATGCCATGTCATAACTAAACAAGATTAAGGATCTAATGTACTTGCTTAGTTGTCTGTCATATAATAGACGATATTGGGTGCTAACTAAATTCTATATATATGAAAGTTCCTTAGATTTTGTAAGTTACACCAAAATTTTCTCACATATAAAATATTTCTTGTTTACGGCGTGGTGCGTGAAGTGGTTTTATAAATATAATTTTGGTATGAGTTTTCATCTGGGACACCCAACTTACAAAGCGCCTCAATTGAAGAAATTTTAAAACTCTACAATTGATAATTATTATGTATATTTATCATAAGGTTTACTGACGCTAAATTATTTTGATTTACTAAGAATCTAAATATATACTATAAAATGTTTGCTTCCAATCTCTGGTGTTAATTTTACTAGTTTATCGTGAGACAAATTCTTTTAATATTATACGGATTATTCTTATCAAAATATTGATACTCATAAAATATATAGAAATTATCATAAATCGATATTGAAATATAATTAATTTATGTATTCTCACAAATATGTAAATTTATATAATCTTCTTAAACGGTTATTTTTATTTTGGAATTGGGATTTCAAACCAATATTTTTGAAGGCGACACGAAAACTTTCAATTCAATCAAACAAACAAAACAAAAAACTTTTAATAATTTGATAATTATTAATCGATCGGGGCTGGAAAGATAACCCAAAAGCTGACTGACCTACAACTAGTTTTAATATTTGAATGGAAAATTAGTTAATTTTTATGTGAACATTAATATAAGTTTCAATTTAATAATTTCAAGTTTAATAATTTCAATATTAATTTAATTTTAATGATTACATATTTAAATATTATCAAGTAAATCATGTAGTCTAGAGCCGTTTTTTTTTATAAAAGAGTTTTGCTAGTCCAGTTTTAATTATTGCGAAATTGAAATTTGAATTTAAAATTTTATATTAATAGCTTGTTCCATATTACATCATGTAAATTTGTTAATTAATGAAATTATCTTTTACTCTATGCCAGTAGCATCAAGAAATTGCGCTGTTTAAGTCCAATACTTAGTATCTGCTGGAGTCAACCTCTTTCGACGTTTGTAGTTGATATTCCCAGTTCGTTTATTATCGTTTTCGTTTTCTTGTCAATGTCTAGAAGAGAGTTCAAATATTTTTCTGTACTTTTATGTTTTTTCATTGACATGGTCACGATTAAATCTGGTCACACCCTCAGACAGTGGTTTATTTGACTCGTATTCGTTCCGTTCATAAGACAAGATAAGAGTTTTCCAGATGCCTTCATTAATTAATACCAAATTTTTGAATTTGTAGATAAGATAATTTGAATTTGATAAGATCAAAGTTGTTAATATTATTTATTATTTCGAAATTAATTTAAACGTTCTCTGATTTCATTTCACCTTATAGGAATCGATTGAAATAATACTATACAAATACTCATTAATACTCATTGGAATCGTCTCAGGTTATTTAATGAACAATATTATAAATAATCTTTTGTACATTGTCCAATTTCAGGAACTCTCTAGGCTAGGGGAAACAAGAAATAGTTGAAATGATTCTGGTTGCTTACATAAGCTCTGACATATAATGTCGGTGAAATTTCACTATCGGACTTCGATATTGAAATTTCTTGTTTCTACTGAATGGCATCACATAAAAGATAATTTCATAGTCCATTAAAATTTAAGATCTATGACTAAGTAATTATATAGACAATTAAAATTGTACAATAATAATGAAAATATATTTAAAAATGACAGATACAATATTAAACAGATTGCAATTCTCACAATTACACAATTTTAATAATTAATAATATCGACTGAGCAATATTTATTTAGATATTTATGATGAAAAATGAAAATGTTTTAAATATAAAAATTATATAATTTTTTTACAACATTTCCAATTGAAAAACTAATGACACAAACTGTACAGCGTGTAAGTATAACTAAAAAAACGCCAACTGGTCTACACGTTCACACGTTTTTGAATTTACATATTTTAATTTTAAATTAATTTGTATTTATTACCTATAGAGTCAGTAGAATAATTAAATATTATAAATATTTAAAAAAAATATTTAAATTAAATTATTAAATATATTTTTGCTTGCATATTCAGTTTTGCTTTTAAAAGAAAATGACTAATTCAAAATATTTAACAAAATATAATCGTCATAGTTGGTATCATTGCCATATTATTTATAATTTAATTAATTATTTATTACGAATAGTTAGAATAACGTTTTGCGTGTTGCCTTGGACTTGATGGTCCGGAAAATTATATTCGTTGAATTTTCTTTCTTCTGGAGATTGGAGGAGTCCAAAACTGCAAAAAAAAGGACGGCGTATGCAAAATTTTGATTTGCTTAGCAACATCTCCTAGAATTAATGAAATTTGACACATAGGTTCATATATACATTCTTCATACTGATGCCCGTAAAAAGATGGAATTGAAATTATTCTGTGGGTCCATGCTAAAATTTCTCGTTTATGTTGAATTCCGGTGTTTTTTGCTCTACGGATTTGGATGAAATTTTGTACACAGGTTGATATCATGATTATGCACGTGCTAACATTGGCAAAGGTTAATGATGCAGGGTTTCATACTAATATTTCTAATTAATATTTCATTATTATCCAGTTTAATCAAATTTGGTACAAAGTTAGTTAATTCAATTTAGTTTTTGTAATAAAGTTTAGTTTTGTAATTTAATTAAATTTAGTTTTGTAATCTAGTTTGTCACTATAAAATTTAAGGTCGGCAGTATCAGTGGGTCCCTATCAACATTTCGAATTATATAAAATGTGAAATTTTTAACAATGCACTATTTCTTACAAAGGTACTGTGAATTACAAAACCCTGTTGGGCAGAAATCAATGTTGAAGCTAACTACGAGTTATCTGCTCCCCACTGTTAGCAGCTTCTTTTTATTTTATTAATTTTGTTTATTTATTGATTTAGAATTTTCATAAAATATACAAATAATGTTAATATAAATATGGTTTTTATTTATTTATTAAATTCAATAAAATTAAAAACTAATTGAATTTTTATAGGTTATATAAAAAAAAATGAAGAATTTAAATGACTATTGATGGTTATTAAAAGACTATAATAGCAATTTATTATGGATACATGAAATTCAATCAATTTATCTTATAATGATGTTTATGAAAAATCAATAAATAATTATTTATATTGTTATTATATGTATAGTATATGCAATATTGATTGATAGTTGGATGAATATTTAATTTTAACCTTTATAATGTAAATATTATGAATATAGAAAATCTAATTATGTTAAACATTGGCATAAATGCATTGACTATGATGATGACTATTGATTATTTGTTGAATAAAATAAAATTCTATCAAGAAATTATTGTCTTTAAGAAAGAATTACACTTGAAAATAAATTTGCTACAATATGTTTACATCGAATTGAAGTAGGTACTATTAGATACAACCATCACAGACATTTAACATTACATCACACAGTTTATTCTTCAACCCCAATCGGTTTGCTTTCCCATTTATCAAAATTTTAGTGTAAATAATTATTTTATAGAAAGGCATTTTAAAAAAGTATGTTGGATATATGGAAAATCCAGATTTAGGTCTGAGAAGTAAGAGGGTACTTCTCTTAATTCTTCATATTATATTCCTATAATTACAAATCTCGCTGTGAATGGCTGGCGTATATTACTATGTAAATATATTTTTTTTTCAAGTGTACGATTATATTGTTTTATGAAAATTATTATTTAATAATTTATATTTTTTATTCCCATTTAATGAGGTCCATAAAATAGAGAAAAGTAATGATTAATTATCATGTGAATTATAAATTTCAATAAAGTAAATTTAAGACCTATAGATTAGATAAATAAGGGGTAGTTAAGGCAGAAGTACGAGACTCCGCCTCCCTAAAGCCATCTATTGTGCCTACCCTACTAATATTTAATCTGTTGATACCCAGGCTTCTATAGAAACGCAGAGTTTTCCTGACGGCCAGACTCGTGATTTCGTGAAAAGTGTTAATCTTTTCAGGCCACAGCCTCACAATCGCACGCACAGAATGTGTTACATAGTTTATTCATTATTCAAAGCGACAATCACTTTTTCTCGTCGTTCAAGTGATACATGATTGCTTAGTGACCTATAAACATACCAATTATTGTTCGTAGCTCAGTTTCGTTAAGTGCGAAGACTTCTTTAGCTCATTTTTTAAATACTGGGATGGATTTCAGGTTATCTGATATTAATATCAATATGAGAGTCTATATAATCTTTAAAATTTAACTTTAATCGTAAACTAATAATATTATAAATCTCCTCCTCTTCACAACACTAAAAAAAAACATTGTTTTGCAATCAGAAAAACTGACACTTTCAATGCTGATGAACTTAACTTGAGCTTCACTGGTGCTGTATATTTTTATATTACAATAGTTTTAAAATTGTTGCATAATTTTAAGGTTACTAATTCTAATTTATTTAATATATTCCTCTAATGCACATGAACTAAATTTACATTTAGTCACTTACTAAAATAATGTTGGTATTTTTTGTACATTATAAATAAATTTAACGCTTCAATTTTTTTATTTACATAAAATTAGCATTTTCATTACAAAAAAAGTATATAAAATAACTAAAATATTAGTAATTTATTTATTTAAAAATATATTTATTTATTTATTTATTGATAAACGTATATTTTTATTAAATAAGTTTAACGACGATTATTATGGGAGGATTTTTGTTAGTTTAAAGGCGGCAACAAAACTAATTGATTTAATGCAATTAATTTTAATTGTTAATTTGTGCAAAAATACATTATAATAATTATGTATTTACATCTTATATATAAAAGCCTGCTAACCAAGGGGTTGTCTAAGAACCGCCAGTTTGTTAAAACAGTTTATTGGTTCAATTTGTAAGAATTTGTAAGACATTCTGACTGTATTTTTTATAATTATAGGACATTTTTAAAGCAAAATATCTCTGAACTTACTGATCTCAGTCTGAAACCTATTGCCACCATGGATTCATGAAACCATAATGAATAATTCTATTTGAGCAACTTCTATTGAAAACTAGGCGGAAATATTACAAGCATTATAACAACTGTCAGAAGATAATACCGTAGCATATCGTTATAAAATAAATGGTTTAGAATGCGCTTTTATAATGACATTTTAGAAATCCATTTTGGATCCACTAATTTAAAATTACAATCAATAGATTTTTTTTAAGAATTATAAAGCCCTTTAAGTGTACATTGTCTAGGGCGGCAAGAAAAAAAATGCGGCCCTGAATAGACCTTATGCTTATCTCTAATTTAAGAAATTGGATATGATAACTAAATAGAATATTGCCAAATTAAATTATTACCTAATTATTATTAGACACTAAAATATTATCCATTACAAAGTTATATTTTATCATAAATAAATTTTCTAAATCATAAAAAAAAAATTAATGTTTTTCAAAGAAATTTCATACGACAATATATTTTTTGGCTTCCACTTTTAACACCACACTATCAAAGACCACACACAGCGTTTTTCAAATTTCGTATGAAAAAATGTGTGAAAAATGTATTTAAATTGTAAGTTTTCACAAATTAAATGCTCGGAATTATTTACACCATAAATTTACTATAAAACGTTGAGAAATATTTTTATATAGATAAATTAATTTTAGTATAAAAATACCGGGAACAGTTTCGAATACTGCACCCCATCGGCTATTCGGTTTAATGTTAGAAAGATTCTTACGTATACTATGACGAAAATATCGCCATTTTCGTCATAGTATTTCAATAATCTTAAGATGCAGTAGGAAACTTGTTGAATCTAATATATTATAAGAACATGTTGGTTAGCAAGGAGGAAGATCCAAAACCCTCAAGCACAGAAGCTAGTATAGGCCCTTTCACCCCAGTCATCAACCCATACCACCTCCTTAATGAACTTGATCAGGTTGACAGGTTTTTTTTAACCGCCTCTAATCAGGTTTTTAGAAAATAATATTCCTAAATGTCTCTATATTTGTAGGTGCACTGTAGGGCAATAGCATATAAAATGTTCCAAAGATTCTTCATCCTATTCAAAACCTCTGCATGTCGAGACCGTAGTCAGTACCAACCGTGTGCCATGTTTCACTAGGAGTATGTGCAATACCCATGTATAATTTGGCTGTTTCTATAATTGGCTGTTTATCATTGAACAGTTTCGTGTTACGCAACCTTTCAAATTTGCCCATCTAAGTGTATTCGCGTATAGCCCAGAAGAGCATTAAGATTTGACATACATTCTTTCACTAACTTTGACTTGATAGATACTTTTGCAAGCACCTTTATTGCAGCTTGACTGTCTAATCATACTAAAATGTTTGTTAATTATAATTCTTACTTCTGGTGGCTGCTTTGTTTATAGCAGCGATCTCCGCTTGTAAAATTGTGGTTGTTGGTCAATTTACTCAGTCATAATTGCATATTCTAAAAACAGGATAACAGATCCTTGACTATATGTATACATAGTCTTTAAAAATTTTTTTAATGTTTATGACATCGACCTAAATATAATTTTATAGAAATTTTATTGTTTTTGTAGACAAAACGGTTTGCCAAGAAAACAGTTTTTATGATTAATTTTATTGTAATTTTTTTTGAATAACATATTTTTTAACCTAGGTACCTCATAATAAATTAATCAAAAACATAATAATAAATTCAATTAGAATCGTGTTTGTTTTAAATATTATAATATATTAACAAAAAGATTGACAAATTACATAATTTTGATTTCTATTTAATAATAAATCACGATTTTTATTTTCTACAAACATACAACAAACAAAAATATTCTTCGCGATCTCATTTTTAAAATGCAATTTGTACGCATTTTTCAAATTCCATTTAAATATACTTCTTATAATAACAACCAATAACATTTTTTAGCTCGATGCCATTTAAATTTAATAATGTAAAATATATTAAATTGCAACAACAATTATACGATTATCTAATCTTTATTTAAGATCAGCCACAAAGAAAAATATGACTCAAAAAAATTCATGGTATGAGGACAGAATGTAAGAGTATATATGTTAATTTCAACGTCATATTTTTAAAAAAATTCAATTTACACATCTAACAGCCTGCGTGGCGACTACAAATAGTAAAATTGATTTTTATTTATTTATATATCTTTTGAATTAACCGCAAAAGTCAACCGTATTTAATGGGAAGTGTTGTATGTATTAAAAATTTAACTTGCTCTGCTAATGGTACGAGGTTAAATTATGTATAATTAGAAAAAAAACCCTAATGACCGGTTTCACAGTGAGATCTTAAGCCTTTGTCAGAGCTTGAACTTCGGTTTAACTTATTTTCTCTGGTTTCTTAGCTTCAAGATAAGCTTCAAGACAAGCTTCAAGATAAGCCTTTCTTAAAATGTGATTTAACTTCAGCCGCAGATTGGTAGAGCTTAAGTTTCACCTTTGACACTTTTGTTATTGGTTTATACAATATAACATTAATTTTTTAGTTTGGTTTAGCTAAGCTTTGGGTAAATTTTTATTGAGAAACCAAGTGATCTTAAGCTAGCTATACAATCGGTTTAGTTGATCTTAAGCTTTAACTGTGAAATCGACCATAATAATTTTCCACTCCTTAAAAAAAAATACATATTTCAAGCTATGCTAACAGTCTTAGAAAGTAAATTGAATTATTAAAAATTATATATACTATAAAGCGCACGCGTAAGGAGCTATTCTTAGAATCTTTACTAATATACTGTAGTATTCTATTAAAATAATTAAATTATAATAATATGTTTTTTATATTTGAATCATAATTGTTAAATCATTTTTGATTTATTGATTTTTCATATTGAACTTGTGTTAAATATTTTATTGAAAATTAATTAAAATTCATAATTTAAATTAAATTATATACTACACTGATTAAGCTGGTGTGTCACTGAAAATCTTAAAGAAAATTTTTCGATATTACTTTTATTGCCAACAATTAATTGTATTTTTATATTATTTATTATTTGGTTATTTATTCTGTTCTATATTCAATCATTCAGGCTCAGAGCCCATTAAGATAGTTCAAGATTAATTAGCAAATTTTCCATTGAATATTTATATTCCAATATAATAAATAGGAAAAACTTAAATGACCTAACTCAGAAAAGATGTTCAAACTAATATAAGAGAAACCTAACCGATAGTCAAAAAAACAAAGATAAACTTCGCAGTAAAAATTAGACTCTGTATTCTTAGAGTTTAGGAGACAAATTGAATTTGTTAAACGCCACAGTGACATAAAATGATATACCCAAAAACAGACGTGGATAGTTGAGAGGAATAATATACATATACGTAATCTACTAGAAGATAAGAAATTAAACTTAGAGATTAAGTAGTTAGGAATATGTTTTGAACAGTTGTTCTTAATTTAATGTAGGATTTAGACTAGTTTCCAACAACCTAGTGATATACAACCACACATAATCATGGCATCGGAGGTTTATAATAGCAGAATTGAAAGCAATAACAAATAAATACATCCACTAAATAAAGAATTGGCATAATTGGAACCATATTAAATATATTATTAAACTATATATCACCACTTGGAAGCATATATTTGAAGCTATGATTATAACATACAAATCCTGAAATTAATCTTTTATTTAATTAATTACATGATGTTATACTGTATTAATAATAGAAATTAATATTCTTTGGTAATAAGATCATCATCAAAAATATCCTATTATTCATCAATTTCTTTTAAAGCAATTGTTTTGGGAGTTTATGTTTATTATTCGAAATGTTAACACCATGCAGCGCCAGCAAAACACCCTCAACAATTGGAATTGTTGCTGATGAATTTGGACTATAACCATTCCTTCCAGTAGCGCTTTTATATCTACCAATTTTTTTAATATTTATTGCTTATGGTTTTTTATTTTTTTATTCTAATTTCTCTTTTGTTAAAGATAAATTTAAATATTTTTAAAAACCGTTGACACATAATTTTCTAAGTTAGATTTTCGTTAATATATTTTTGTGTTTAAACCGAAATCATATTTTTTATTTTAATTATGTTTTTTTTACATTAATGTTATTTGTGCTAATATTAATTCTATAATTATTCTTTTAAACATACTCTTAAAAAGCACAACAAACACTTCAAAGAAAATAAAAATGCTACATAGTAAAATTTGTAGAGATATTAACATTGCAGGTAAGGTGGTACGGTGGAAATATGAGATAGGATAATAGATAATAGTCTAAGTCTAAGTCTACATCTAAAACTAAAAAGTCTACAGTCTCTACATCGTGATAGTTGATACCATAAAAGAAAAAAAAGGATATTAGTGATAGCATGTTGATTGATATAAATGTTAAATATCCCATGTTTGTGCCGCCATCTATATTTGAGATAAGACGACAGATATTTAAAAATTAAATAAATAAAATTTATTCAAGCATTATTTCTCCGTCATATTGGTAATCTTTTATAATTTTTTTAAATTAATTGGACCACTATACACTATACACGGCAATACTGGTTTTTGACGTTCATCGTTCTTGTTGGTTTTCTTTGGGTTGTGCTTTCAAAAAAAGTGTCTAAAGAAAAATTATAAAACTAAAATCTAAAAGAATTCAAAACACCGAAAGAATAAGGTTATTAATATTTAATAAAATTTAATTAAATTGAAATCATAGTTAATAAAAATATTTCACAACAATAGTTTTAGCTAAACAAATTTCAATAAAATATAAATATATACACGATAATCTAACCTATAAATTTCGTGTCAACGTCGCCGTCGCGGGTTTTTTTTTGTATATGTTTTTCTAAGAAATTTATTTAAAAAATATATATTTAAACTTTACAGATAACAAACAAAATATAAAAAAATATATATATAATGGAAGATGATAAAGCAGATATTGGTAGAAATGGTAATATGCCGATTTCACCAACAACAACAACTATTTGTAGTGAGGACGCTACAGTGACGCCGCTTCAAGTCACATCAGACGATGATGAAAATTTTGTTGTCAAAAATTCGAATAATAAAAATATTAAATTATCATCGGCAGCAACATCAAGAAAAGATCTTATTAAAGATTTAGAAGATGATATTAAAGAAATTTTTGGTGAACGTAGTAGTAGTGGTAGTGAAAAAATTACTCCGAAATCATCAAAATTAAAAAATCAACGTAAATCATCAATTGGTAGCACCGGTAGTAGTGGTGGTGGCGGTGGTAGTAGTAAATCATTAAATAAAAATATTGCAGCAGGTAAAAGTCCAACAAGAAATCAACAAAAAACTTCACCAAATATATTAAAATCAATTAAAAGTGAAATGTCAACATCAGTAGAACCGTCAACAAGTAATATTAATAATAGTTCAATTGGAAAACGTTGTTACAACGAAATTAACAAATTTTTAACAACTACAACAACATCACCAAATGAAAATGAATATTTATATGGTTTTGATGAAAATGGTGTACCAGTTTACGGACCATCAGCTAAAAAAATCAAAGGTGAAAATATAGATGATGATGATGATAATATAGCTAATGATGATGATGAAAAACAATTAAATAGTAATGTTAAAAATCCATTAGTAATAATTGAAAATCCACCCGAAATGAGTGAAAAAATACATGATAATGAAATTACAATTAAATCACCAAATTCATCAAATACACAGATGGATTTGGACAACAGTGCAGCAGAAGAAGAAGCCACTCCAGAACAAATTGATTTAAAAGATGAAAATGAAAAAGATGATATTATTGATGATCAAATAAAAGAATCAACACCACCACCTGCAACGACAACTGAATCACCATCAATAGCTTTAACACCGGCATCTATTATTCAAACAAATAATACAACTATATCAAAAATGAAACCATCTGAAGATCCAATTTATCGTAAACCATTTGAAATGGGTTGGAAACGTGAAATTGTATTACGTGCTTTACCTGGTAGTAAAGATAAAGGTGAAGTATATTATATAACACCAAATGGTAAAAAATTACGTACACGAAATGAAATACAAAGTCATTTAACAATTGGTTTAACATTGGATAATTTTACATTTAGTAAAGATCCATTAGGCGCAAGTCCAGACGAAGAAATTATACGTAGTGCTAAAATTACTGGACGTACATCAACAGATATTATATTAGGTAAACGTATACCGAAACCAAAAGCACCTAAAGGTGCTAGTCCACCACCACAACAACAACAATCATCATCATCTATTACTTCTACACACAATTGGTCTAATAAAAGTTCAAGTAAATCATCAACAGATCGGCATTCACATCATCATCATCATAATTCATCATCGGCAGGTTCATCACCACGAATAATATCAAATACTAGAATATCTGAGGATAATAGTGGTATTGGTAATAAAGTGAATACTAAAATTTCAAGCAGTAAATCAATTAAAAAGTAAGTTAGCAAATATAATTTGCGATTGTTTTATGTTTTTTTCTTATTTTTTTTTTAATTGAAATTCTTCATAAATGGAAAAATTTATTATTATTATTTTTATTATTTATAAAAAAAAAAAGAAAATGGTTTTGAAAATTTTGTTGCATATTCAATGCATTTTTTTCGAATTCAAAAATTAATTGTTATATAAATTAATGTGGATAAACAAAATACCGATAACATTTCCAAATATAGCTGGCAAAAATGGGCGCTGCCATTCACATTTTAGAGAATTTGATTTTTGCCCTTATTATAATTTTTTTATTGGTTTTTATCTTCTTCTTTTTTTCCTTGTTCTCGATCTTTCTCTCTCTCTCCTATTTCATTACAGAGGAGAACCATGTACTATTCAATGTTTACCAGCAATTGGAATGATACCACAATTACAATGTACTAAATGTTTATGTTTATATCATCATGAATGTGTTGGTTTGGATCGTTATAACAATGATTATCAATTAAATTTACCAATTGGTGGTGGTGGTATTGTACAAACAAATTTTGGAAATATTGATAATAATAGAAACAATAATACGAAAATATATCAAAAGGACTATGAATGTGCAGTGAGTTTTGTGAATTTTCAATTAAATAAAAAAAAATTATTTAAAAAAACATCATTCAATACAAACTCTTTCAGTCTTGCAAAAATCAATCTTCAACTTCTAATTCATTAACAAAATTGATTGTTCTACCCGAAACAAATAATAATTTCTTAAAGAATATTACATCTACAACAACAACAACTACAAATCAATTATTACTACAAAATCCAAATACATCTGATAAATATGTTACAAATATACGAAATACGAAAAATACAAATAAATCAACATTTAATTCACAACAACAACAACAAATCAAATCAAATGAAAACAGCGGGTCTGGTGGTGAAACAAATATCAACAACAATAATAATAATTCACAACAACAGCAACAAAATCCATTTATAAATTCAAGTAATAATGATTTAAATATTGAAAAAAGTTCAACAATGCCACAATCAATTGCTGTACTAAATGGTCGTAAATATTTAGTTATTCGTAAACCTGGATTACCAGTTGGAGTTGAACAGTGAGTAAAATACTATCTACCTGCACACACAAAAAATGATTTGATAATTTTTTTATTTTTTCCAATTATGAAGAATTTTTTTTTTTAAATATTACTTATTACTATAAAAAAATTTACTTGTTATTTTGGTATTTATATAAATGTAAATTAAATTATTAATTTTTATTTTTTTATTATTATTATTTAGACAAGATTCTGCATCATCAAGCGGTGGAACTGGTGATAGTTCATCGGTATCTGTTAAAAAACGTACATCAAGTGTACATCAAAGTAGTGGAACTGGAAGTGGTACAAGTACATCAAATGCAGCAGTTAAAATACAAAAAATTGACACATTTGCTAATAATTTCTTTGGAAACGTATCATTGGGCTATGATGTACTGTTAGAGATTTTTCAATATTTAAAAGTTCAGGTAAAATTTTTGTTGACTACTGGTAAATTTTGTAAGAAAAGTAAAATTAGGACTATTTTCGTAACGTTATACAACATTTCTCCAATTTTATTTTCGAGTATTATGTAAGTTTAGTTTTATACAATTTTGTTAACTACTGAATTATCCCAAGTAGTTTTTAGCTGAATGATCAACATAATTTAAATTTGATTCTACTTCTGAAAATAATTAATATCTGATATTTTTACGTGACGATGTTTAAAAATTGCTGTTTATTATAGATCGATTCTATTTTCGATCGTTTTATTTACTTTAGAACTTAATATGAATGTCGGGACACGACATATTAAAGTCGAAATTGAAGTTTAACAATCCTACTAATAAATTATCCAATATTATCAAAATTATATATATATTTTTTTTTTACAGGAACTTTTGCGTGCAGCTTGTGTTTGTCGTGTTTGGAATGTTGTTGCTAATCATCGATCATTATGGAAAACTGTACGTATGAAAAATTCACAAATAAATGATTGGTCTGGTTTAGCAGCATCATTAAGACGTAACGAAACACAACATTTGGATTTAAGAAAAATGTTATGTTTAAATAGTAGTGAAGATCAAATGTGGTCAAATTTTGCTGAGCATATTAAATCTGTAATAACATTACAAAAAATCGATTTAGGACGATGTTCAGCACAAGTTGTACAAAATTTATTTTTAACAACACCACAATTACGTTATTTAAATGCAATATCAATACGAAGTGATACATTAAATTTACAAAATTTAAATTTAATGAAAAATTTAGAAGAACTACGTTTAAAAACAAATGATGGTTGTAATTTAGATGGTGATTTAAAACCATTAGAATTATTAATTAATTTACGTCATTTAAGTTTAACATCAATAAATGAATTGGGTTTAAAAAATATCAATATATTGGGTAATCTAATTAATTTAGAATCATTGGAAATTGGTGAATGTTCACATATAAATTTTGAATTTGCTATACAAATATTACCAAAATTAATAAAATTGGAACGTTTAAGATTAGAAAAAAGTACAGAAACACATATAACATTTGAAATATTGAAAACAATATCACAAATGAAAAATTTATTACAATTAGAATTGGTTAATTTTGATATACGTGATGGTTTTGAATCAAAAATAATTGAATGTAAATATTTAAAAAGATTATTATTAATACCAACATATATATCACAATCGGCAACAACAAATCAAATAATATTAAGTTCAATGCGTAAATTAACAACATTGGATAGTTTAACATGGGTTGTAACAATGGAATTATTACGTGTTACAGCATTATATGTTGATCAATGTGAAGATGTTACAAAAGGTAAAAAAACATTTGATGAAAGCATTCCAGTATTGAAACCAGTACCAGGTACTAATTATAATGATGATAATGATAATATAAATAAACAAACATCTGAAGTACAACAAGTTGAAATATTACCATTATCAAAAATTAAAGAAATATTAGATGATGGTATGCCAAATACAAAATTTAAAATTGTTAAAGTTGCATTTCATGCAACATGGCGACAAAATTATGTTGAATAAACTACATAATAATAAAGATTATAATATGACTTCAATTTATATAGAAAAAAAAACAGTACACAAATATTAAATGTACAAATTGATCGAATTCACAATTGAACTAGAAATGTTAAATTAAACCAAATACACAATTGACAGAATGTTAATTTACTGAATATTATCAAAATTTACTATAAAGGTCAATTTATGTTTACCATTGTCAATTTCGATCTTAGTCAATTGTGTATTCGGACAATTGTATTTTCGGTCAATTAACCGGATACTATTAAAAACAAACAACAAACGCAAAAATTTTGTTTTGTTCAAATATAAACTAACAATAATTGAAAATAAAATTCACATTAAACTTACGAAAAAATTTACAAAATAAAAAATAAATTTTTTATTTTTTTTTTTTATTATTAATTTTATACAAGTCTTTCATTTTTAAATTTCATTTTTATTCCGTTTAACTTAGATTTAATAAATATCATTATTATTATTTTTTTTAATTTAAATTGAATAAATGATAAAATAAAAAAAAAATTGTTTTTATTATTATTTTTTAATTATACAAATTATAATTTTTAATAAGAAAATATAATTGACAAAAACTACAAATAAAAATAGAACAAAACAAATTTTCATAAGGTAAATTGAAATTAAGCTAAATTAAAGTTAATGAAAAACATTTTCTATTTTATTTTCTATTACTATTTTTTTTTTTTTTTTTGTTGAATAATTTTTGGAGTAGATGTACCAACAAAAGAATGAATAATTTATAATTTAAAAAATGTTACAAACAAAAAAGTTTTGAATATTAAAGTAATTTTTGTTTTTGGAGATACGTATATTTATAATTAAACTATACACATTTCAAATTAACTAATATGTGTAATTAATTATAAATAAATATACATTGGTTATAAAGTACGTGCATTTTAAATATTTAATATCAAAAGAAAAACAAAATCATAAATATTTAATATTATAAGATGTGACGATTCTTTGTAGAAAATAAATAAAATATGTTTATTACTTATATATATATATATGATTATTAAATGTAATAAAAGGACAAGAAACACAAAAAGACTTGTTAATTATTTGTTCCGATTTCAGTCAATCATGGTCTCATTCTTGAATTAACGTTTCATCTCCTTAATGCTCCTGTCGTGGCTGAAGATTCGACAGTATTTGATTTATAGTTTATTTGTTTTTTGCTCGCCTGATGATTTGTGATTGTGGTTAGCAAGTTAAACCAATTTGGTAGGTTTCATAGCTAAGATGCACACCTCCTCCTTCCTCAGCTTCGTCTTCCAATTAATTTGCCTTGCAGTGTAAATTGTAGAATGTTGTATTTTGTATTACTTGTGGCATCCTTCGATGTTGAAACGTTGCCGTACATCATCTACTCAAAAAATTAACTTAAACAACCGATTGTCATTCTATCGCCCCAATTTATTATGAGAATTTTTCGGTAACCACATTTCAAATGCATCCAATTTTAGTCAGCGTTTCAACGTCGTAAATACTATTACTGTAGTAAGTGAAATCAACGTTTACAAATCGAAATTGCTAGTTTTCTATCAAAAATAACTATTACAAATCGATTTATAATTGGCGCGACCGAAATTCTTGTTGCAATAATATGGGAATTGTCATACATTTTGTTGCAAACTGTAAATAATAATACGAACCCATACGAAATTAAGCATATAAAGTGTTGTAGAGTACAATAGATGAAACCCATGTATTACTAGCTGAATATATTAATTCCTTTGGTTAAGGAACACCTCTTTATTATATCTTTAAGCCTGTGACTTTTTTTTACACCAATGTGCGGAAGGAGCCTAAAAAACTTAAAGCAAAGAGCAAAGAGTGATGTAAAATTTAAACGGTTTTGACATTCAGAATAACCAGAATGTATACCTAACCCGCTTTATAAAACGTTTATTATTTATTTCAATAAATTTTAAAATTAATTTTGTTTTAATTTTAAAAATATTTAGTTTTTTAATTAATTTATTATAATAACTTTTCCTAATACATATTTGCAAACCGTACTCGGTATGGCGTATTTACTTATTAATCTCGAACCCGATAATTAGAATTTGCATTAGAGAATCATAAAAAAATTCAAATATTGTAAATTGTAATTATACTGAGTTGTAGTGTAGATAGAATTTTTTAAGCGGTCGTAAAAGACAACAGTGTAAAAAAACAGGGGTCTACTCTCTACATCTTAATTTATATATATGCAATTAAAATTATGGTGTTCTATTTTTCCAGTATAAATTTTCTTTATTATAAATTTATGTTGAAATAATGTAAATGATTTTAAATATAAATATATTCATTGATGATTTACTAGATAGTAAATTTCTTCCATAACAAAAGCTAATTTGTTTAAAAAAAAAATTAATTTTAAATTACTAAAAATTTTTTTATTTCTATTATAAATCATTTTTCTAAGCATATATTTATATGAATCGTGTTAGTTAAACAACATAATATGATCAGGTGTTGTACTGTACACTGTACTACAATTCAACAATTTCCCATAGCACATAAATAAATGAAATATTAATTATAATATTACATTTTACTTTAATTTATATGCAAAAAATGATGATTAGTAACAGTACCAAAACTAAAGTGTTACTTTCTTATTTAAACTCTTCGAAGAGATAATTTTATGCCATGTTAATATGTAAAAGTAGAATAATATTAGCTTAAGATCTTAAGAATTAATATTAAAGAAATGGGGCATTTTGTATTAAATATATATTGTTTTTCAAAATTATTTTATTATTTTTATAAATACATAAAAATAAACTAGATTATTACAAATTGTAAAATCATGATATTAAAGTGGATAAGAAATAGAAATAATTCAGAAAATTCAGTGAAGAGCTATGTAAATAATATCAATTTTCGATATTAATTTAAATTTTCAATTAAATGAAAATTGTATTCAAATGAAACCTTAAATCCATTGAGTTTATTTTCAATAAATAAAAAGTAAAAACTGACAAAAAATTATAGATAAATAAGAAGGACCTTTTGAACTAGTGCTTTCCAATTTGAATTTGAATTTATCTTAATTAATGTGCAAATTAGGTTACACAGAACAAGCTTTTAAAGAAATCAGAGTTTAAATTTCAGTTTAAAGAAATATTATGATTAATATATGAGGGCCTCAGAACTATAGTTCTATAGTGAAACCTACGAAAAAAGTCCATTTAATAACAGCTGGAGCCAAATAATATGCAGCTCATTAAAGTACTTAAAAAGATAAGAATAATGAGCTATAGTTCGATATCCAAAGCTTTATAATATAAATTTTACAAGCATTTAAAAAATTCGTATTGCATTTACTTCGAAAAGTGGTAGTATGATGTGCTCTGGGTTGTCCTCTTTAACTCGACTAAGTATCGATGTATTAAATGAATAATAGTAATCCTGACAAAAAGAGCTAAAAATTAAGACTATTTGCAACAAATGTATTCATCAAAAGCCATTAGCTTGTTGTCATTAATTGCATTTCTTCAATATTAAAAAAAAAACTATAGTTCAGAATCCATATAAAAATATGTAGAACGAAATTGAAATAAAATCTAAAGAGACCAATACTCGTTTTGGGCTGTAGCACCGTTTAAACTAAAATAATAATTAAAATGGAAATTTAATACTATACTCCATGTGAATTTCTAATTATAAATGACAGTGCGGCGTTGTAAGTTAATAAGTTCATTTTCATAGTTACTAAAATATACTAATTATGAATAAATAAATTATCAAATATTTAATATATAGCACATAAATTTAAATATCTTTACGCCCTGTTGAATTTTCCTAATGGAATTTGTTATTTTTTTATTGTTATTAATTTTATTTTTATATATTTATGCTTTTAGTCTGGCCTCCATATGAAATGTATATTGTCCAATGCATATACCACCTATTTAACCGTCATTCATTAATTTTAACATTTTGTATATTGTACGTATAGTGGTCA
This sequence comes from Rhamphomyia laevipes, assembly GCA_963920725.1. Lineage (NCBI taxonomy): Eukaryota > Metazoa > Arthropoda > Insecta > Diptera > Empididae > Rhamphomyia > Rhamphomyia laevipes. The sequence continues at coordinate 4,534,272 of OY987256.1, read as the reverse complement.
GCATTGTATATATGTATTTCATATGAAAAACAAAAATTGAAAATGTAAAAACAAAAAAACAAATTAAAAAAATAAAATATCAATTTTTGTCACCCCACACTCTCCTACCTGGATGGGAAATAATATTCCAACATTTTGCAAAACACGCAAACCACAAAGAGATCACATTTCCGGTTGAAAGATATGAACATTATTTTGACCTATAGCTTATACATTGCCTGTACTCTGTACATAAAGGTAAAGCAACGCATTGGTTATTCAACATTCCAATAAGAATTTGTGTATAATTAATATAAATCTATATATTTATTTGCAAATATTGTTGTCTCAATTTTTAATTTTATGCGGAAACTGACCACTCCACTTACAAAAAAAATGTATGTTGAGCGTTAGTGTTCAATTTGCCAAAAATAAAATGATAAATGTTATTGTGACGAAATGAATTCCATGAGAAATAGCTATAGTTTCTTGAATTTAGTATTATATTTTACATAATCTTTAATCCTTTTTGTACTAATACAAAATAACTTAGGGTTCACTTGGTCTGTCTGTATTCTGTAATCATTTACTATCCAAATACATATCTATAAAATTTTCAAACCAAAACGCAAATGTTAAAATTAATTAATCCCACCAGATTTTCGTTCTCAAATATACTTGGTACCTTATAAACTACGATGGACACCGAATCCTGAATATTTTTTATAACCTTTTCATTTTCAAAATAAATGCTCTTATAAGAAGCATACTAAAGTATAGTATACCTCACTTTAAATACGATTATAATTGAATGGAACAATCTCAAGCTACACACAGTCACCGAGAATTTTTCAGAAACTTAAGCAAAACTGGATTACTAAATTATCGTTCGTAGTAATGTAATATCAAATTTATAAGTTACTTTTTTGAATTTGATCTTGATGTAATCGAAATTATATTAAATTACCGATTCTTTTATGTACAACCATAAATAAATAAGAATAAGGGAAATGTGTTAAAACAACAATTATTTCTGTCGCGGGTGAAAGCGCACCTATTCATTTTTTATATAAACCCTTTTAGTTTTTTATATGCGTAAAATTCCTTGTTTTTGTGAAACATACCAACAAAAATACTTTACATATTTAGTTTTTATACGTAATTTTTGAATACTTTCAGATCCCCTTAAATTATATAACTAAAGGATATCCTGTTTAATATTAATTAGAAGTAAAAATTTTATTTTACATTTATTCTATTAATAACCAAACCATATTTAAAGAAGAATTTTTAGGTTATAGACATTTACTAATATTTTAAATCGTCATATGATTTATTTCTATATCCAATTTTTAACAAACGCTGTTTTCTATATTTTCAATATTAATACATTTATTTGAAATTACAAATAATTTCAATTAAAAAATTCCTTCTTAATTGTTTGTATTTTCAGTTTTAATTAAATTTAAAGTTTATTTTATATTAAAGAGTACCTAAACTAAAAAACCGGCATTTTTCTTAAAGAATTTCATATTTTACTCGAACATATTCAATGTTTAATATTCCCTTTTTAATTCACTTTTTTAACTTCTCTCACCTGACCAGAGTTCCCGTGTATAAAAATACTTTAATTGCGCTTAGAAATAGAAATTATAATTTTAAAATATTAAAAATTTTGCTTCAAGGGACGATGCAGAAACTTGGAAATAGTCTTTTTATATGTATGCAGAAGACTACGCATATATTTATAATATCACTGTCATATATATATATGGTTGAAGCTGATTTAGCCAGTTGGTTGGAGCTGATTCGGTAATATTATGCCGGCCAAACTGATTTTATACATTAGGGAAATAATAAATTTGGTCCGAAGGCGAAGGTATTTTTAGAATAATATAAATATTGCTGGTGCCTAGTTTTAGGAGTTATCAAGCGTTGGGACGTGTTTTACAGTCTTGAGTTCAGGGCCAGGATTGGTACTAAAAGTTGATTGTCCACCCAAGTTAAAAGCTAACTTATCAACATAAATTAAAACAAATTAATATTTTTTTATTATAATCTACTCTATTTTTTACTTCCTAATTTAATATTAATTTTACCTGTGGTAATACATCGTTATCATTACCCGTGACCCCCTCCGTTTTAACCACATTTTAAGTCGTTATTTTCTCATTTATTCTGTTTACCTTACGAATACAATCACAAAAAATTTATTCAGTTACTGTGTGTGTGTGTGTGTGTATGTGTATTTTGTTTATTACTTTCTTTCTGAAAATATCTGGAAATGGAACGAGGAAACTATTGTAAATTGTTGAATTTGTTCGTTATATTTGTTGCGCTTTTGGTAATAGCTATAGGCTATAGTGGCTATAGATATAGAGCTACACATTAAATAAAATTTTATTTATCATGTTTTATATCTCTCGATAAATAAAATAACCTCAAACTAAAAAGCTCATTTCCAAAAAAATACAAATTGTATTTTTTTAGTTTGAATTTGATAGTTAAACCGATCGGTGGTTAAAAGCGGTTTAGTCGATATTTTTTTGTTTTGAAATTTATACAACAACGAAAATTAACCTTTAATTAAATATAGAAATAATATATTTTTTTTACGGTTCTGTAGTTTCAAGAGTGCCGATGAGCATTGAACTTTAATTTTTTTTTTTTTTTGTAAAAAAATGTTTAAGACTAAAAATTTATTTAAATTTTCAAATACCGTTTCAAAAAAATAATAGTTGAAAATAAATAAAATAAAATTTAAATAATTTATTTACTTTTTATATAGTAATTTATTAATTATAATTTATTTAATTAAATATAAATAAAGTGTAACACTAAATTAAGTAAATTATTGAAAATAATAAAAAAAACGTGATCTAATTTGAAAATAAAGTGATCCCATAAATAAATACGTGATCACTGATCAATAATAAAGTTTATATATAAAAATAATAACAAAATAGAAAGTAATAAAAGAAATTATTATAAGAATTTAAGAATAAAATAAAGAATTATTAAACAATTTTTAATTTAGAAATTTATTTGCAAAAAAAATAAGTGGATTTTCAAAATTGTTTTTACAATTTATATCAAATTTCCTTATACTTTTTCACAGAATAATCAATTTTAAATAAACATTAAAAGTATGAGACAAATTGGAGCAGAGGTAAGTTTACTATAGTGGACCAGTAGAAAGAAAAACCGATTAATAAATTGTTAATAGCATATAAATTTGAAATTTGCGAAATTATAAAAGTGAACATGAAGGAACGATCTACAATTAACCAGAAAATTTAATTGTAATTGTCTTTATATATTTCATTTGACAAAAAAAAGTGGACTGAACAAGTATTTTAAGATCCGCAAACGATTAATCATTATCATTAAACCTTGGAACGCATACTATTTTGTATATCGTTGAATGATATAACATGGATCATTTCTGATCCTTTCATGCCTTTCATGTTTACAGAAATTAAGAAAAATCTTAAATAAAATTTTCTTTGAAGTCTATCTATAGTCACCAGACCGCAGCGCCCCACAATATCTGACAATTTTTTTAAAAATATTTTCGTACAAAATAATTAAAAATTTTCCAGATATTTTGGAACTTAACTTGGTGTAATGGAAAATGTTGTAGTACCTTTATAGCCATTGAATTTCCTTTAAATACTCCTCGAATTTTGGATAAAGCTTTAGTAGAGGTTATGGCATATCCAATTTCCTCTAAACATGAAACTTATTACCAATAAAGGTTAGGAGATTAGGAATGTTAAATTACATTTTGAATATTGTTGGCAGCCTAGTTAATATTTATAATTTAAATTCTATCACATTTTATTAATTGATTTGTAAATATTGTATGTAATTAAACAAAATTCATTTTATTAATCTTTCCACGCGGTACCAATTTAATATCATCTCTAAAATGATTAGATAGATATTTTTTTTTGAAAAAAAACCATTATCCGGCAAAAGTTATACTTTTCTATTACTGTGACTAAAAAAAAAACTGTTTGCAATTTTATTGTTAATAATATACAACAAAAATTTTATATTACTTTTCTTTTGAAATAAATACTACCATTACACTGTATCCCAAATAGAAAGGAACCGGTTAACCGTCAGCTATTATTAACTATATTTTTCTATTTTCTAACATTTGTACGACTTACTTACTGACATCATTTTATTTAGCTGTCTCTCAAAATTACTTATAGGCACATTTTTTATATACAATAATAATTAAACTTATCATCATTATTATAAACTAAGACAACAATTTGGAGAGTAATCTTAATTTTATTAGCACATTTATACAATATTTAAATTGCGATTTAACTGTCCGTCATGTACCGCGAAATTAGAAAAATGTCATAAATCGATTTATAATAATAATTATAAATTATAAAATGCGAGGGCAATGAGAAACTGTCACTTTAAAAGGTTTATACCCTATAGAGAGGTTTCTAAGACACGGTATTTCTACAGGATTCGAATTGCAGAATGATAATTTTTATCAATACTCTAAATTATTTCAAGCAGAATAAAGACTTAGATAAACTTGACCTTTGAGGGATGGGATACTATATCATTGATCGATAGAGTGCGGCGGATCCATACTATCCGCCGCGCTAACATGAAAAAAAAATGATCGTATATATCCTAAGAGAAACGACTACTTCAATACTTGGAGAGATCTGCAATTGTAGAGTAACAAAGTGTAATATGTAAACTACAAAAAAAAACTCCTTTAACAAGAATGAATACAGTTTATTAACCTATCTGACTGGTATTGATGCCCTGAAGGATAAAAATGTATTGATATAGAATAGACCAATAGTGATTTTTGAGCAGCTACTATATAATAATAACCTTCGATATGAAATCAATAATTCGATATTAAATATTTCATTAAAATATTGAAATTTTTATTATTGACTTTTATGATGTCAATCGTGATGTCGTGACATAAACTATAGCCTAGTCTAGATCTAGAGCATAAGTGACATGACATGTGTGCAGTGTCCACATAAATTCCTGATAAGCCATAAATTGATTAATATTTGAAATTATTGAACAGTAATTATCAATACAAATTAGACTCTCAAATTTATAGTTTTCATCTTTTCGGCAATATATTTTTTGATATACCCAGCACAGTTTTACTAGCTCGTATCATGCAAAACTCAATATGAAATACAAACACAAAAATAAGATATATAGAAATTCTCAATTGCTGATGATGATAATTTAACTGGTCTTTTATTATCGCCGGAAGAAAGTGGTAATTCCTGATATTTTCATAAGAAATATTTTTGTATTTTCTTTTCCGGAATAGAAAAATACAGAAATTTATTTGTGGATTTTCATTTTCAATTTTTTTTTTTTCTTTAATTTCCAGTTTATCTTCTGCAAGTCCACTTTTTTTTTTGCAATTTCAAAATTTTAAATAAAAATGAAATTATATTCAACTATAAAAGCAAAAGATACTATGACAATATCTATACTAGATATTGCGGTGGTGGTGGGTTTAAAAACTCCTTTTTGATAAAAAAAAAAAATATATTTAAAGAAATGATTTTTACTTTTTAGCATAAACTTGAAATAAAAATAATTTTTATTTTATTTATTTATTTTTTTGCACAATAATAAAAGAAACGACTAAATAAAAATAATTTTTGTGTGGTTATAATAGTAAAAAAAATACCGGTTTTATGCTGCGATTTCAGTTTCACATAAAATTATGTTCAATCGTACAGAGTAGAAATTGGCTCTTTTGTTGGCTCAGAGACCTTATTTAATGTTTTTAGATGATGGATTCAAAATGAATACAACAATAAAAATTTAATTATTTTTAGATATATAAATCTGAAATGTTATAGTGAAATTTTTCAATTTACTTTCAGTAAGACTTTATAAATTTCGTATACGAAATTCAATAGAGACGAGACTAGAGAAAAGAATTATTAATTTTATAAATTAATTGATTGACAATATTTTTTTGATTTTCATTTTTTATGAAAATCTTCAAGAATATTGTTTTAGCTAATATTGTACTGTACGTTTAAGTTTTAAATCTGATTATCATGACTTTTTCAGGAATCTAAGGACCTGGAAATGAATTACTATTTATAGTTCCAATTTGTAAATACTTCAAAAGTTTATACAGAATTACAATGAGCTAATATTTAAGAGCTAATTATAATCACATTTTTATCTAATGCGAAGATTTGATAATATATTAAATTTATAATCGTCAGACAAGATAGTTAGACAAGTCCAAAGAACTGCAAAGATTACGTAAAATATATCACAATTCAAAGGACCTCGCAATGAATTACTAAAATGTTCCAATTTGTTGAGTTTTTACAGAAAAACAATGAGCTTAATTATGATCATTTACTCATGATTTTGATTGCTAAACAATGTAAAGGTCTGCCTGTCTGTATATATTACGTACAATATTTCACGTAACGATATATTACGTAAGGATCACTCAAAAATTAATTACAAAACCTTTCAAATTAGATTCTGTCTGTCAAAATAAGCAATTTCTATAATTATATATATATATAAAACGCCCTTAAATTACTTTAATTTTTAATTTAATTTAAATTTCTTTTATACTTTAATATATTTTTAATCTTAAAACCACCTACAATTTTTTAGCATGAGAAAATTTCTTATAATTATGAAATTTTAAATTATAATAGACAAATTTAAAATTTTCGATTAAAATCAAATCAGTTCATTTAAAAAAATTTCCACTGAAAATTAAATTTTCAATTATATAAGAAAATACATTTTCGATAAGATCGTCTTTAGAGGTTCCTCTGGATTAGATTATATAAATGAAATATGGCAACCCACTATATATAAAATTGCAATTACACTACAATTGATGAAAATTTCTTCATATATGCCCTTAATAAACCCACAGAAATAAAATCCCTTTTGTTGATTGCTTAACAAAAATTATCTAATAAATGAATATTATTATGAACACCGTTGACAAAAAATCTAATTCTTAAATTTAATTAATGGTAACGTACACGCACAATAACATAACCGCCAAATTTATAAATTTTGCTGATAATAAATCTAAAATTGGGTTTTTTTTTTTCCTATTTATATTAATGAAATATGTAATTAAAATTTCCTTTAATAAAAATTCTTGTTCGTTTAATCAAGATTAACAAAATGTTGTGTACATAGGAAAAAGCTAACCCAATTTTATGATTTTTATTAATTAAATAATTTTTCAACATTTAATTTTTATATGTAATGTGTTTTTTTTTTTTTTGTTTGTTTATCATATCAATTTTTATGTTAAACATAATTTAATTTCCTTAAACAAAAAAGATTTTTATTTAATCATGGATATTAAAAATTATAAATATTCAGATCATTTTGATTAAAAATAATCAATTAATCAGAAATGTGTAGATCGTTTAAGATAAAACAATAATTATTAATCGAAAACTTGTTTTTTTTTTATTAATATGTAATTGTAAATCAAATATGTTTTAACGATCATAATTGATTAATTTGATTGGTTACATACTTTAAGTTACGTACACAATAGCTTTAAGGTCGATATAATGTCGATGATTAATATTTAGCTACTGGCTAACATCAATATTAGCTGTAAATTGGCACAGCTATAAACGGTCTTTGTAATGATATGATATTAAGACTAGGTCAATAAATAATAGCCCGTGACAACAAATGTCTCACTACCAAAAGCCATTTATCATTAGCTTATGCTATTAGCCATTAGCTTGTTCTAATTAGATAAAAAAGACATAGATTTCATTTCGGATGTTGTGATTTTGAAGAAACTAAATGATCCGATTTGAAGACTGAGCAATAAATATCTCACTACCAAAAACGATTAGCCATTCACCATTAGCTAAAGCTATTAGCCATGAGATTGTTCTAATTAGAAAGAAGAGCGATACCGGATATATATACTTCATTTGGGCTGCCTTGGTATTGAAGAAACTACATTTGTACAATGCCCTGATAACAGAAATTTTACTACTATACAATAACAATTTTGAATTGACAACTAATTTTTTAATATTTATTAAAAAATTTCTTTATTAAAGACATTTAAATAAAAAAAAATTATTTGTTAAATATGTTATTGATTAAATTTGATACCACATTTTCATGTCTTCTTCGATCATTATATCTGACTAATAAATTAAATAAGAAATTTTCCAGTTGAAATAAAAAATGTATATTTTGAATTAAACCAAAGTTAAATTCAAAGTTTGTGATGATGGTGGTTTTTGTGGTCATGTTGTGCGAAAATTTTATAATGAGGGGCAATTTAAAGATAATTCAGATAAATAAACTCCATACAATAAATTACAATGTTACACCAAATGTAGTTAAAATGTTTTTATAAATAGAAAGTGAAAGAAAAAAAAAATTGTTGATTTCCCATCCAGGAAGAATGAAATTTTTATTTTATATTTTGAATTGAAAAAGAAAAAATTATTTAAGCAATTTAATTGTAAATTTTTTTTTTATATAATTAATCACAATTTCCGATTATTTTTTATTTAAATAAATGAACTATGTCGCAACAAATTTAAAAAAAAAATAATTTGAATAATTGACCAACATTTGAATTACAATAAAATGATTAATTTTGAAATTAGATGTCAGTTTACACCCCCTGTACGAGATTTCATTAATTATCAATTGGATTTATCTGCCAGAGCAGCCTAACGTCTTTAGCGATTTCATTATTTCAGTTAAATAGAACAGATGGATTAATTTTAACAATGTCAAAATGTTTTCCAGGGAGATCTGTTAAAATATTATATAGAAATGGAGTTGATATATTAACGTTCATATCCTTAACGCAATTAGCTTTTATTTCTTGAGAGAGTATGAAAATACTGAACTAGTATATGATTTAAATGGTATTTAGCTTAAATTATCTTAGTCCTAACTGTTTCACAATTTGCTGAACTGCAAATTGAAAATAATTTGTGTTGGAGCCAAGCTTTATTTGATATTTTAGAATAGATTAGGTTGTGAAAGCTATGCTTCTTCTCCACTGACAATACGAAACATCTCATTGCATCTATTGTGGTCCCTAGTTCCTTTGATAGTACATTACATCTCATAATCAATAATTTAACTCAAATTATAATTACTGACATTTACAAAATTGCACCGAAAACATCTAATCATCAATTACAATGATAATTATTATATATTTTATAATCTATAAACATTTTTGGACCCCATACAGAGAGAGAGAAATTTTCAATAACAAATAAATTGTTTATATATTAACAAAAAAACAGTAAAATTGTAATTTATTCACCTGTCAAATTCTTCATAACCTCCAAAATTTCAATTGCATTTATAATATTGATGAGTTCATTACCTGAAAATAGAAATTAAAAATAATTTTATTATTTTTGATAGTTAATCCACAATAAAGTGAAATATATTAAAGTATTTTATTTATTTATTATACTTCAATTTAATAAATAATAAAAACAAAATTTCTGTATATATTTCGGCATAGTAAATGATAATGACTTTATTTATAAAAAAAACGTGATCTACAATAAAATCCTATATTATTTATAAAATTTACGCACGAAAACTTATGATAAAAAAGCCTTCGGCGGCATTTATAATTCATATTTAACCTTGATAACCAACAGTCTAATTCTCTGCATTAAATTCAGATTAAATTCACCTCAAATTGAACTGGTTTTATTTGTTGTTGATACTAAAAGTTAAATACAGAACCATTAAAAGTACATACTACATAGTAGATTGTAGTAGATTGTATAAATTATTGGTATGATCGTAGAGTGTTTCGACGATTGATTATTATAATTATTCTGATAATGGAATTTCAATTATATTTTTTATTAAAGATTTTTATATTCTCGATATTTTTTATTTTCGAATTTCTATATAATTATAATTTATATATTAAAAATTATTTTGTACAACATAAAAATGATTGATTGATGATGATTTAGCGTTTAATTGCTGTTCACCTATATTAATATTATTAGAAATTAGTTTCATTTCTAAGATAATTTAACTAGATTTTTCTTTAGATTGCTTTCTGATAGAAAATATAACTAGTAACCATCATTGAAATGAACACAAGCTTATAAGAAAATAATAATAATGTTAATAAAGATCTACATTAAGAATTTATAAGAAAAAATTGTGTTAATTTGAAGATAGTAAAAAATAATTACAAGTATATGTATTAATTATATAAATAATATTATTAATTGATAAAAATTAATGTTGACAAGTTGTGACAGCACTGACATAGAATTTATTGTTAGGATAGAAAACTCGAAAAATTATAAATTAGATTTATGTAATAATTTTTGCCATATCGAACAAAGTTTTATCGAACTAGTTAATTTGTATATAAATGAAAAAAAGAGTATGTATTTATAATGAGAATAAAATTACGCTTTCATTATTCAAAATGTATACAAATGTGACCGCTATGGCTCATGCACTTAAGTCAGAATTAGACCAATTGTTACCACTCCTCGAACCCTTCATGTTATGGCCAATAACTCTGTCGATCAAAAACGAAGACAAAATTTACAACCCAAAATTCCTGCAGTTCGTTCATGTAGTATATGAAGCAAAACAGGTACATGAAGCAGACACTGTGACATAAAATGATGTCTATATATAATAACTTCAAATCGCCGTATCTTAAAGACATTATTTATACCTAAGGATGGAGTGTCCTGTTAAGAGCTCGGTTGCTAGATATGAGGAAGTTTTTGTATACTAATCAATCCGTCTGTAAGAATTGCAGTGTAACCCAGACGTTGGTTGAGAAACCTGTTATGATAAGGTAGTCAGCTTTTTTATTTCCAGGTTGGTCACTATGGCCTAGAAACCAACACCAATTTCAAGTACCTGTAACTGTTCTATGCTGGGCTACTAACGTCTTCGATTAAAATTTGATATTCCAAAAATTAAGGTTAATAAAGATTCTTCTTACAGATGGAAGATTATGTATTTAAAACTATATTTTTGAATTGTTTTAAAATTATGATTATTCTTAGATCACAATTTTGATTGCAAACTTTAATTATGATATAATTTCACCACAAATTAGTTTATTATAAATTATAGAACTAGCAGAATGAAATCTTCAATAGTTAATTATAATTTGTGAGAAATTTTGGTATTATTTCATATTTATATAATTACCATATATTTCATAATGAAATGGAACTGATAACATTATTTTATTATTTAGCCATATTCAAACTGTTAGTATTTTACACTAATTTTATTAGTATACATTATACAGTAAAATTTCCCAATTTTGTAATTATATATATTTATTTAATTCGACTTTTCTCCTACAAAATTTCATTATAAATTATTTGTCATTAAATTCTAATTTTTCTTTTTCGATCATTTTCCCATAAATATATAAGTAATTTCACTTCACCTTTATGCATCACAGCATTTTTCTGGCTAAATCAAAAATCTCTCATTTACAGACCACCAAAAATATTATTACCACGACACGAAGAGACAATTTTCATTTAACAAAAAAAATTTTCCACTAAAACAAAATTGTTATATTATTAAAATTTATGTTATAGATTTGAATTAACAAAAAAAAGCAACATAACAAAACTCTATGCTAACTTGTAGCTTCTTTATTATGTGATCTGTGAAAAGAAATTAGATTAATAATTCAGACTTTTCACTTTTTTTTTTATATATTTTTATTTTACCATCATCATAATTATTGGAATTCCGAGTGAAATACCCACAACAAACAAAAACAGTAGAGAGCAATAATATAAACAAATATAAATTAAGTCAACTGTGACGGTCGATGGTTTGTAGAGGTTTGGTTTGTAGGTTTTATTGTTGGCATATCATAAATAATAATTTTATTATAATTTATTAATAATGAGGTGTTTTTTGTGGTTTAAAAATAAATTTATATTAATTGTAGATGGAAACTATGTTTATTTATTAAATTATTGACATTAATAATAAGAAAACTTATTTTTAATGGATGTTAATAATGTAAATATAAAAATTTATCGTGGTAATTTGAGTATATCGATGACATTGTTGAGATTTCGAGATTTTAAAATCAAAATTTAAAAATTTCTAAAATTATTAATAATCTGAATTATATAATAATTAGTTTTATAACCCAGTACAGTATATAATTCTCTTTTTCTTTGAACCTTTTTTAGAGTACCAACTACGAACTGAAAAGTAAATTATGTCCTAAGTCCAGAGTGCAAGATTATTTTTAAAAGTGTCCATGGTTTTCTGCTTGTTACCAATTTTCAATCATATTCAGCAATCTTTTATCCGATTAAACACTATTTTTTCACCTTAGGATTTAGACCATTCGGTTCAAACTTTTTACACGTGATTCAACAATAGATGGAGGGTGTACAGCGGTACATATATTAATGTACTATCCTGTATCGAAAGGGTTAATTCATAAGTTATAAATGTATAGTGACACTAAAACCATTTTTAAGTACCAATTGTTAAATTCAAATTAATCAAAGTTTAAATACAAATTTGTAAAATAAAAATAAAAATACTTGAATTAAAGTTTTCTCATATTAATATTTCTATAAATTAATTTTGCTTTTTAAGTTTTTAAATAATAAAAATAATCTCAATTTTGTGGTATTATTAGAAAAGTTTGAAATAAATATATATTTATACTTTGTGGTAAATATAAAATAATATTTTCAGGATTAATTTCAATTTCTATAATATATTGTAAAATTGTAAGCAAAATATTTATATATTAATTTTTATTACAATTAAAACGCAATAATTATTCAATAAATTATATTATATTTATATATTAAGAATTTATTAAGTTATTAATCGTTTTTCTGCTTAATTTTCATTATTTTATAAACTTTACGAAAGAATTTTAATGGCAACAAAAATTTACGCTATCAGTATAAAAATGAGTGATAGCAAATGCAAAATAATTTTGAATATTTGAGATTCAAACATAGCGATATTTTTACTAAATTACAGCATACTTTTTATGAGAGTTTCATAAATATAAAGTCCGTACTTGAGTTTCCAGCTATTAATTTCGTTAAAACTTGAGATTTCATGTACGATAATTTGAATTCCTACATAATATTTTTTGTGAACTTAGGATTTTGCTATGGAGTTTCGGATGGCAGTTTGGTAGGAATAAGATAAATGGACCGGAGTTAACAGTTTCTCTTTCCACTTAAAGTCATTTAAATTATAACTCAAAGGGAATACATGACGAGTATGTAAATGACATGACTATTCCAAGACAACTTGCTATTTATTTCCATATCTAAAATGTTGATTGTTTCAGAGTTTTCTATATTCACATATTATATGAGTTCGCTCACAATGTCCTCATTATAATCTAAAATTATTTGTATTCGTCTTATTAGTTTAGTTCCGTCCATGATAGAGTTCCTAACTTTGAATTTTCTAAAGTTTACAAATAATATTCATTTTGGTCAAATAGATTTGACAGCCATTTTCGTCAACAACTTAAGAAAATAATAATAGAATTATTAATATTTCAAAAGTTTTAAAGTAAGACCTTTAGGTCTAAGATTAGACCTTAAGGAAATTTTGAATCTATCTTTTTACATCCATTAATAAAACAAAACTTTTAGGTGTAAATCCACTCTAAATATTTCTATATTCTTAAAACGATTCATTTTGAAAAATATGAAATGTTTTTTTTTTTTAAATTACATTTAAAGTGTATAAGATCAAATTTCTATTTTGACCATGGTTTAGATCGAATTATTAGATTTTAAGTTTAAAACAATTTAATCATTCGATATCCAGTCAGCTTGAACAAATCTTTTTTCTTTGGTCACGAAAGATTTACACGAATTTCAAATTATCCAAAAAAAAAATAACTAACTCATTTAGGTATATAAAAAAATGTCTTAATTTCATCAAAATTATTAATTGAACTTTAAATTTACGAATTAAAAATTAAAAATTAAAAAAATTACGTCGAAAATATAAAAGTAAATTTTTTTTTCACTATAATCTTAATAACGATACATTAAAATATTAAAATTTTATCTTTAAATTGCGGGTTTTTTCGAAATCTTTTTGACTTTTATAATATTTTAATATAATGTTGACAATAAAATTTATATTAATATTAATTACTATAAAGATTAATAATTAAAAATGTAAGATTATAGATTGACGAGTCACAATCTGAATTGCTTTTGTATAATTTTTTTAAAGATTTAAATATACGAACACGAATGACAGACTACCTAATTTTTCTAATTGTGTCTCTCTGGCATCTCAGTTAATATCAAGCGAAGAACTGGTCTCAAACTCAAACACCAAGTGTTTATTTCAACAAAATAGGATGATAAATAGTTTAATTATTCGAGGTATTATAAAGTAACCAAAATCTGGGAAGATTCGGTAGCCAAGAGCTAAGAAGGTAAAGTATAAACTTTTAGTTTTCAAAATAGAATCTTGTCTATTCTATAGAATAAGAAATAACTGGTGGACAAAGACGCTTTTAGATCTTCTAGATTCGATAACTGGCGGACAAAGAGACTTTTAGCTTTCGAATAGCTTTGGTTTAAAGTTTCTAGACCTTTTAGATCCGTAAATTAAACGATAACTGGCGGACAAACCAAATTTTAGCTTTCGAATTTAGAGCTTCTAAATCCGAAGAATAATCGATAACTGGCGCGGAAAAACAGAATTTTAGCTTTCGAATGGCTTTGATTTAAGTTTGAAGTTTCTATATCTTCTATATAGGTCTGTAGAATTAAGATCCTATGAATTAGCGATAATTTGTGGGCAAATTGAATAAATACTCGCGTAGCTCAATCATATTTATCTAACTAAATAATTTGGAGACATTTTTAGCATTGGTTTTTTTATTATTTTGATAAATTTTTGTAAAATTGGAATTTTATGTAGAAAAATTTATGAGGAATTTTTTGCAATGTAAAACATTTTTGTAAAAACAATTTCTAATTAAAAGCATTAATTTAGAAATTGTATTATTTTATCTTATCAGAATTTAGTAATCGATTTTAGTCATAAAAAAAATATAAAAATAAAGATAACGAAAAATAAAAGTATTAATGCAAAAATATATAATTTTTTTATTTAATTTTTCTTATATATAATTTAATATTTATAGTTTATTAACTATTTGGTAAAACCAATTGACGTCAAATGTTTATGTAATTGAATTTCTATTAGAAAGTATTATAGATTATATCAAATTTTTATAATAAAGTTTGTTCAATTCCAACGAGAATTTTACGGATCTTAACTCGTAATTAGGAAAATTTACTAAAATTATCCATTTAATTACTACACATTATTACATTAATTATAAAAGTTAGCCATTAATTTAAAATTAGGAAATAATATTTTTCATTATGTTTAGCGTTATACTTTTTATTTAAGGACTTTTAGAGGCGAAATATAAAAATCCTATTAGTAGTACGTCCATATGTTGTCAACTTTCTCAAATTGTTATTTAACAAATTCAATATCAAATTAAATTAGTAAAAGATCCTGCAATAGAAAACATTTTCGATTCACTGGCGCAAATCTAGGAAAAGGTTTAGTTTTATAGGCCGCCTACCCTGCAGACAGTTCTTATCACTCCAGTTATATGGCTTCTTATTGTAATATTGTGGGAAGGAATTTTAAAATGAATGTTATACAAGATAGTTAGTTCATGAATGTATCTTTCAATTAATAATATTAAGCCATAAATTGCAAAACATAAATATTCCCTATACGTTTTTCTAATGTTGGCAAGTCAATTAATCATAAATGTTCCTGGGATAGAGCATGTGGCCTACGCCAATTGAATACGCAAAGCAAAACGTAAGAATTATTTTTATATGGTCTCAATTCTATTGACATAATAATGCGACCAAACCTTTGCATACTCCAAAAGTGGACGAATTAAACTAATAAACAGAGTTTTTAAAACGTACGGATCAGAAAATTTAAGAGAATAGAGTAGTAGCATTTAAACTAATAAACAAAACATTGAATTCGTTTTCTTTATTAGAAATGTAATGAATGTGAGTTTAGCATGAAGAATATTACGAAAGAAGATTCCCAGGTGAATTAGCATTTCAGATTAGCAAGTATTTTCAATTATTTTGACAAGTATTTTCATTTACAATGAACTCTCATAATTGTTTATTTCAACATTTTTATTGGTAACATTTTTCTATTTGTTTCCTAGTTCGTAACATTTTACTTGCGTTCAGTTTTATGTAATTCAAGATTCAGTTTTATAATAGAAAAAAAAATTATATGATTACAAAATGTAAAATCCTAAATTATATAATATAATCGGAAACGGAAATTGTCGACTGTTAATTATGCTGTCGTTTTATTTTTAAAAATTTACTACTTTAAAAATCACACAAATTTTCAACTTATTTAAATTATTATTTAATTTGAAAAACAAAAAATAACAACAAATTTTTGAAAAAACATTTTTAAAAAATAATTTTCTATTTAAAATTTAAAATTAAAATTATTAACTGAAAGGAAATTATTGTCCAATAATTTTGGTTATCGTGTAATCATGCAATAATAATTTTTATTGCAATTAAAATTCAAAATTTTCTTTCATTTTTTTTTATTTATAAATTCACCCTAAAAATTATGAAGTGCAAAAATTAAAAAAAAAAATCATTTCACATTATTAAAATTTTACACGATAAATTAAATCGAAAAATAGAAAAAATTACTTACAAAATAAGAAAAATTTCACTTTTTTTCATTTAATTTTTGTTATTTTTATATTTATTTATTTTTTAATAATTTAAATAAAATGGAAAATTATTTTATATAAATTAAAGAGATTTTTTATGGGTAGGAGTGAAAATTAAAAGGTCAAAATATTAATATTAAAAATGAAAAAAATCACACATTAATAATGAAAATAATTAATTTTATTATTTATTATAATAATTATTAATGTGATGTGATTTTTTTATTTAATAAATTTGAAATGTGATGAGTAGAAATTAATTAATTTTACAAAAAAATAAAACAATTGGTAAAAGTTTTTATAAATTGTAAAAATATTTATATTTTAATTATATATTTATTTTTTATTATGAATATTACGAAAGAAAGTTTAAAAATATTTTTGAAACATTTTAATTGATTATAGTTAATTTTGTATATAAAAACTATTAATTATGATTATTAATTGTAAGATCAATAATTTTTTATAATTATATAGTAATTTTGTATAGCCAAATGAAATTCAAAATTTGAACAATTTGTTCGTTCTCATTTATATTAACTTAAAGAAGGAAAATGATTAAAGCTAATTTAAAGTTAAGTTAGAGAGTAAATTTTTAATAAAAATAAAACGAGTAATTACTAATTTACTGGTAATATAATGACTTTTTCTGCATATTCAGTTAAAATAGACTGCAAACTGTAGAAACAATTATTGTGAATGTGTCTTAATTTATTAATATGCATTGTTATATTTCTAAATATGTAATATGGCCCCATTGGCTGGACCCTAATGAACTTAGATCGCAGCAAACGATATTGTTTCTATATATATTTTCGTCCGGATTGAAGCAATTCAAAAAACGTTGTTCAAATTTACTTTGAGAGTCTGTAAAATTGGCATGGAAAGCTAGTTTTTCATTAAATAAGTCTTCTAGACCTCTATTCTAAGGCTGATCTTATTCTGTTCAGTTTTTGTCAGCACATTCTTAAAATTTGATATGAAGACTAACTTATTTAGTTGTTCCAGTTAATATATGTTAGTTAACATTGTCAATTTTGAACATTCTGTTCATTGTCAGTCATTAATATTTGAATATTTGAATCCTGACGACATGGCTCACCCATTAAACGAATTTTTATGCTTTAGAATTTCAAATTGGTCAATTTAATACTGACATATATACTAAGTAAGTTATTTGGCCCCAGTATAGTAGAAATAAATAAATATCTTATCTTATATAGCAGCGAAATGGAAGCACTAATAGATGATAAAAATATAGTACATTTCATAAAAGCACCAGTGGTTAGAAAATAGGTTGCCAATTGCCAAAAATATAATAAGAGGAGTAAGAAAAACGGGAAGATTGAGAAAAAGATATAAAAAGATTGTAGAGCTATGGAAATCTGTTGGTCTGTTGCCCAAAATCGACTAGTATGTAGTATCACTATGGAAAGTAAATTTCGTGGGAAAACAAAATTTAAAACACATAATTTAGATTTAATTGAAGAATTATATTTATTCATAGAAAATTTGGCGCTAAAACACTTTACCAAATTACAGAAACTTAAATTTAAATAGTTTTTTATTCAAATTTACACATTTAACTCTGAAATTATGTGCAAAAAAAAACTATCTACAAAATATATATTAATATCTTTTGTTGTTTGTGTGTACTTTTGCATAACTTTTCATATTATTTTTCAAAACTATTTATTTTTTGTGTAAATTATAAAATATTAGAGCAATTTTTCAAAGTGCAACATTTTATTACATTGTAGTTCCGGAAGATAATCTTTGAAAATTAATTACTAATCATAAGAAAATATGTTTTTATTTATTTTATACGCATAATTGTTATGAAAGTTTTATACTATACAAAAATTACGCAAAATTACGCTCTATAGTCTTACACTAATAATAATGTTTTATAACTGAAAAATAATTGATAATGGTTTTACAAAGAAATAATTTTCCAGAAATTTCATTTATTTTATATTTAAAAGTGAAAAATTATTGCATATTTATGTACCATCAAAATTTAATAAATAAATTATAGAAATATAAAAGTAAAAAAAAAAAAGGGAAATTTTTTTAAATGTAATTTTCAGAACCACAAAAATAAAAAAAGTTTGATGAAAATTTAAAATCATACTTTTAAAAGCATTCACTTTTTATTTATTGGTTTTTGAATTATTATTTATTTAATAATTTTTTTGGTAAAAGTTAAATATAAATTTAATATATTTTTGAGAATATAATTCGACTTTTTCGAAATGGAGATTAAATTTGGAATTAAATAACTAGAAATTGTGAGGAAAATAAGTCATTTAGATTAGAGTAATTTAATGCAGCAATAAAATTTTGCAATTATAGCATTTATCAATCGTAATTTTAAACTTACAAGTCTCAAAAAAGTTTAAATTATGTTATAAAGTAAGTGATTAGTTTGATGGAACCATTAAAATGGTGGCAATTTTTACTTCTTAATTATTATGAAAAGGTTAGCTATTCTAATTTTTAGCCAGTTTTTATGGCCACTTCAAATAAACTTATAAAATACTGACAACATTCACAGTTTAGATATTGTAGTTGTGTATTTTAATTACCAATCCACTTTGTATACCTTTACACAAGGATTCTAATGCTAGAAAAATATCAACACGCCGCTGTGCCACTGGCGCTTGTTGTAGGCAAACTTGGCGTATATAGTTCAATTTAGAACGATTATGTTGACCATTGGAAAAACTTTGGTATTACAGAATTTTTTTAATAATTTTACAAGAATTTTTAATATGTTTTAAAACAGCCTAAATAAAGTCAGTAATTATTTAAGCGATTTTCATACCAAATACTTCAATTAAGTGTAAGAAACAATTTCTATTAAAAATTGAAATATTTAATTTGTACAATTACCAAAAATTGGTAAATTAAAAAAACCACGAAATTCTTACTTCAAATTAAAACTTTAACATTTTTGGTGCTTTTGATTTGGTGTGAAAATGTGAAAACCTTCAAAAAAAAAACAACAAAAATTTCTTTAAACTTTCCATTCACAAATCATTAGTGTAATAATATCGATTTTCCAATATTTTTTTTAACTCTCTCTGTTTCTAAAACTACACCTACAATCTTCATTTAGAAACTCACGTATGGACTGTGAGTGAACTGTAGTGATAGCCAAATCTAAATTTCCTTAAATTTTCTCATGATGACTATTCGAAATATCGAAAAACCAAAAACTTCTTACTTTCATCGATATAAATTTATAATCACTTTTAAAAATGTATAAAAAAAAAACGCTTTTACAAAACTGTCGAAAGGAAAAGTCCAATTAAAAAATGGATTTATAAATTTTTTGTTTTAATTTACCGCAAAAATGTGTTAAAAATTTCATTTATTGTGAATTTGGAACATTTAACGGATTGGTCATCTGCAAAAAAAAAAAAATGATATTTGTGTATTGGCTTCACCTTAGCTTCACCTTCAACATTAAGATTTAAAATTTATTTTATTTTTAATTGTACGCATTATAGAGTGAAATTTCAAAGTATTAACAGTTTTCGCATTTAAAATTGTTTATGTGGTAATTCAAAAGATACTTTTTTTTATGATTATATTAAAATACCGATATTTGTTATACTTTACATTAATTACATTCAGAGAAGAAAAAGATATTATTTTCTCTTTCAATTTAATGGAATTTTTTGTTATCTATTTCGAGTTAATAAGTTCTGAAGTATGGCAATAATAAATATAAATAAATTTGAAAAACGTTTATGTTTTGAATATCTTTTAAATAGATTTTATAGAGTTCAGTAGGGTAAAATTCAAATAATAATAAGAATTATGATTCAAAATGCTTCAAAAATTACGATTTAGAAGACTAAAAATTCAAAGAAAATTAATTTAAGGCAGTAAAATGGTGGAAATATATAACTGCCGGAATGCATAACTGCCAAAACGCCGGTGTTCAGAAGACTACTGATAACCAAATGTTGAAATGTTTGGATCAATAGTCTCAGTATCACAAACTAAGAACAGCATCATTATAATATTGTGACTATAAATTAGTGTAGAATTTCGACAATACATTATAACTTAATATAAAGTGTATGTAACAAATTCATACAATTTTGGGATATGATGAGATCCATATGTTTCACAGCTAACCGTTTAACAGAACGTAACTTTTTATTGCGCACATTTCATCATGAGAACTTTTCATCGCTCATGAAATAACTTCTTTTTTTTAAATAGTTTTCTTAAATACAAAAATTTCTAGATTATTGTATGATAAAAAACTTTCGGTCCTGAAGTATTTCCGAGATGAAATTTACACAAAATAAGATTCCCTACGATAATTTGCCCTGGAATCATCACAATTTACTATAAAAATGTTAAATTTTGGAAGCGTCAACTCAATATTTCTAAAATTATTTAAACTGTGAATTTTAATCATAAATTTCAATGTTTTATAATCATTCTGCCAACTAATTTTCTATAATGATTTCTGTCCAAAAATTTTGCTGCTTTTAGATTTCTAAATTTTACGAATAGTTTTAATTATAACTATGAATGTTGCATTAGACTTGATTGTCAATTAAATGGATACGTATACGCGAAATATTGATGAGCACAGCATCATCTCCTAGAACCCCATTTCAGATATTAATGAAATTGCACACAACTTACACCCATTCTTCATGCTAAAATTTCCCATTAATATTTCATATGGTCCAGCTGGAGCATATAGTAATTATTATCTGAATTAATGAAACTTGGTATATACATACATAATTTAGTTTGTGCCTATAAAATTTAGAGCCCCTTCAAAATTTCGTATAAAGTAAAAAACATTATTGGTGTCTTAAAATAGAAATATTTAACAAAACACTGGTGGCAATAAATCACTATTTAACCTAACTACGGTTTATCTGCTCCCCCTAGTTAACAGTTTTTTTTTATTGTATGTGCTTCTATTTTGAATTCGATAAAAATTATATTCAAATTAGAATTCTTCAATATAGCAAAAAAGCAAAGAAGAATTAATAAATTTGTATTACTGCTAGCGTCAGCGTTTTTTATTTTTTCATTTTCAGTAGTAGAGAATAATTGAAATAAGAATTAGAAAGCTTATTTTCAAAATAGATTGAATTACATTACATTACAGTTATAGATTTTATATTGTTGTAAGTTTTTAAATGAAAAACCATAGAAGAAAAGAGCCAGCAAAAATAATTAGATCAAACCACGGATAAACTTATATTAAACTGGAAAACTAATTTAACAAACAAAACAAAAAATTGATCTAATTTTGTTGTTAAATTTTATAATATGCTATAACCTCGGGCATAGAGTGGTAGTTGAAAACCAATTTTTGACATCTAATTCAAAATTAAATGAATTGTTTTCGGAAGAAATGTCTTCCGAAATAAAGAAATTTTTGTCATATATACTCTAAAAAATTTCGGTGTTAAATGTAATTCAAATTGGAAAGTTATTAATTAAATAATGCATTACTTTTGTAACACAAAATTCAATTACAAGTTATTATTGTGTAAATGTACTTGTAATTTCAATGAGTAATAAATTATTTGAACGTCTATAAAAATGTACATTAAATTAACAATTAAAAATTGAATTGATAATTTTCGGCGTTTACGTTAAGACAGATTAAGAATGGTTTAGGTTAGAACAGATTTAGAAAGGTCTGATCTTTTCTAAAGCAATCATATGACCATTTAATTTTTGTTTGACTACACTGAGGGTAATGTTCCCAGTTTCCCAGATTGCGTTAACTATAGGTTTATAACTTGGTGGCTGTCTATCATAATTAACCCGAATTCTTTAAGAATGAATACGTTATTGCGCAGAACTCAGAATCAGAACACTCTTTTTAAAGTCCAAATTTTCATCTCTTCATTCCATTATAGAGTAAAGTAAAATATTTGTATTAAATTTGGTATAACTATAAAATTTACTGATATTTAAATAATTAAACTATAAGGGACTCTATTTGAACATCAAATTTTTTAGAGTGTAAGAACATTGATTTCTACAAATTTTGATATTGGTTGTTGAAAAATTATTGATAAATTGTTAAAAAATTATTATTTTTTTAAAAAAAATTTCTTTCTAAAACCCCAACTTTAAATATTATTTATTCAAGTCATCATAATCGAAAAGAAAAGACAAAATTATTATTTTTATATACATAATGTGAATTTTCCCAGGATACATCAGCAAAAATTGCAGGAGGGCACAAAAAATTTAATTTAATATAATTTAATTTGCAAAAAAAAAAAAAAAACAATATTTAATTTAAAATCACGAAAAGAATTAAAGAAAAAACACTGTGCGAATTCATGGCAGCAGCAATTAAATCCACTGGCGGGGAACCAAACCTTATACGTGATGTTCCACAAATAATTTTTAATACAGAATAAAAATAATACAATTTAATTAACATTAGTTAGTTGTTTTTGTTGGTGTTATAAATTATGATTTAAAATTATTTACCATCAGCCATTTTAATTGTTTTGTTGTTGAAGCTGTCAATGTACTTTGCACGGTTTGTTGAATTTGAAAGAGAAATGTTTTTATATAGTTTGTATTTTTTTTATATATATAGTTCATAATATAAAAACTGCGATATTTTATTGGTATCATGCAGAATATATGTTTTCTTTTCATGTTATATTTTCATATAAAAATCATAATACTGCATAATAAAAAGTTTTCACGTAATAAAAACTTATCATAATCGATTTGTTAACATAGATCATCGATCCACTAATATACTTAATTAATGAAACTTATACAGCGTGCCATAATTTTATACACCTCTATTAGAGTTCTATTTGCATTATCTTTCTTTATAGTGTAGTGTTGTAGATAGTCTCGCCGTTGACACTCTTGTCAAACGGTCGAGTTGTGACATTTATGATACAAACAAAAAGCAAACAAAATTGAAGTATTTCATTATTTTACACAGCTTCAATTAATTTTTCTTCAAAATTTGGATATTAATTTTTTTATCAGTTAGTAAAATTATATTTAATTTGAAATCGATTGTACATTCTTTCACCAAGGTCATATAACTATCGGTGAAACTATCTCCACTATTAAGCTTCTGGATTGCAATCTGGACTATTAGCTATAAGGCTTCTGGATTGATAACTACTCACACCAAAATTAGATTCTTCTTTTCCTCGACAACGGAACCGTCTTTCGAGAAGAATCGTAACTATAAACTTCTTTTTCTCAAAACCGTTGTTAACCTTATATACGTGATGGTTGATTTCATAGTCGATTCATAGCTCTCATTATTGATCTTATTTAAGAATTCTTTCTTAACAGAGAGTCAATAGATAACAGCTGAAGGAAATAGTTTTGTTTTTTTTCAGAACTGAGAAGCTCGAAAGAAGTGGTAAATATGTTAATTCACGATGTTTTATTAATGTACATAAGTTTCTTATAATCTTAATGATTCAATTGTTAAATATAGTTGAATAATTTGTATTAACTATTTTTTCTTGGACATCTATTTAGTGCTTTGCTACTATTATATTAACAATTTCATCAGGTTTTTTTTAAATATTTAATACTTGTACTTAAAACATGGTTGATAATCATTAATTAATCTGTACTGAGCTTAATCCATTCCGGATTGTTACGATTTTCACAGCATGTAGTGAAAATCTATTGATGTCTCTTCCACTGCACCGAGAAAAATTTCATCGTTGAAATTGATAATATGTTATTATCAAATCCTTTTACTAAATATATCTGTTGAAAAGATAATATTTTAGTTAATTCCATAATAATACTGCCAAATATAAAGAAGACATTATCATTTCCAAAATAAAATTATTGTTAAATTGAAAAATCTAATATGTGTTAATTTGAAAATAATTATTATCTATTTGAAAATAAAACAGTACAATGTACAGATATTACTGTCAAAAGGACAACTACTGATAATCTATTAGATAATAATATTGTCAACTCGTTAGACTTATTTTTATTCTTTAAGTATATTCCATTGGATAATAATATTATCCATTCAAAAACACATTGTTCGATTTTTAATGCGATGCAAATTGAGTAGAATTTATAATATATTGTTATTCATTGTACTAAATTATTTTCGATAATAATTTATATTTATTTGGTCACCTTATCGTTATACGCTATTAATAAATAAACTTATAATAAAAAGGCGACCATACACACTAAAAATAATCGGTATGTAAAATTTTAACAAAAATGGTCCGTTGATATTTTTCAGTTAAAATTTTGTTAATTCTACTTTTATTTCAGCTAAATTGATCCATTTAATAGAAATTTAGAAATTTTGTTCTAAGAGGCGATCGTAAAATTAACATTGCGTTGGAATGTAAAAACTTTAAATAAACAAATACACATTTGGACGTTAACATAACATACCGAACCGTAAATAAATATCAACTATTTGAACAATTTAATGGCTGATCAATTTATTTTTAACCTACAAAAAAAATAATTTAATGTGAATGAAAACATTGAATTTTAAATATTTTTTATTTCATTAAAATATCACTGATGGTTGGGTGGCAATATATAATTATATCTTCGGAACCCTGTCTCCGAGGAACGGGCCCTAAATCAAAAATGTAAAATAAGAATATTTATTTTTGCAGGGCTATATCTCCAAAACTTGGCACCCAAATCAAAAAAGTTAAATAGAAAATATGCGTAATTTTCACCAATCTATAACCTGCCCAAATTTGAACCAAATACCTTCACCCGTTTCCAAAATAGAAAAATATTTGCAATTTTTTTAAAAAAATTTCAAAGTCCCCAAAATTTCACATTACTTTAACATGAAAATATGAAAACTAAATTTCTAAATGTCTATTTTTTGAACGCCTTATCATACGAATCTGAAATTTGGATCATAAAGAGCTAATCAAAGATGCACCAGATATATGTTTACAAATTTACATTCCTTGCCCCCCTTCCTGAGATATGACCCCATATTAGTGAGATATTGAGATATGTATAAGTGGGAGGGGTGAAGTCCTATGTAAAAAAGTTGTTCTAACAAACACACTGTTTTTGAGAGATTTGTATATATTAAAAATTTCAATTCCATAACATTTTCCGTTTAGGAACTAAGGGCTTGAGAAAATTTGACATTTTTATTTTTGGAGGGCTATATCTCCGAAACGTGGCACCCAAATTAAAAAAGTTAAATAGAAAATATGCGTAATTTACACCAATCTATAACCTGCCCAAATTTGAACCAAATACCTTCACCCGTTTCCAAAATAGAAAAATATTTGCAATTTTTTTAAAAAAAATTCAAAGTCCCCAAAATTTCACATTACTTTAACATGAAAATATGAAAACTAAATTTCTAAATGTCTATTTTTTGAACGCCTTATCATACGAATCTGAAATTTGGATCATAAAGAGCTAATCAAAGATGCACCAGATATATGTTTACAAATTTACATTCCTTGCCCCCCTTCCTGAGATATGACCCATATTAGTGAGATATTGAGACATCTATAAATGTACGACATTTTCGTACGACATTTTCAATTCTGGCCCCACTCTCGGAGAAATGGCTCTAAAGGTCTAAAGTAATTATATCTTTGGAGGTCATAAATGACAGGAGTGGGGCCTGAGGGCTCCAAATATAACAAATTAAAAATTATCCATTATAAAATTGATAATAATATTATCAACTCAAAACAAAGTGATTTTCAATTTGATAATAATATTATCAATTCAAAAGAAAATGTTTGGAATTGATAATATTATTATCCATTTGATAATATTGTTATGCGTTTGATAATATTTTATTCATTTGATAATAATATTTTCAAGTCGATGTTAAAACACGCTTGTTTTTGTTTTATTCATAAATTTAATCAGTTTATTCTAAAATTTTATGATAGAAAGACGTGATCCTAAAAAAAAAATTAATAAATAATTAAAAAAATTTGTTTTATTTACGGAAATTAATAGTGATTTTTTTATTGTGTAAATGTAAAAATATTGTCCATCCAGTGCTATTATAGTGAAAATTAATATTGTGAAAATTAATATTGTGACAATTAATAAATGGATAAAGAAATTTCTAATTTAATTAAAACATTAAATTTAAGTGATCAAAAAGACTATATGAACAAAATTTTCGATATATTGAATGGTAATTATGATTTTATTTGTGAAGAAAATAAAAATATAAATCAGTTAATATCTAGCAGATAATGACATTAATTTGGAAAAATTAAAGCATCTGACACCAAGGCATCTATCTCTAATTTTGCAAAATGCAAATATACCTATTGCTGAACGTGTAAACTTTGAGATTCAGATAATCATTTGGCAACGTTCTTTGGTATTAAAATACTTTATTTTAACATAGCTATAATATAAAAACGCATTCGATTTCACAGGGTATCCTTAATATATGTCCAAACTGCGCTTCTCCGGCTTATTTTAATAATAGTTTCGACAAATAAAATTTATATTGAAGTTTTCGTTTATATTAGAAATCAAATTTAGTGTAAGAAGTCCTGTATATACTAAAAACTAAAAATGATATGTTTTATATGTAACTTTAGCTGTAATAATATTACAGCATTAATTATACATTTAAAAATTTTTCATTCGTTAGGATCATTTTGCGAATACGAATGTTGTGAAACTAATTGTGCTCAGAAGTTTTCAGATTTTAACTCTTTTAAACGACACTTGCATCGAAAACACTCTAGTGCACAACCTATCGAAGTGGATGTAAATAATTTAAATATAAATAATCAAAATCTTAAATCTGATAAACAAAACTATCTGATAGTATCTGATTTGCATTCAGTTTGTGACAATGATGTTATTTCATCAGATGGAATAAACTCTGAAACAACCGTTACAGAACATGAATATAATTCTATTTTAAATTGCGATAGTTTAACTACTCCAGAATCTGATGATTCTTTAGAGTATATTACTAAATCTATTATTCAATTTAGTTTGGATTTACATAGCCGCAACAATTTTACTCGGAAAGATATTAATAATATTAACATAGTTTTAATAATCAAAGCAATGAGAAACAAATATATCATATACTACAAGCAGCCCCAGGAATACAGCTACAGCAGACTGATGGCAACTCTGAAACAAATCTTTGTAAAAAATATATGGACATTAAAATGTTGTTTGATAGTTGGGAATGTAGCGAATTCTTGCAAAGTTTTATTGGTATATATAAATATATATTTTGAAACCGCTTTATTATGAAAAACATATATTTTTTTTGCAGATAACGATTTTGATATACGGCTGTTGAAATACATCACTGAAGATTCTTTGTATGAAATTTTGCAAAGTTTTGACGAAATATTACAGCAAAAATTTTTAAAACATTTAAGAATTTGGAGAAGTTCTCTTGGGCAAAAACATTGCAGTACTTGCACTTGCTCCAACACAAACATCATTGGCGAAAGCAGTTCTAAACCACCGTTTCCTAGTACCAGTAATACTTATAGTATAAATGATATATTAAATTCTTCCTCAGAAGGCAATTCTATCATCAACTTTTACAAGAAAAATGGAAGTTTAGTCGAAAATACTCGTAAAACGCTTTTGGAGGTTATTATGAGTGACTTTGTTTTAAATAAAAAGCTTGCTATGACAATACAATACGCAAGTATAATTGCTAAACAAATATGCATATTATTTCCAAAAGAAGTAGAGGTGAGTTTTAGTATAAGTATATTTTAGAACACAAAATTCAATTTGATGTATTTTTATAGGCACTTTATTTCAGTCACATATCAGGAAGTACTCCTAGAGGAAAGATTTATACAAAATATTATAATATATTCGAAAGCTTAGAGCTAATGGTCTTCTTGATAAAAATTAAAATGTAGACAATGCACAACAAAATACTGAAGAGCCTGCAGAAAAAACACATTTAGGTAAATACTACTATCATTCGAAACTTATATTATCTGATAATAAATTCGATAACTTTTTATTATGTATAGATTCAGAGGTTGATTTCCAAAGTCATATTAATTGGATTAAATTTAATAACAATGGATCATGGAATGAAATTGAGGAACATTGGAATGGTTGTAAAAATTTTAGAATAAAAAAATTTGCAGAAGTCACTACCACATCAGAAATTTTCAAAGAATGGCCTCAATATTTAATGCCAATGGGTTTTAAGGTGGTATGTTATAAATTTAAAATTATAAAAACATTTATTATATTTTCTTTATCTTTTTAATAGATTGACATTGATTTCGGTGCGTCACATTCAACAGGAAATAATTTGCTTTCAAATTATGACGATTTTGCGTTGAAAATTGTACCAATTTTGCAAGGAAGACTTAAAGATCCAGGTTGTTGCAAAATATTAAACGATTTAAAAGCTAATCCTGAAAGTTTCTCTGACAGTAAGTTTCATTTATTTTATGTGATTCTTTAAATGACAGCGTAAAAATATAAAACAAAATTAAATAAGTTTAGACTATAATTTTTATTAAACATAGTATAACACCATATCATTGTCTTGTACAAGAATTATTTGCGATTATTGTAGTTGCTAATTATAATGATTTAATGAAAATTATAGTTTAATGAAAATTATAGTCTGAAAATTTAACTTTTTTATTTTTTATACGTGTAAAACTAGAAAGAAAAAAATGTTAATTTTAATTTTTAATAAACTGAACAAAAATTTAGTTTTTTACAAAACGTTCAGAAATATTTACAGTTTACTTGTTATAAATTTTTATTTAGCATATGTATAATAAAACAAAATATAGTTTATATTTTTAAAATATGTTTCTATCATATTTTTCAATTTTACGAAATGAAACTCAATATTCATTAAAGATTTTGTGTGTCTCTTTTTAGGTGGAAAACAGGCTGCTATATTTTATGCCATACATGGCTACTTAATTCCAACTGTAAGGAAATCAAAACAACAATCAGATGGTAAGCCGCAGATTATAAAATACAGCATCAAAGATTCCCAGCGTTCTTTCTTTTTAAATGCCTCAACTACGGCTGGTGTTGAAGAATTAATATTAAAAATGAAAGAACAGCATACTTCTATTCAGCCCTTTATTATTATTTTAGGCGAAATACGAAATCCTGAAAGCATTTTCGTATATATGGATGATATTAAATATAAAATGTTTTCTATAGTTAAGTCCTTGGACATTTGTTTTAAAATATTCCATGTATTCAATCTTGAGTATCCAGAAGAGTCGGTGGCTGTTTGGAAATTTATACAATTATATTTCTTTAATATTAAAGATAAAGAAAATAAAAAAAAAAGAACTCAATCCTTCGATTACACAGCTTATTGCTGATTTAAGTAATAATTAAATAATTTGATATTATGTATTTAAATATATATATATATATATATATATATATATATATATATAGATATATATAGATTTAAATATTAACATAAAGTTAGAGAACATAATATAAATTGAATTAACATTACTTATTTATGAATTTCAATGTCTAATATATGAGGATATTTTTTAAGTTTTGATTTATTTTAAGAATAAGAAAATTTAATAATTAATAAATAATTTACATTTCTCTAATTTGCATCTGAAAATTAAAAAAAAATTAAAAAAGCTGTCTTGAATAAATATGATTCGAATATACAAATGATTGTAATGAAATATGAAAATAACATTTTTAATTTAATTGTTAAACAATATACATATAAAACTGTTAATTTTGATATTAAAACGTAATATAATAATGTAATTTTTTGTATCTATTGTTGTAGTTAATATATTAGACTATAAACTGAAAATATTTTGTGTTTCATTTGTGATAAACCCAAGTTAAGAAAACAGGTAATTTACAGGTATGTGCATCAAAAGGTGGACTGAATTGGATGAATTGGAATGGAAATTATATATATTATATATCGGAAAATAAAAATAGTTAAATTGATAATAAAGATTATTTTATCGATAATATTATATTTTCCTTTAGAAAATTTTGTCATCCATACTACATAGAATTATTTTAGAATTGATAGAAAAATATTATCAATTAGAAGTTTTTAGTTATAAATTCACCAATATTTACATTTTAATTCAACAGTAAATATTATCAAATGTAAAAAATCTGTTTATCCAAAAGAATGTTAAGATCATTAATTGGATCAAATATAGTTTTCAAATCGAAAATAATATTATCAATTCAAAAGAATTATTGTCAATCTAAAAATTTAAAGTTACTGGTTTGCTATTATCAATATGATAATATTATTGTCAAATAGATAATAATATAATCCAAAGGTAAGAAATCATCAATTTGATAATATTTTTATTTTCAAATTGATAATAATATTACCGGCTGAAAATCACTAACGAAGATTATCAAATCAACTGGGATTTTAGTTGATTTCACTGTTAAATTTTTCTGAGTGTGGAAATCATTGACAAAATGTTAACCGTACACAAAATGCAAACCGTTTCCTAAATGCAACATTGAATCTATGTTAAGCAGTATTTTCTCTATTTCCGAACCGAAGTGATCATTTTTTTATATACATTTACAGAAAATCGATAACAAAATTGAATAAATTGGGAAAATATTGGAAATTTGGAAATTTTATAGTCAATTAAAAGTTTTATTCAATTTGTAAATAAAAAAACGAAATTTATATTTTATCGATTACCCATCAATTAAAACTATATAAATTAATTACAAATTTGCCCTAAAAACTAATAATCTTAATAGATTTTTATTTTAACTAATTAATGATTTTGTTATTTTTCGTTCACAAAATAACAAAAATAAAATTGACAATTAATTTTAATCGAGAGAAAATTTTAACAAAATAACAAAAACAATTTAGTTTGTTTTCCGCAATATTTGAAGCATTTAATTTCTAAAAGTTTTCAATAATGTATTTTTCTATATCAATAGATAACATAAATTTACTTTTATATAAAAGTATTTTTCAACAACAAATTATTGAAGTTACTGATAACATTGGAAAATATACTAGTAACTAAACTATAAAGACTTAGAATGTAAAGAATTTTCACTGCCCTTAAAATAATCGATTTTCCTATAAATTTTAATTTTTTAGTTGTTTTAATGTTTATTGATAAGGTCGTTTTAGCTCACAAATTCAAAATGATTCATGATTATTAGATTGGCCGGGTTTTTTTTTAATTTGTCTTTGATGCCAAGGTTAAATTTTCTAGAAAAAAAAAATGTTGTATAAATATTATTTATGCTGGATTCGACTAGAATAAACGAAATTAATTAAAATTTATTTTTAATTTGTACAGGTGAAATTGTTTAATCAAATATATATCACAAAATTAAATACGTAATAGGTTAAAAATTATACTTATTATATAGCTATAGAAGGATGTAAGTCACATATGTTGTGACTGTTTAAACTCTTAATTAATAAGGGACCGGATTTTTATGCTTTTATGCTTTTGTCGCAGTTGCTTCTCCTCGAACTTGTATAAAATGAATCACCTCAAAATAACAAATGAACATTTTGTGTCACTCGTAAATTCTCTGGTCAAACCTTTACTAATAAAACTTAAAATGTTTCAAATTGTACCGATCGGCCTAGTGTTCTGCATATACCGTCATACCTAACTTTGTTTTAGCGGAATAATTCAGTTTTCACGTACATCAGTCACGTTCCCTCCACCTAGCATTGAAAATACTTAAATTTTTTGTTTGTACTTTAATAGATTATGCTAAAGCGTATAAATATCTTTTTCTTGGTGACACTGTTTCAAGCGTGAATAACTACTAATTTTTTAGTCTCGCAAGAAATTTTACTTTATTTATTTTATTCCGATCATAATACAATTTTCTGCAAATATCTATTCTATGGAGACTCTAATTACTAATAAAAACTTGCTAAATATAAGCAAAACGAATCGTGATCTTTAAAATTATAATATAAATTTTTTGCATTCATGAACTTTTTTTTTTTAGCGTTTTTAAACAAAATGAAAGAAGAAAAAAAAATATATTTTAATCAAAAAAAAAAATTGTATACCTTCCCAGGGTAGAGCGAAGTCTATAAAGTTAAAAAAATTTGAAATTAAATATTAGAATTTTAGAATTATACAAAGTTCAAATTACAGAAAATATAATTTTCTTATACAATTCCGGAAGTCTGTTAAAACAAAATATCTTAAATTACGCACCTTTATAAAATATGTAGTATATTAAATAATATAAATATAATTTTAAAATAATTTATGGAAAACTACAGAATAAAACGAAAAATAATGCTGCTAACCCAGGGGTGGCTCAAAACTCGTAACACTTTGTAAACAAATTGAAAAATGTATTATGCAAAATTTCAGAATTCTATAGAACACATAAATAATTAATGTATTTTATATAATTCGTAAATTTTGATTACAATTTATTGATCTAAAATTTATTGACCTAAACTTGCAGATTTCAAACTTTTACATCCAGGCATCAAAACTTAGATCAAGAAACAATAAAACTGTGTGACAAATTGCATTGAAATATCGGAAAATTAAATATAATTCGAAAACCGAAAAAACTTAGTGACCTCAAATTTTAAGTTATCGCGTACTCAATATAATATTTAGCAAATTTTGAATTCTCCAGTCTCCGAAACATAAAAAAAATATTGATTTTGAGCTATGTCCATTTTTTTGTACCGATCTTTCCAGTACTTATTTTACTTGTCTCATCACTCCTCGTAATAAGAACAAAATACTGTTTTGAACTTTTGAAACTTTAATATTCTATTTTCCCCCTTATATTTCTTTTATTTTACTACAGGTGTTTTTTTTTACCTTTGTTGACTATTTCTGTATATATATTTTCCTATATTTTATATTATAATTTGATTATCACATCATGTGAATTTCCGGTCCATGATTATGATTATTTCAACTATATACATATTTAGTTGTATATAATAGCACTAGAGAGAAGGGCCGTTTTTATGATATCACAAAAAAATCGTTTGATTACAAGACTTTTCAAAAATTTAAACTAAAGATGTATTTCGTTGGAGTAGTTATAGAAAAAATACTTAAATTTATAGTTGATCTAAACTTGAACTTTATTATAATTTATGTCAACTAAAGAAATTGTTAATTTTTGAATCTATTTTGTTATCTTCATGGTAAATTAAGATAGATGCCTCAAAAAAAGGAGTAAAGTATGAGCACTTAACAAAACAGAGCTATGTACATACAATAATTGGCCTATTCACATTATGCTCTACGAATGCAAGGCTGTAGCCCTGTAAAAATCTGGAATCTGATCGTTAAACAAAGGTGGGAAATAACTACTGAAATATTCTAGTTTGTTTCTCCTTCCAAACTTACCACATCTTCTGTAGTTCTACAATTCCAACCGTACAACAATTTTTTCCATAGAATTATGTGCAAAGTTGTAATTCCTGTATATAGACAGACTGTTTTTTTGGTTCATTTAGCTTCCCAAAACAGTTTCGTTTATAAAATAAGATTTTAGTTCATTGTTCTAATAAAACAATAGCAAATATACACTAATTTATGAGGCTTGTTTGACCCCACAAAAGATCAAGGAGTTAATTTGGCGTCTATAGTTTTTAAGGATATATATAAATAAATGAAATTAAATAACTTATAAATTTAATTTATTTGCAACACTGATTTATTAATTTATATACTAAATTTCATTAGAATCCTTGCAATAACAATATTTTCGTAAATGTGGATATAAATTATAAATACAATTCGCTTGGCTGTCATATTTATCAATTCTTCTTATTTGTGAAATTTTAACAATAATTTTATTATTGCCTGGGTTATGACCAACACTTGCTTCAAATATTGAATTACCTGGAACGACAGTTATTTGTATTTTATACATATCGAGTCCAATTATCTTTTAATTGTTTCTACAACAATTTTAGATATTTTTGTAACTAATTCGTCATTCTTTTTTAAATTAGTACTTTTTAAACAAGAACACCAATGTGGTTGTATATAGGCCATTGAACAGGAACGATTTTTTGGTATTAATTGAAATAATGATATACCACGTGGCACTGCTTTATTTTGATGTTTATTGAATTTCGGAGTAATATTTAAATTTTGTAATCGAAGTAAATCTAACAATGTTTCATGAATATCAAATGGTGTTGTTAAGAGATTTATGTTTTCTTGAAAATTATTAAAAGCTTTGGGAAATTGTATTTCAAATGATTTTGGAAATCTAAAACTTAAGAATCCTAAACGTTCAGAACTGAAAATAATAAATAATTTTCAATAAAAAAAAAGTATTACTATAATTTGTTTCGAACCTCTTCATTTCATGAGACATTATTATTAAAATTGTATTCGCTAGTAAATTTTGAGCATTTAAATTAACAAGCCATTCGTGGACATCTTTATCAATATTATCAAAAAAATTAATTGAATCTCCAATGCGAGTAGAATGAAAATTGTATATAAAACTTGGTGTAATATTTTCGTATTTTCTCATAAGCTATTTTAAGTATAATAAATTATTTTTGAAATATATGTTGATACAAATTGTCTTCCAGGTTATTCGATTTTAATCTGATATACTTTAATATTGAATTTTATTATATTCTGTAGGATTCCTTAAAATCCTATATATTTAAATATATTCCATAATAAAATATCATAATGTAAAGATGTAGAACACATATAGATTAATGGTCGAGTGTAAAACTTGATTAACACGTCCGCCGAAAAACCGTGACGATCGACAAATTCTGTATAAAGCAATTTAATCTTTTGACGGTTGCTCAATGTTTTCTTCAGAACGCAATTCGTGGAATATAAATAAAAATATAATAAATATGACGGAAAAGATAAAATTAAACCAATTTTTCGACGTGCCGGATTTTCGTCGCCCCGGAGATTTCTAATTGGTTAGAGTCTACCGTCATGGGTTTTCGGTGTTTGTGTAAATGAAGTTTAAAACGAACAAAAAATTGTCTTGATAATATTGGTTAGCATGAAAATCGTTGCACGTCATAAAATTATTACGCCATTGCAACAATGTATATTAGATTTTCGAAATACCTGGAGACACAATTACACCTCTAAACAAATCTTACTTTTATCGTATAATCTAACATAATTTGATGTCTAAACTTATTAGCAATACAATATTGATCAAAATATATATTCTTAGTTAGTAAACAGAAAATTCGCAAATAATGATCAGTTGGTTGTTTAAAAAAACCAATTCCATTAAACAGATGTTGAAATATGCCATTATTTACATTATCTTCATTAAATGCTGTTATATAACCAACTTTTTCATAATCTTTCCATATCATTGGATATAAATCAGCAAATCGAATACCATCAAAATGTTTTGTTGTTTCTAACAATTCTAATTCATTATAACCAGTTAAAATTGGTATTAAAGCTTGTGCTGTACTTTCACCAACAATATTATAACCCTTAAGAATATTTGATTTTAATGTTTCTGTTAAATATTCATAAGTTTTTTGAAATTTACTAATAAATGTATTACGATTTAATGATTCACAACCAAATATTAATACATTATAATGTTTCAAATTAGTTTTTAATTTACGACCTGGTTTTTTACGAACATCAATACCAATACCATTCCAGCTGTAAAGAAAATTCGTATATTGATTATTAGACTAACTATATTAGAGAAGTTACGTTTAAATACCGCGCACTGAGTCCTTTATTTGATTAATATTAATTATTCTAATTTTAAGTTAAATTTTAATCGATTTTCAATTAAATAAGGTCTACCACATAAGAACTTTTTTGTAATTTTAAATTAAACATACATTTTGGTTGAAAAATTTGTCATTCATTTGTTGTAGAAGCTTGTCCATGAAAAATAGTATCGCTCAAAAAAGTCCACTATAAGCAGATTGACAGACATTAATCATGTGAACGAAATTTTCAATAACATTTTTGCATAAAGAAAAATTGTGGCTCAATAATGCGTTCGATATTAGTTTCAAAGTCTTGAATTATTTGTGGATTATTCTCGTAAACCTTATCTTTCACATAAGTCCAACTAGTCCAATGGTATTTATTCGCATGTTCATGGTGGCCAATTAACATCACCTCTTCGCGAAATTAATCCCTCCAAGAAATCGAGTATATCATTAGCTGTGTATGGTATGTAGCGTCCGCCTGTTGAACCCACAAGTTAAAATATCATCTAATATTGGCCATAAAAAATTGATTATTATGCCTCTGTAGGGAATACAATTGAGAGTAATAGCATCAGCACATGCCTTATTTTCGAAATAATACGGACCAATAATTGTCTCTATTTTGAATATGTAAAAATTTTAATGACAGAACTAATTTCAACCCTATTGTGAGAAAAAGTTCTTATTGGTAGGCCCTTAACACTTAAAGTATTATAGAAATTTTCAATATTTGAACTATTTTTAAAAGATTTTTAATTGATATTATTCTATTTCTGAGTTTTTTCTATTACAGAAATAAATCACATATAAAATATACCTTTTATTATTTGATAATTTACAATCAGCTTTTATAAAATCTGATTTCCGTAATGTATAAAAACCATTAGCTGTTCTATTAAAATAATATATATTATTTTCATCTCTTCGTACTATATCATAATATGTACAATTAATATTTCCTTCTTTCAATTTTATTGATTCATTAATAGAACAAACTGAATCATTACATTGAAGCCAATCATCTTCTTTATCACATTTCCGTAATTTATTATTAACATTATATAATTTCAAAAGTTTAGAATTTGGTAAATCTGGAAGTATACATTCAACATTTTTTTCAATTGATTTTATTACTAATTCAAATTCAATAATATTACTAAAAATAAATTTTTCAATTTAATTAATTTTATAATAAATTATGAATATTTTTATAACGTATACTTTTCCGATATATTATTATCAACATTATTTAATAATTTCGTCATTATTATTATATATCCAATTATTAAAATAATTAATAAACATATTTTTTTAAAACTATATTTTTTTATAATACACATTTTAAATTAGTTGAACACGTAGTGAAGTGAAGTAAACATATTGTCAAAGTTTTCTAATGACAATTGCAATAAAATATATTTGAAATTTAACGAAATATTTAAATTGATTTAACTGAGTGAGAATATAACTAAGGAATTGTATATGACTTTAACCCTTTAACTCTCTATTAACCCTTTAATTAATTTACATAATTTTACGACACAAGGAGCTAAAGTGCATATTTTCATCTCGAATGAGAAAGTTTAATAGAACAAAGTTGACCCAAATAATCTCACGAGAGAAGACAAAACAGTGAGACCATTGTTTGTTAATATATTTTGTTGCGCTAACCGGTGCAAATACACTAATACACATGCATTCGATAGAGTACTTCATGGATTTAATAGCGTTCAAATAATTCTAAAATTCTTCATTTTAATTAAAAAATTCTAAATAGAGATTTAGCCGGAGACCAACCAGCCCAATAAATGATTTTTATCACCAAAAACCAAAACATTGTAATAATATTTTGAAGGCTTTGTTAAAATTCAATCTTATTACCATGAAAACTTCATCTGTAACTTTCGAATTTCTGTATAGATGTTGTTGTATAGATTTTATGCATCTTGAATGCTGTTAGAAGAGCCTAAGCTCTAAGCGGGAGTAAGTCTAGTAGAGCTTTTATGGCACATCTCACTCCATGGTACATATTTAATATTTTTACGAACTGAGTCTGTGTGGATCTCTGATACAATATACTTTTTGAACTAGCAAAACTGTAATCTTCAATTCTTTAGGAGACTAAAGAATATAATAAGAAACTGACATGTAATATGGAATTAGACTAGTGCTTGGAAAACTAGTATAATTGTTTGTGAAAATCTTACTTAACTTCATATTTTAGTTTTTCATATTTCTCATAAATCATTTTTAACCCAGACACCTTAATATTTTTTAGAGTAATATTTTTTCTTTAAATAACAATGTGCCCACAAAATGTTTTCTTTTTTTTTATATTTGTACTATATTTTGATACTTAAGCATTAAGATTCAATTACCCTCTTTATATAATTCTTATATTCTTTTATATACTGTATCATAAAGTAGAATCCGGAAAACAAAGAATCAACAATTTTATTTCATCTTCAAAAGTTTTTTAAAAATACAAATTTATGTATAAAAGAAAATCTATGTTTATTTAACAGT
The DNA here is from genome assembly GCA_963920725.1 of Rhamphomyia laevipes. Classification (NCBI taxonomy): domain Eukaryota; kingdom Metazoa; phylum Arthropoda; class Insecta; order Diptera; family Empididae; genus Rhamphomyia; species Rhamphomyia laevipes. Next base: position 4,495,198 of record OY987256.1, on the reverse strand, counting down.
TATTCATGTTTTAAAGCATTTTAGTAATAAAACATAATATAAATTTTTTTTTCATTAATTTCTTCTCAACCAGATGCAGAATTGTAAGCGGTCTCTGACATAGATGTACTGAGTGATACGGAATTTAAATGTATTTCTGAATAATATAAATTTATACATAATTTATGGTGGTGAATGTTTCTGTAACATTTGATTCGTCTATTTAAATCATAATATGCATAATGTTATTAAAAATATTATAAGTTTTCTTGGAAATTACTCTATCTTGAGAATATTTTTCTGCTTTTTGAATGCCATCAATTCCCTCGCATTCTGTATACATATTTACTTGGTTCATAAACGTACAAAATACAAGAACTGATTTGTAAAATGTGTATTCAAATTCCTCTGAAACTATAGGTTTGCCTACGGGTTTTTGAACTACAAAGTGAATGTGTATCACTTGAGAAGTACATATTTGAAACGAAGATTTGCGGATTAAACGTTCAAAATTAGAAATTAGAAATGTTATACATTTAAGTATAGTTTTAATTCTTATGACTGTTCAACACTGGAAATGTTAACAAGGGGAAGGTTACAAAGAGTTTGTAGGGAATTAGGAGCAAAGTAGTCACCAACAAATACCTACAAAGTAGAACTCGTAAATCTTTCTACCGTGCTCTTAACAAAACACTACATACTAATGAATCATGCCTTTAAGATACGGTGGTCCGAAGCACCTATTATGTATATAGAGAATGCAGAGACGAACGCGAGACTAGTGAACACTTTTGTGACACTACTGTACACTGTGTCACTGTATCTGTTTATGGTAAGGTGTTTTTTGGGTTGGAAACCAATTTTCTGTTTCGGTCAAAAGAGTTGTTGTCTCAGTCGACCATCGTGACATATGTATCATAAAGGCTTCGAGGGATACAATGGACATAATTCTGAACTCAGTGCCTAAATCCTAGCGGTTACCCTCATAGAAACAATCAATTAAAAGAAATTATTAGTTACATATTAAATTAATTAGTTAAAATATTTTTCATTACTAATTTTATTTAACCTAATTGGCTGAAGAGTGGTGGGTATAAATAATAATAAAACTTTCAACACAATTAGAAACTAATTAATTAATTTCATCTAAGGTTAGTCGAATTAAAAAAAAAGTCAAATTAATAGTTTTTTTATTTTTTATAATAGTTTGAGGTTATAAATAAATTTTTTTAGTTTAATTGGAAAAGTTTTTCTTCCGTCTTTTCAACATTTAATAATTATTCTTTATATTTTAAATCATTGTGCCTAAATTTTACCTTATATATAAACATTTATTTATGATATATTATTATTATTATTTAATAGTTTTATTAATCCAGAAATCTGTAATATAATTTTCTTACTTTTCATTGAGAAAATAACGTAAAATTGACATTGCTTCATTATCAGATATTTTTGATAATTATTAAACCTTTTAAGTGTAAATACAATAGCGACAATTAATAAAATGACATGAAATGAAGTCACACTAGCTTTCCAAAACAGGTTTGTATATAAAATAAGGTTTTAGTATCTTTGAGCTAATAAAAAAATAGCAAATATACACTGATTGATGAGTCTTGTTTGACCACACAAAAGATCAAGGAGTTAATTGGGCGTCTATAGCTTTTTAAGGATATATATATAAATAAATGAAATTAAATAACTTATAAATTTCATTTATTTGCAACACTGATTTATTAATTTATATACTAAATTTCATTAGAATCCTTGCAATAACAATATTTTCGTAAATGTGGATATAAATTATAAATACAATTTGCTTGGTTGTCATATTTATCAATTCTTCTTATTTGTGAAATTTTAACAATAATTTTATTATTTCCTGGGTTATGACCAACACTTGCTTCAAATATTGAATTACCTGGAACGACAGTTATTTGTATTTCGTACATATCGAGTCCATTTATCTTTTCAGCTGACATATCTGGTAAAAATCCATCAACATCTTTAGTATTATTGAAACGAATTAAATTCTCATTTTGAATTAGTTTTATAGCCCAATTTACTTCTGATAAGGATAAAAATTCACATAAATTTCGAAAATAAATTGTATAATTATTAATTGTTCCTATAACAATTTTAGCTATTTTTTTAACTAATTCATCATTCTTTTTTAAAATAGTACTTTTTAAACAAGAACACCAATGTGGTTGTATATAGGCCATTGAGCAGGAACGATTTTTTGGTATTAATTGAAATAATGATATACCACGTGGCACTGTTTTATTTTGATGTTTATTGAATTTCGGAGTAATATTTAAATTTTGTAATCGAAGTAAATCTAACAATGTTTCATGAATATCAAATGGTGTTGTTAAGAGATTTATGTTTTCTTGAAAATTATTAAAAGCTTTGGGAAATTGTGTTTTAAATGATTTTGGAAATCTAAAACTAAAAAATGGTAAACGTTCTTCTTGTTTCCCTTGTATTAAATAAGGAACGTTGACAAATCTGAATATTAGAATTTAGTTTTGAAATACTATCTTTCATTTAAATAAATATATTCTTACAAACCTATTACCATGATCCGACATAATTATTAATATGGTATTATCAAGTAAATTCTGGTCATTTAAGTTCACAAGCCATTGACGAATATCTTTATCAGCTTTTCCAATTAAATTGATTGAGCCTAGAGAAAGACCAGAATAGAAGCTAAATGTAAACCGAGGAGCAATGTTTTCATAACTCATCATAAACTATATATGAAATAAGTTGGTACATTTTTGAAAATTTAAATACAAAAAATCTTACATTTTCCACATAATTCATCATCATAACATGTCTGAATTTATTACCAAGACAATACTTATGAGACTTATTTCGTTTAATTTTTAAATACACAGTTCTCATATAGTGATCAGTTGGTTGTTTATCAAAACCATTCAGGCGATATGTAAATGTACCAAAATGTGGTATATCTTCATTAAATGACGTTACATAACCAAATTTTTTGTAGTCTTTCCATATAATTGGATATGAATCCACAAATCCAGAATTCTTAATACGATTTCTTGTTTCCGGTAACTCTAATTCGTTATGGCCAGTTAACATTGGTATTAAAGCTTGTGCTGTACCTTCACCAACAATATTATAACCCTTAAGAATATTTGCTTTTAATGTTTCTGTTAAGAATTCGTAAGTTCTTGGTAATGTTCTAATAAATGCATTACGACTTAACGAATCAAAACCAAAAATTAAAACATTATATAATTTTAAATTGGTATCCGATTTTTGTTTTATTGACCGTATACCAGCTTTTAAGCCAGTCCAGCTAAAAGATAAAATAATCTTATATAAAGAACTTCAGGTTTGTTTCATATTTCTAGTTTAAAAGTTTTATGGAAGACGGACAGGAAGACAGTCCCATTGTAACTATAAACCATTTTGTATTATGGTCAAACTTAAAGAATATTTATAATTACCTTCCACCTTTTGATGATTCACAAATAATTTTTACAAAATCAGATGACTTTAATGTATAATTACCATCGGTAGATAGTGGTAGTCCAAACTTAATGAGATTATCGGTTTCTCGAAGTATATCTTTATAAATACAAGTAATTTTTCCTTCTCTTAATCTAACTGATTCTTTTATGGAACAAATTGATTTATGACATATAACCCAATCTTCTCGACTAGAGCAGAACAGTGGTTTATTATCAACATTATAAAATTTCATTAGATCATAATTGTCAATTGGTAAATCTGGTATTTTGCATTCAATATCATTTCCACTTAATGTTATTAGTGATTCAATTAATTTACTAAAATGATTTTTTTTAATTTTAAAATCAATTTACGTTCAAATTATTTTACTTTACATTTTATAATTATTATCCTCTTCAAAAGATTGGCTGGTTTTCGGTGAAATCAAAGAAAATAATTGAAATAATATTAACACTCCAAACAATAAAATAATTAATAGAATATAATTCTGCAAATATTTTAATTTATATTTTAAAAGAAACAATTTTAATTGCAACATTTCTTTATATTCAATAGTTCAATCTGATGTTAAATGACAGATAAAATGATATGTCAACGTACAATAACAACCAAATCAAAGTAAACTTGAAATTGAAACTAAACTGATCACCAGTGGAATAGAATTTTCATTTAAAAAATCATTGACTTTTTTAGGGAATCCTTATTTATAGGGTCGGGATAAAGAAAAAGGAACTATTTGTAAAGCAATACATTTTAAACAAATAAAATGCGGACTTTAGCATAAATTATAATTTATTAAACAATAATTATAAATTTAATATTTAAATCGGATAATTTATATAACTTATCTTTTAATTATATATATGTAGTTTGTTTTAAAATTTATAAACACGACCGCAAATTCCTTAATGTGACAGTTTCTTTTCGTACTTAGAAAATTCACCATACTTGTTAACTGGATTGATGAACATCACTTAAAAATAATTTATAGAGTTTAGGAAGGTAAACCTCACTGAATCGAGTTTATTATCGATGAAAATTACAAAAGCGTTACACATACTACATCATACATATACATATCAAAAAGTCTCCGAAGTAATAGTGTTATATAATTCTGTTATATAACACTTTTAAATAAACAATTTTATTAAATAGGAAATCTAAATATCATTAATCTTGTAAATATTATTCGGAAACATGAGACTTCAGCAACACGCATAGACTCACCTCTAGTGAAATGAACAGCACACCGTAGGAATGCTTCTTCAAAATGCGAACCCATATGAACAAAATCGAGGAAATGTAAGGGTGATGCTTGGGAATGGCCTTACTCTTCAAGACCACCGTGAATCATGATTTTACTGCTCCATAGTTAGACGAATGTCTTTCAGGAATAGGGAACAAACATGCCGAAAAGGATTAAAGAAGTATGAGCACTTAACAAAACGAGCTATATACAATAATTGACCTATTCACAGGTCAATGCGCGCTGTATCACTTGAACAAAATCGGAAAGTTAGATAACAGGGGCTATGGGTTCTGTTCGGAATATGAAGAAAGTGCTGAACATATGCTCTGCGAATGCGAGGTTGTAGCCCTTTAAAATCTGGAGTCTAATCGTTAGAAAAACAAGAGTAGGCAATATTCTAAAGTATATTCAGAAATATTCTAAAGTTTGTTTCTTCTTCCTAACTTACCACATCTTCTGTAGTTCTACAAGCCATACAACAAATTTTTCCGTAGAATTATGAGGAGAGTTGTAATTCCTGTATATAGACAGAATGTTATTTGGTTCATATAGCTTCCCAAAACAGTTTTGTATATAAAATAAAGTTTTAGTTCATTGTTCTAATAAAACAATAGCAAATATACACTGATTGATGAGTCTTGTTTGACCCCACAAAAGATCAAGGAGTTAATTGGGCGTCTATAGATATTTAAGGATATATATAAATAAATAAAATTAAATAACTTATAAATTTCATTTATTTGCAACACTGATTTATTAATTTATATACTAAATTTCATTAGAATCCTTGCAATAACAACATTTTCGTAAATGTGGATATAAATTATAAATACAATTTGCTTGGCTGTCATATTTATCAATTCTTCTTATTTGTGAAATTTTAACAATAATTTTATTATTTCCTGGGTTATGACCAACACTTGCTTCAAATATTGAATTACCTGGAACGACAGTTATTTGTATTTCGTACATATCGAGTCCAATTATCTTTTCAGCTGACATATCTGGTAAAAATCCATCAACATCTTTAGTATTATTGAAACGAATTAAATTCTCATTTTGAATTAGTTTTATAGCCCAATTTACTTCTGATAAAGATAAAAATTCACATAAATTTCGAAAATAAATTGTATAATTATTAATTGTTCCTATAACAATTTTAGCTATTTTTTTAACTAATTCATCATTCTTTTTTAAAATAGTACTTTTTAAACAAGAACACCAATGTGGTTGTATATAGGCCATTGAGCAGGAACGATTTTTTGGTATTAATTGAAATAATGATATACCACGTGGCACTGTTTTATTTTGATGTTTATTGAATTTCGGAGTAATATTTAAATTTTGTAATCGAAGTAAATCTAACAATGTTTCATGAATATCAAATGGTGTTGTTAAGAGATTTATGTTTTCTTGAAAATTATTAAAAGCTTTGGGAAATTGTGTTTTAAATGATTTTGGAAATCTAAAACTAAAAAATGGTAAACGTTCTTCTTGTTTCCCTTGTATTAAATAAGGAACGTTGACAAATCTGAATATTAGAATTTAGTTTTGAAATACTATCTTTCATTTAAATAAATATATTCTTACAAACCTATTACCATGATCCGACATAATTATTAATATGGTATTATCAAGTAAATTCTGGTCATTTAAGTTCACAAGCCATTGGCGAATATCTTTATCAGCTTTTCCAATTAAATTGATTGAGCCTAGAGAAAGACCAGAATAGAAGCTAAATGTAAACCGAGGAGCAATGTTTTCATAACTCATCATAAACTATATATGAAATAAGTTGGTACATTTTTGAAAATTTAAATACAAAAAATCTTACATTTTCCACATAATTCATCATCATAACATGTCTGAATTTATTACCAAGACAATACTTATGAGACTTATTTCGTTTAATTTTTAAATACACAGTTCTCATATAGTGATCAGTTGGTTGTTTATCAAAACCATTCAGGCGATATGTAAATGTACCAAAATGTGGTATATCTTCATTAAATGACGTTACATAACCAAATTTTTTGTAGTCTTTCCATATAATTGGATATGAATCCACAAATCCAGAATTCTTAATACGATTTCTTGTTTCCGGTAACTCTAATTCGTTATGGCCAGTTAACATTGGTATTAAAGCTTGTGCTGTACCTTCACCAACAATATTATAACCCTTAAGAATATTTGCTTTTAATGTTTCTGTTAAGAATTCGTAAGTTCTTGGTAATGTTCTAATAAATGCATTACGACTTAATGAATCAAAACCAAAAATTAAAACATTATATAATTTTAAATTGGTATCCGATTTTTGTTTTATTGACCGTATACCAGCTTTTAAGCCAGTCCAGCTAAAAGATAAAATATTCTTATATAAAGAACTTCAAGTTTGTTTCATATTTCTATAGTTTAAAAGTTTTATGGTAGACGGGCAGGAAGACAGTCCAATTGTAACTATAAACCATTTTGTATTATGGTCAAACTTAAAGAATATTTATAATTACCTTCCACCTTTTGATGATTTACAATAAATTTTTACAAAATCAGATGACTTTAATTTATAATTAGCAACGGTTATCCGTGCTAGTCCAAAGTTAATGTGATTATCGTTTTGTCGAAGTATATCTTTATAAATACAAGTAATTTTTCCTTGTTTTAATCTAACTGATTCTTTCACAGAACAAATTGATTTGTTACATTCAACCCAATCTTCTGGACCATTACTACAGTTCAGTGCTTCCTTATCAACATTATAAAATTTCATTAGATCATAATTATCAATTGGTAAATCTGGTATTTTACATTCAATATCATTTTCACTTGATGTTATTAGTGATTCAATTAATTTGCTAAAATGATTTTTTTACATTTTATAATTATTATCCTCTTCAAAAGATTGGCTGGTTCTCGGTGAAATCACAGAAAATAATTTAAATAATATTAACACTCCAAACAATAAAATAATTAATAGAATATAATTCTGCAAATATTTTAATTTATATTTTAAAAGAAACAATTTTAATTGCAACATTTCTTTATATTCAATAGTTCAATCTGATGTTAAATGACAGATAAAATGATATGTGAAAAGTGTCCAATAACAGTTATATCAAAGCGATCTTGATATTTAATAGCACTAAACTGCGTGTAACAGAAATTTTAATAAACATAAAACTTGGAATATAAAGGAATATAATAAATTTATCGAAAAAATAATATTTCTAATGTCCAAGTCCAAGTTACAAGATCTCACCTCAATTATTCTTGATTTTATGAATTTTTAAAAGAACTTTTTATAATGCCTCTAATAAAATTAAAAATTCCTTGGTTAAATATAACGTCATCCTGCAATATTAGTCTGGCCATCGTACAATACTAGAATTAGAGGTAATATTACACAATCAAGATCCAGAACAACTATTTATTTTCAAATTAAGTAATGCCAGTCGATATTTCAATTATACACTATACAAAGTTGAATTCTATGTTTTTTTTTTTCCTTCAGAAAGAATCATATTAAATAACCTACGGAAACATTGTTAGTTGTTACGACTTTTACTTCCTCTGCTAAATAATCAAGTTCGATCAAAGTTTGCAAAACAACCGAAGTCGCCCGCCACAATGATCACGTCCGCAGACCTCAAATCTATATTATAAGCAAAACCAAGAAACCGAGAGGACATTATTTTTGAAATGTTGAAATTATAAATAATTATATTATTTTAAAAAAAATTACATGTATCAGTATCACCTGCATCAAATACATCATTTATTTTATAAGCAGTCTATGCCCTTCTATACATATTTTCAGCTACCAGTGGTTATTTGTACAATCATTTCAATTTAAAATCTAAAGGTACGTAACGTACGCCATTTAATACTTTTAAGCAAAATTGTACAGAAATTACTGACAAAATAGTAAGAACAACAAAAATACAAAAATAAAAGAACTAACGAAACATTTGCATTTAAATTTCAATATTTTTCAAATTTAAGCGGGTTCTTTATTATAAATAATATTCATATATTTTATGTAATAATGACAAATATAATTTTTTTTTACACGAAAATATCATTAAAATTTGTTATCTCACACTTCATTAACGATTTCATGACATCACACACAATACACAAAACACCACATGATAATTCACGGTAAGAACTTAAAATGCTATTTTTTAACTCAATATTTTTTCAATATTTCGAGTTATTAGCTATTTTAAATAAATATCATAATTTGTTTAAGATATTTTTAAAATTCTTTATAAATTGTAATTTAATTTTGATGTTAAATGTCTTACTTAACCAGTACCACCGAAATCACTGTTTCTTTGTCAATATATGTAGCCCAAAAAATTTAAATTTTTCATGTTAATTGTGTTAACCAAAAAACGTCTCTGAATACAATTGTTATCTATACTCTTCAAAACCTCCTTAAGTATTCAGAATACCGATTTAAATGTAATTTAGGGTTGAACATTACCATTTGATAGTTCAATATTCGTATTTAGGTAGGTGTAGTTTATACGGAGTATTTTATTTTTAGATGAACATATAAATTTGAACAGTGATTTTTGGTATTAAATTCTATATTTATATTGAAATTAAAAAAAAAAAATTTACTAAAAAAAAGATCGCCCGAGCAGGGACTTGAACCCTGGACCCTTGGATTAAAAGTCCAATGCTCTACCGACTGAGCTACCCGGGCTTGTATTCCTTCAATACTATTTTTATTCCACTTAATTTAATAAATTTAATTAAATTTAATCTATTAGAATTAGATTAATAGTAATCTATTTTAGCATTTTTATTTACGGTTCACTTTAATCTTTAAGCTATACTTTTACTACAGTTTCTTATCTAATTTTTATCTCTATAATTTCTTTGCTAAATAATTCTAGAATAAATTTCATTTTATTCTAGAATTTTTTTTTTCAACTTTTAATATAATATTTTTACTAATTTCATTCCAAAAGTAGAGTAGTTTCAATCAAATTGTTATAATATATATAATTTTATAAAATTATCTATAATCTATTCAAATAATGAAAAATTGACGACCTTCCACAGAACTTAACACTATAATTAAAAGAGTGATAAGAAAAATGAAGTTTTATTCAAATAGAATTTAAATTAAATAACAAAATGGTAATCAATTGAATAGAATTTTTAATTAGTTCACTATTTTTATTGATTTTTGCTTAACAAATTCTCTAATATTTTATTAAATAAATATTTATTTATTTGAAAAATTGTTTGATATTTAAATAAAATGAAAATGTAATAAACAAAAATGTCAGTGTACTAGTAAATTATTTAAAAAAATACTGAGTGAAAATGTTTAATTTAAATTAACTGTGTGCACGACGCACTTGTCAATCTGTGAGCACACCGCACAGTTATGCAACCCAAATAACGAATTGTGCCATAGCTATATGGATCCCAACGAAAAAGAAACAATTAAGCAATTCATCTGCAAGTGCCGGGCGATAGCCATGGTCAGACATTGCTTTCTTGGTTACGAATATAAAGATTTAACGGAAACGGAAACCGAGAATGTGTAATGTAGCAAAACTATGCTAAAGCGAAACCAAAACTGGTAGCAAAAGTATGCTAAAGCGATAATTGTCCAGTACTCACTAGACATACGTCCAGGACTCCACGTAGCGCTTTAGCACCGTAGAGTTCTGAACCGAGTTGAGCTCGGAGCCAACCATTAACTATAGGGCAAAAATTCTATTAAGCTGAAAATTGCAAATTACAAAAAAAAAAATGAAGGGCCAAGAATAGGTTTGTTTATTTAAATCCAACTCTCTTTCGTATCCTGGCTGCGGTGAACTGCCAGGTGCCAGCATTTGTATACAACGTAAATGCGATAATCTTGACTTTTTTAAAGAAGTGGCACAGTTTTTTAAAGAAGAATCTTTGTCTTCTAATTAAGATATGAAAGCTTAGAATATTATTGTTTATAATTTAAATCTTCTAGTATTTTTATCAAACATATTCAAACTGCAAGCCTTTTGATTAACAATCTTAACGATAATGATAAGCTATTGCTGTATGCAGTTATAAATTTTGATTATGTGGTACTAATTTTAAATCAGCTGTGTAATTCATTTAATTGTTACCTTAATAAAGAAACTGCATATTTCGGGAATAATCGATTAATTATAATATTTAATCTTTTCATCAAGCAAATGTTCCAAAAGTCCTAAACTATTAACGATTTCCTGTGTTAAATATCCCGAAATTTTAAATTTTTCTCTTTAAAAGTTAAATATTTTTGCTGTTTCTTTCTGATACATTTAATTTTACTTATTTACAATTCTTATGTTTCAGACAAACTTAACTGAGTTTAAGATTGTTGTTAATTATTATGTAAGATAAGTTTTACTTGCACAATTATATAAATTTAAAAATTTACTAAAAAAAACGTATAATTTTCGTAAATATAAAAGTGAAAACTCTTTACAAACCATTAAAAAAAATATAAACAATATTTTGTAAATTCTTTATCATATTCAAAACAAAACACCTACATTAAAATCATGAAAGAAAAAATGTTTTGAAGAGCATTAATCCTATTACATCACATCCTAATCATCAATTTTATGAACTATACATAATAATACTTAAAAAATAAAAGTCAATTTATCCCAAAGTATATGCACCGTAACATATATTCAATTAAATATTATTAATGAAAATCATAATATAACAAGCTCCAAACTGGCACGTAATATTCATATTCAAAACAGACCACTTAGAATAATTAATTACCAATCTTAAAATTTTGATGATTTATTTAATAGCATCTCACACTATCCATAAACTAAAAATGAAATTTTTACTAGATTCGGAATGCCAGGTATTCTTATATCTACGGATTTAGTTGGTTTTGAAAGTGATGGAAAATACGAATACCGCCAAACACTAGTCCACGTTAATTAATTTGCGACACCTACTCGAGATTATCGAAGCTGTAGATACCGAAGTACCTAAGTCTACTTCTACTTGAAATATCAAAAGAGATTCTCTGAGCAATCTTGCTCAATCTCTTGGAAATCTTATTCAATATAGACATCAGTTATGACCTGTCATTAGGCAATCCTAATCTTAAAGGCATAAATATATGTAGATAAATGAAAGACGATTAAACACTTTGTGTCATTGTACTGTCCTTGTATCATGCATCTGCGGTGTAGATGTTTTGGTTCTTAACTACAGGAAGCTTATGAACTGCATATGAAAAACTAGTTCTGGATTGGAAACCAATTCTCTGTTTCGCCAGAAAGATTTGATTACTCAGCAAACTACTCCAGCATGTGTGACATGAAGGGTTCGACGTTCAAGGGTTCCTCTTATAGGACCAATATACCGTAACGTATCTACGATTATATTACTTTTAGAGTCCAGTCCAATATTATCCAAATTAAATAGTATCAATAAAAGACTAACGGTAACCCTATTTACTTTTCAGTACGGTCAGTAGCTCATGTAAATAAAGATTTTGTAAAATAAAAAAAGTTTTGCTTCACCTACGCACAATAAAAATAGTTTCTTTTATGTTAAATATTTAAAAATAAACGAGAAACACAAAATTTCAGTACCATAAGAAAATGAAAAATTAATTGTAAAAAGTATGTCACGTGTCTGACTTGAAAAGAATTTTTGGACTCTAACTAAAATATTCATTCAAAGAATTTATTTTTATAAAAAACTGTCTTAAAAAATACATTTACATAATTTGATATAGAGTTTAATAGATATATGTACTTTTCTTTGTGTCTACAAGGCGTGTAAGTTAGCGGAAACTTCCAAAAAATAAAAAATTAATTCAAAAGAAAATTGTCGGTTTTGGTTTGTCGCACAATAAACAATTTTTTTTTAAATTTAAATTTCAGAGTTTGTTTAAAATATTAGTAGAATTTAAAACGTTGAGGAAGGAGCTTTCCACTTTTTCATTATAAGTTCTTAAAAATGCTCTATTGTCTATTCTATATACCTTTAATAATCAAAGCCTGGGTGTACTAATCACCCAGAGCTGACAATTGTCCGTGTGATGTTGATGCCTTATGTTTCAATAGGAGGTTGAATACAGAATCAGTAAATTATAGTTGGAAAATCCTCCATAAGTAAGTCTCCTTGCATAAAAATCTATTTATATTATTTTTAATAACCTTCACTTGGTTGTATAATAATTAATGAATCTGTTTACCTCTTGAGGGTTAAGAAATTCCTTACTTAGAAGTATCACAGCCTTTTAGCCAGTTTCTATTTTATCTGAGCACCTTTTCAGTCAGCATTATCCCACATTCTAATATTGTTCACATGATATCTTAATTTTGAAGAGAGGGTTGTGAAGGGACCACTTACAGCACTAACCTTATTTTTTAACTATATCTTTTTTGAAAAATCTATTAACTGTTTCTCTGGCGCATATCTGGGGAAGTTATTCCAGTACACACAGCTTTAAGTATCCAGAGCTTTAAGTCCCATTCTCTGAATTCCCACTTAGATAGCTTATTTTCTTTTTTGCGTTACCTTCATGACTCTGCAACCCAAATCATACTTGAAGATTTGTTTATCTGTTTAAACTCAAAATAGCAAATTTTATAATGCGGTAATTTAGAATTACAATACTTCTATCTATTTGTAAAAACATCCTAAACATATATAGCATAAAAATCTACTCAAAAATAAAACTTTTCATTTAGCTCTCTATATAATACATATATAATTTTACGCTCTATTTAAATATGTTACAGATTATTCAAGTCAGTTTTTATTTGTATATAGGTCAGACAGACTTTTAAATATAAAAATCATATAATCAAATTTATTTGTACTAAAAATCAACTTAAAATTCAAATTTTAAAAAAGTTTAACTACAAAATTTTCTCGCTAGTACATTATAATAACTAATTTTACGTTATCAACTAAACCTTCAAATTTCTGAATTAGAGTTTTTATAGTAAGGAAATGATTATATAGCTTGGATTTATTTAATAAGCTATTTTAGAATTATCAAGGTAAACTTTTCGTTTATTACTTAATTTATATAATCATCAGCAGCAGCCAGCAAAAATTCAAATTGCAGAATTTGCAGCCACACTTAATAATTTTCGGTTCTATGATCTTCAAAAAAAAAAAAAAAATGTAAAATGTTTTCATTCTTTTTTTTTTTTTTGTATAATTTGCTAATTATGACCATGGTTTGTGGGTGGTATTCAAAAGGTAAACTTCCGAACTATAGAAGGGAGGTATGAATATGAGAACAATAGAAGTTTTATTAGGTTGATGTAATTTTAATGATAATTTTATTTTGTAATTTGCAATATACAAATTAGATAAAAATAAATATGATTTGTATGAAACAAAAACAAATTTAAAAATTACTAAAAATTTACTTTGAAATAACTTTCAGTTTGTATAGTAATTTTTTATTATTATGTCTATTTTTAGTGAAATTTCCATTTAATTTGTAGTTTTATTAATTAATATTCGATTTTGCTCTCTTATCATAATAAGTTTAGTTAAGTTTAATTTATTCCAATTAATTGTGACTTATTTAAGTCTGGTACTTTTTATTGAATCTGTACTAGATTTTTTCATAAAAAATTTATATTATGAAACACTGCTCAAAATAATTGTGATGCAAGCTTACTTTACAATCTGAAGAAGATCATCTGTGGAAAATGTCTCAGTCTAATTGTATGTGTCTACGATTTTTGATATGATAGAAGAACTGGTGACTCTAAGAAGAACTGAATTTAAAAACTGCACTGAAACTCTAGGTACTTAAACTGTAGATGTCGTATTTACAAGACTCTTAAGTAACGCTTATAAGTAAGCTCAATAGTACACTTTATATACGAGCTTTATACATTTCTTGAGATTATATTTATTTTATATTCAACATAACTTCAAAAATTTAGTTACATTTTGCTCCATGTTATAACAGTTAATTTATTAACTAGACTAATTTTTAATGCTTGTTTTGGTTAAACAATTCATTGATCAGACTTCCATCTTCATCATGATCGTTACCCTTAAATCATTTAAATTTTATCTAAATCTCTTCCAATCATTCACCCAAAATATATTTTTCGACTTTTAACGTTTAAATCCAGATCATTTCATCGTGTATGGCATTCCCATAAAAGATTTAATTGTTATGCATAGTACATAACAAAAAATCTCAAAAATTTAATATAAATTTTTCATATTGTCATAATTATTATGCAAAACACACGCTAATTCAAGTGACTTAATAAGAGAAATGTTTTGAAACGTAATGATGTTTTTGTCTTGATAATTTAAAAAAAAAAAATGTTATTGATCGAGTTACGTATATACACAGGTGTAAACGTGACATGAATTCAAACTTTTGATTTCATTATCTGAGTTAAAAATCGTTAAAATCTTTCATTTAAATTGAAAGCAATTCATTGAAATTTAAAAATGATACAATTTTCGATTTTAATATAAAGTAAAGACAAATTTTATAAATATCTTAATTAGGTTTTTTGTGGTTATAATTGTGAATATTTTAAAAAACAAAATTGTCAGTCTTTAAGATTTCCATAAAACAAATTTAAGATTTCAAATTAAAAAGTTAGTTTTGAGATTTATGTAATTTTACCTAATAAAATATAAAAAATATATTTTCAAGTAACTTGAAATTATTTTTTTTAAATAACTGTTTTCAGTTCAAGGTTTAATTTCTCATTAAATTTTTTATCTGATTATGTTTAAAAAGAAAGAATTAAATAAAATCTTCAAATAACAGATTTAAAATTTACAATTTCCATCAAATAAAGTTAATTTTTTATATAGTACGTCGATCCGAATTAATGCGAAACAAGCACTTTCTGTGTCGCTGTCCCTGTCACATGCACCTTCGAAGAAGATGGTCATACTACATGAGCCAACTACATGAAGCATTGATTTTGGGTTGGAAATCAATTCTCTGGTTCGGTCAAAAGAGATGTTGGCTCAGCTAACCTCCAGGTTATGTGTAAAATGTAACATGAAGGGTTCGAGGGGCACAGTGGTCCTAATTCATGAACTCCAACTGTAGAAGATAATCAATCAAACATCAATCAATAAAAATCAACTACTGTGTAGCTAATTTAATAGTTTCAGGTTTTTGTATTGGATTTTGTCATGTCAGTTGTATGCCATAATGTTCCCTAAACTTGGAAATATGAATATATACTGCAGTTAAGTTATAAATCCTATCCACCACAATATTTACAAAGATATATCAACAATTTTTGATCAAATTTTCAAGCTTAATAAAAATTTCATTACCACTAATGACTGACTGTACTTGAATATTTTCCTCAGTTATCTACTCACTACTGAATTTAATTAGGTCACAAATCAAAGATGCTGACTTGCGGATGGTCGAATAATTAAGTTAGAATGTTAAAAGACTTTTATATATAGTGAGAATTTTAAATATGTATACATATAATTTTGTCATAATAACTTTTTGGTTAATTTCTGGTAATTATTGTAAAAAGAAGAACTAAAAATTCTTAAATAACATTTCAAAAATATAAAGAAGGAAACCAGAAAGCAATTATTATATTCCGTAGTTCAAATTTTTATTTTATGCTTTTATATAAAATAAAAATTTCATTGACCCCCAAAATTTAAATTAGTAGAATAATGATTACTGCTGAGGTTTAGTAATAATTTGAAATATAATGATAACCTTTCTCTCATTTGCTGTCATTTACAGAGTAATTAGCCTTTCACTAGAATCTAATCAACTAAGAATCCCGTCCGTACTGAATTTTTAACATAGTTTTTTTCTCAAACATTTAAGTTAATATAGAATTCTCTAATTAAATATAGTAGTATGCCTAAAGGTGACCGATTATTTTAAAACGTATTCTATAACTTTTTGGATAATACTAATTGATATTTAATTTCTACAAATTATCAAAGAATTCTTGTAATATTAACAAAATTAATTATATAAATATCAAAAATTATGCAGATTAAAAATAATATAAATTTTATATAATTAGGCCCTTAGATTTAACTTCAGGTTATAGTACTAAATTAATTAAATATAATTATTATAGATATAGATACTCGAAGTTGCTTAACCCAGGTCCACCCATAAAAGAACTTACATGCTCCAAAAATCAAGTTAGGAAGTAAGCTAGAATTCTATAGTAGGCAAGAAAATATTTAAGTAGATTGTCTGAAATTGAATTCGAAATGGCAGATCAAACTGTGAGAATCTATAATGTTTAAATGATGAGATGTTAATGCTAATGGAGGTAAAAGATGCTATACATTCCAATAATTTGAAACATTTCACTGAAACATTTATACAGAGAGCTTTATATGCAATAACCGCAGTTACTCAATGACAATTAATTGGAATAGATATTACAAGAAGCTGAATGGCTACAGTGAAAAAACTTTATATAATTCCAGAAACTTTATGTAATTAGAAACTCTAAACAATTTTATAGTATTTTCATATGCCCAGACTAAAAGTGCAAAACAGCTCGGACATAACTTAAAAATATATATTTCAATATTATATAAATAAATCTCTGTAATATAACCCTACAAAAAAAAATTATAATGGAATTTAAATAATAAATTTATCATAGGTACAAAACTAATAAACTTTAAAAATACCAACATTTTTTTTTTTGTGCAAGATTGTCTAGCCTTTTATCGTCGTCAGAAAAAAAAACAAAATTATTTTCAATTTTTTTCCCATAATTCTTGTATGTCGGAATTTATTTTCCCTTTTTTCTTAATATGCGTATATATATGTTTATATACGTTAAGCCGAAGCCACTTTTTTTTGTAAGCCAAGGTATGCCACTAAACCAAAACACAAATCTTATAACAATTTTTCGAAAAAAAATAAAATAAAAAATAATATAAAATTTTTACTCTCAATGGTTAATTGTACAAAAAATGAATATAATCTAAAGAAATTTTTTTTTTACATATTTATTTTTATCTTTTAATAACATGAAAAAATACCACAGATTGTAAAGAAGTATATATAAATATATGAAAGATTAAAGTTTTAGCCGGCTTTTCTGTAACCGTTTTGAGTGGGTATATACAAACTTCTATAAACTCTGAATCTGAATGTAATTATATACCTTTAATAATCATTACACTCGTACTCAAACCAAAGTAGTTTAAAAGACTTATAAGAGTAATGATAGGGTTGTACAAATTAACAATTTTTAAGTTCTTTCTGACATTGAACTTTTTTGATATTGATCAATAACTAAATTTCAATTACTAAATAATCTCAATAACAAAAGTTTCAATTTCTGATAAGTAAAACTTTCCTTAATCTTGATATCATACTTTTGACATGATGCTCTTAAATTTTGATCGTAATGATGCCTCAATAATCGATATCAATTTGTTAGAATGTAGTTTTATTATAAAAAAAATCGGATTTCGTTTGTTCTTATCACTAAAACTTTCCTCTCCGGCTTATTACTCAGTATATTCTTTAAAACTGTAGAACAATTTTAGTCATTTACATCAAGACCGAATACGTGTCCATCAAAATATTCCTCTATGCCTGCCACAAGGCGCCATAAAGTACATATCGTCCATTCCATCTTTATATTGGCAAATTCTAAGGAATTGGTTTGGACTTGGTATAGGCCACCTTCTCTTCTTTATTAATAAATCTGACAATATTTTAGAATAAGTGTAATTCCTTAATTTACTATAGCTATAGCAAACTTCCGTAACATTTTAAACTAACTCAACCCTAATTTTTGTATAGTCTATGTCGAATAAATTTTCTTCTATACTTATTTTTATTGATAAAAATACAGCATTACAGATTTTATTGCTGTATAAAATGAGTTTGTTGAAATTATTATTATTATTTCCTCGGAATTAACATTAAATTAATTCGGTTAATTTAATTGTATGCAAAATAAGGGAAAAATTTGTGAGAATTTATTTGTATCATATATGTAAAAGGAAATACCGAAAGCGGAAGTATCACAAGACTTAGAATAATTATAGAAAATGTATATTACTGTCATTAACTTTAATTCTTCACATTTATTTTGATTTAATCAAATAAATTAGTTTAATTATTCCTATAAAATAATCGGGTTTTCTGTGATAATCAAATTCAGCTCAAGATGCATTACAAATATTCTGACATAGTTTTTAATACGATTTGAAACTTAAGATCAATAGATGAAACGCGGGTGCTTAGCACACGGGTAGTCGGTAGTAGTATGTTAAGGTTCGATCGGAAATTAAACCGTATTAAAATCTTAGAAACTGTTAGTTTCTATTCTCGACTCCCTTAAATGCGCCACTGGCCACTCACACCGAATCTACTATGCCAATCGAATGATTTCAAAAGAATCAAAAGCTAACAAAAAATTATTTAGTACTTATTTTGAACACTGGTGGTTCAATTGCACTGTGCAGAACGTGATTACTTAATTATCTTCCTTATCAAGCAATAAATTAATAACATCTGGTCTGACAAAGCCAATTTTACAAGTTTATAAAATAATATTGTAGATATATATATAAACATATATATACACGTCTTACGTCTATTAAAATATAATAGAAAATTGAAAATTATACCGTGATGACGATTACGACGTCTGCAAAACTATTTAAAATCTGGAATTTTTTGGATTTTCTCTTCATAAATAAATGTTTTGTGGATTGAACAAAAAAAAAAGGAAAATTATCATTTACCAATACCGGTTTATTGAGGTTTGAAGGTCTATGTCAAATTGTATAGATTATTTATGCTATTTATATGTTATGCTATAATGTTTCACACAAGATTTTCCTCAAAAAGGAAACGAAATACTATTGAAATTTATGGATGGTTATAAAATAATATTTAAATTTACTTTTCTTTATAGTATATAGTTTAAAATTAATTAAATAATTGAATATTTAATTAATATTATTAATGCTTAATTATATCATTAATAATTTTTATTTTGTAATTAATTTATATATACATTCCAAATTCCGAAGGTAAGAAAATATTGTTATCATTCATGCAAAAGTTGAATATTTTATTAAATTTGAAAATTGCAAAGTTGCTAACATTATCCATTAAAACAATTTACACATTTCATGGATTTTAATTCTTTATATCTAAATTTAAAGGTTACCGGAAGCCGGAATTCCAATAAAATATAAAGAAATCATTTTCAAAATAATCAATTCGATTTTAAGATTACAGATTTGATTGTTAAATGAATTTGTTGAAGAATCATCGCATTATGAAGTTATATTATTATAGAATGTCACGGAAATAAGAAAATTTAGTTATATGGAAAATTAAATTATACATATACTATAATATAAGTTCATAAATTTCTCACAATACTACAGAGAATAATTATAAACGGCTTTCCATTATAAACTTCTTTGTGTTTCTTATGATATTATACCATAATTTTGATGTTAATTTATTTAATAAACATTACTAATTTCTAGCTTTTATAATAGAAATTAATTCCAATAGAAGTTGAATTTTTGAATGTCTATAATTTATTGATTACGATTTTTTGATGACCTCGATCTCATTTAATTATAATTTTATCAATTCAAAATTCATGATCAAATAACAATCAATTATTTTGAAAGAATCTTTCAGTGGTTAATTATCTGATATATATTTAAAAGTTTAAATAATTTTGCAGGATTTGGTTATGAATGTACTAAACTTTTAGTTAGCATTAAAATTAATCAATAATTTATTTAGATCAAAGCATATTACTCTGATCGGTTAATAATATTGAACCAATATAGTAAATATTTTATATATAACCTAACTAAATAAGAAGAGAAAAATTAAATTACTAACCTTAAAAATAACTGGAGTATTTCAATATCACTAACCTGTAAAGAAAAATAATATAAATTTTAATATATCAAAGATATATTTTTTTTACTTTAAAACTAAACTAATTTAAATTATAACACTAGCCCCCTAATAAAGTCGTAAGTCGTAAATAAGAGTTATTCGTCCTGGTGACAGGCAACCGAAAATTCTGTTAAAATTAGAAAAATATCGCTACCAAAAATTCTGTCTATGTGTGGTAAAAGACAACCTTTTTTTTTTTTTAAATTATGCGTTTCTGGTAAATGATAACCTAAAAAAATTTTGGTTAATGATAACCAAAAAAATTTCTGGTAAATGGCAAAAAATTTTGTGCAAATGATTCCTCTGTTAAAATGGTACTAAAAATTCTGTTCAAAAATAGTTCCTCTTATTAAAGGCAACAGAAATTTATGTTAATATAGTTGCTCCACGTAAATGGTTACCAAAAATTCTATATCTAAATTGTTTTTTTCCTAAAATCATCCGAAAATCATCCTGTCAAAATGTAGTTTGCGTGATAAAAGTCTCAAAAAGATTACTTGTAAGTATGGATATACCAAAAATTATGTAAAAGTTATTCGTTTGATAAAAGACACCGAAAAATAATGTTAAATGGTTTGTTTTTAGTAAAAGTCTACCGATTCGTCTGGTAAAAATTCATTTAAAATGGTTGTTCGTCTGGATAAAACCAAACTTCAGTTAATAAATTGACTCACCTTAATTTTTAACGTCCTTTATCATTGTAGTAAAATCATGGAAGTTCTGGAATCAAAATATATCATATCTAGAAAAGAAAAGAAATTTGATTTTAATTACCTTAATCGAATATTAAATCAAATTAAAATTTTGCAAACTTTTATAGAATTTTAGTTTTAATAAATAAATGGAAAAAAATCTTTTAATTTAAGTCAAAACTTTGTGATAATTTACCTAATTTTCATTACACTACTTATAATTATTAAAACATATTATTTTTACGCAGTATTTAACACAAAACTTAAATATTTTAATAAAAAAAAACCGCCATTTTATAAAATATATTTTTTCACTTATGGAAAACCGCGCGACATCAATTAAAATGCTATAAAATGTTCAAAAAAATATTTAAACCCCGACAAATTAAAACAATATTTATATATTTAAATAACTAAATAATATTAAAAATGATTTAAATCATTTTTTTAATAATTTTTGCATATTTTAATTAAATTTTACCCGAAACGAATTGCACTTTTTGACAATAAATTAAACTATTAAACTTATAGAGTGAAAAAAGGTGTGGCTTAATAAATTCGCTCCAAAATTTTATATATATTTGACAATTGAAATAAAACCGCGAAAATTTGAATTTAATTAATTTAGAATATTGATTATTCTATATGAAATAATTAATATTTACTTTAAATTTATGATTTTAAAATAATTATGAGTTAATTTAAAAGTAAAATTAAATTATATTTAATAATATATACATATAAATTTTACACTGTAAAGAAGAAGATTTGTATATACAAAATGATTTTAATAGTGTCATTTAAAGAACTTTCGGTAATAAAAAATTTAACTTTCCACAATGAAAATATCATTATTTTGTTACATAATTAAAGAAAAATCATATAATTTCGTAACCTATAATCCATCATTATTATAAATTTAATGACTATATATAAAATTTTATCACAACATGATTAACTAACAAAAAAAAGTCATATTTTCATAATTTTGAGATTTTCTTTTATTTGTTTTTAATAGCAATATAAAATTACATCAAATCCATGTTTTGTAAATGATCATAGAGTGAGCTATATCATCATAATTATCTTTTTAGACTTTAAAGATTCAATTTGCTAGACAAGATCATGATGATCATCGTAAATTATTATGTACATGATGATTTGTTAGAATCGCATAATACAAAAAATTTCCTATAGAAAGATTAATTGCTAAAACAAAAGTTTTACTGTAAACGTAGGGGTCACTAAATACTCGGAGTTGTTTAAAATTAGATATTTGTATCAAATTTCAGGAATGTATCATTTCAGGAACGTGATCTTAATTTCTGATCTTCAAGCACATAAAGAAACGTATTTTATATAATTCGACCTTACCGGCCTAAAATATTATACGGACACAACATAAAATTTTACGGATACGATCTACAATACCATTTATATTATATATAATTCGTAAATTTACATAAGAACCCCCACATTTTTTTAATCTTCATCTTATAAATTGCAAAGAATTTTTTTTTGTGTATACCATTTCCATTCTTAAAATCAATATTTCCATTACAAGGCACTTCATAGTAGTTCATAATTCATCGTAAAAATGTGAGTTTCATATATTTTTCTGTGTGGTCATTCAAGATTTCTAAATAAATCATGATTTTAGTATAGAGTTTACCTATATACCCATCACATGAATGAAATTTCATTTCGGAAGTTTGATATAAGAAGAACCGAAAATTTGTATTTCAGTGCTTTGTTTTTGGACGAATGTAATTAACCTATATATGTTTGTGGTTTTTTTTTTGGTATGATGTTTCTATATATACTTTACAAAAATTGGACTGCAAAAATAAGACGAATTAGGATAATTTCATTTTGTATTTTTTTAAAATTCTGATGTACAATAAAAATTGACCTTATAACCTATAAGATAATAAATTTTACGAAGAAACCTGAAATAGCAAATTTGTGGTTTTAGTTTAAACTGTCTTTATGACCGTCTTTATGATCCCCTATATTTAATATTCTTAAAATACGTAAGTTTAACTAACCGGAAATTTGTTATCCACCAAAAATTCTTATTTTACATTAAAATACGATATTTTACCATTGCCATTTATTTTACCATATATTCTGTCCATATAATACCAGTTTTTTTATAGTAATATAATATTATCGGTTATTTTCACTTTCAATATATCATAAAGACACGAAAACCCTTCAAAAGTCATGAATATTTTTGTAATATATATCATATTTATGAAACTGACGACTGACCAGTATTATTTGCCCTATAAAATTTTAATGATTATCCATCCATAACATAAAATATTTGTACATAAAGATAATTTTTAAAATTTTGAATTTTTACCATATGCTATTTTCAATTTCAAAATATTAACAAAAAAATTATAAATTTATTTCTTTATAACTAAGTTGTTTTTTTCTTATTCTGCAGAAGGACGATCCCTTGAAACGTATTCAAGAGGAAATAAATGAAGTAGCCCGAAGGGAACGTGAATTACGTGAAAAAATGCAAAATCAAACAGAAATAACAACAACTGGTGATTTAGTAGATTCAACTACAACCACTACAACTATAAAAAATGATAATAATAATTGTAGTAGTCCATCTACAAGTCCAACACCATCACAATCTGTTTTATCATCACAAGATGATACACCATCATTAGAATCAAGTGTTAATAGTAAAGATGGTAGTTTAGATGAACATAATTCAGATGATTCTGGTATATCAGCATCATCAAGTCCAATTAATGGTATAACATCATTATCAACAAAAAAAAATAATAATAATAATATTGGTAAAACAATAAAAAAATATATAAGACCAAATGGTTATAATAATTTAATACCATCACCACAATCACAAAAATCATTAACACGTACTGTATCAACACCACAAATATACCAACCGATATCATCAAACCAACAACGTCGTATAACAATTGGACCAGCACAAAAAGGTTTAATGCAACGTTTTATTGCAACACGTGGTAAAATATCAACAAATCATCAATATAATAATCAAATTAATAATAATATGATGATGACCAAAGATTTAAATGGTACTAATCCAATGATAGATTATCCAAGACAATCATTATTTATACCAACTATAACAATGACACCACCAATTATTGAACGTGATTCAGATGGTAAACCAATACGTCGTGGTTATATACCAGTTGAAGAGAAAATTCAAAAAGAATTAAAAGATATAAAATGTCGTGAAACAGAATTGAAAAAATTTAGAAGATTAAGTAAAAGACAGTCACAACCAGATTTATTGGATTCAATTGAAAATGAGTAAGTGATGGAATTTTGTGAAATATATATAATATTGTAAATGTTTTATAATGCATATTTGTATTTTTGTATATAGGACTATGATATCTGATGACGATGATGATTCAGATGTTGAACATTGTTATCCACCTGGAAAATTACGTTCATCAAAATCGATTAGTGAACTTTGTGAATCAATTAATTCAAATAGTATTTCACCAAGGTAAATATATGAAAATTTATTTGAATCATTTAAATTTCCAGTTGAATTATTTGAATTGAATTTATGCATAGAAATAATTAGCGTGTTTGATGTTTGTACCGTTTTGCAACCATTCCCGTGACCACCTGGCTTGGCTAAGATAATGATTTTAGATCCACACACGATATCTGTACATTTCTTAGTTGCTAGGATGCTAAGATTGTTGATTTCATACCCGCTGATATTGAATTTTGATGTTGATCTTAGGTAGCTAAGATTGTTGATTTCATATCCGCCAAGTAGGTCCTTCATTTCTTTGGCCAAGGCTAAGGACTTGCATGTGTAGTGGGTTATTCTTTCTATCTCAATTAGTTGTCCGCAGCTGCGGCATGATTAATTGATTGAGATTCCTCGGGAACATAGCAGATATAGTATTTATATAATAATTGTCTCAAAATTTTATCAAAAGTTATATTCATTAGTTAAGAACCTTCTATTCTTCTTGCACGAGACAAACTGTCAAGAAATACAAATTATCAATACGTTAATAAATTCAATATCAATAAATACGAAAATCATTTCTAATTATGTACAATTAAAATTTACTAAATATTTTTACAAATATATTCAATACAGGACAACACCAAGTCCAAATTTTGATCATCGAAGCCGTAACAATGGTATGAGACCAGCAGTTTCTTTAGCACAACTATGTGATTTAAGTCCAGCTGAAGAAGCACCATCATCACATCAATTAATTGCTAAATGGGAAAGTCTAATTCAACAAAATGCCTAAAAAAAAAACAAAATTTTTAGATGTCTTTCATTATTATTATTATAAATTTAAAACATCACATTACAAAGCAAATTTAACAATTTCGCCTCATCCTCGCGTTAATAATGACTTGCCGGCGTTATTAAAGGCCCATTTACACTAAGCACGTTGGATGCTTAAAATTATTAAATATTATAAAAAAAAAAATTATAATTATTATTATATTAATCCCAATAAAAATATTTTTGTTATTACATTTTTTTATTATATTTTTTTTTTTTTGTATTTTGAATACCGCATTAAATTAATTGGCATGGAAAAAAATGCTTTATTTAAATATATTCATATTTAATATTTAATAATATATAAATAAATTAAAATAAATAAAAAATAATATATATTTTCTGCAAAAAAATTTTTATTAATAATATAAAATTAATAAGAAATTCGTTTAATGGAGAAGGACGACGATAATATATATAAGAAATATATAAAAAAAATAAAACTATTTTTGAATTAAATATTTACAAATATATATTTTTTTTAAAAAAAAAACTAAAAACAAAAAGAATTAATAAAAAATTATATTTTCTTCTATATTTCAAAAAAAATAATTAGAAAAATTAAAAACAAAATTTTAATTTGAAGATTTTTAAAGTTTTATTCTTTTAATACGAATTTATTTTAATTATTTTATTTTATATTTGTATGAATTTTAACTTCATTTTTTTATTTTAATTTTGTAAATAAACATATAAAAATATTGAATAAAATACAAATAAATATGAAATTATTTAAATAAAATATAATAAATTATTAATAATATATAAAAAATAATATATTTCTTTTTATTTTATTTTTTTTAAATAAGTTTTAATGATAAAATAAATAATGTTATAATAAATAGTTTTTTGTTATTTATCATGAGATCCATGTCCATATTCACCGGGCTCATCTTCTAACGTAAGGCATAGATGCCCATAGGTATGCACAAGTTGGATCATTTGCTTCCCATTATTAATGCTAATGGTAAGGGTAAATTTAAAAAATTAAAATAAAAAAATGCTCCCTAAGAAAAACAATAAGAAAACATTTAATATAAAAATAAATCTTCAGAAGACCAATGAACCACTTTATAATACTAATTCTTAAGAAACAGAAAAACTCTTTCTTCGACATGGGAAGAACGATTTAATACACGTATTTTATTTTTTCCGTTTTTGGTTCTTCTTCTTGTACTGATACTTCCAGCTACGTCTTGTCCAATTAAGTGCTTACTCAAGATTAAAACTAAACTATGTTGCCATCAACTATGGTAGAGAATTGACTGGATGGCATATGCATTATGAGTGTGGAATGTTTATCGTCTCTAATAGACGAAATGCAAGAACAATATTTTATAAACGTTTTGCATTAGAGAAGAGGTGGTTCCAATTTATTTTCTCAGAGTAATTTGTGGCTGTTAGAAGACATTTTGGCATTCGTTCATTCGTTGGATCGTCCTGGTGTGAAGGTAAGTTTTCATTGCTTAAATACGGTTTCATATCGTACGTACAACGTACTGGCCTTATATTCTCGGAGGGATTAATCGTAACGTTCAACAATATACAAAAATTTAATCGTTGCGGATATTAGAATACCCAGTCCAGTAAATGTGAATCAAAATATTTCAAATCAGTGGAGCAGTAGATAAAATTAATATTTTCGCATTATTTACAATTATTAGTACCACACAATGCTATTTTTCCACAAATTTTCACAGATAACCCATATGTCCCGAGGAACCATCTTCTTTTCTTATATAATTAAATACTTTTAACCATTTGACGAAACCGGAACTTAAAGAACTTTATAGATATCAATTATTGTTTTATTTCATAATTACAAACTTATAAACAATTAAATGTTATCAATAAAATTTATTTTAGTAGTTTAAAAATCTAATCTTTTTATACATTTTATAAATAAAGATATGAAATTATAGTTTTTAAATTATTTTTAATTATCTAGACCAATGGAACACTTGGGTTCATAATTCCTTTCATTATACCTCGAATAATAAAATCAGCTAGAAAGTTTCCAAAGGCCGCGAAAGGTGGAATACCACTTATCTACTAGACTATGTAGATAGAGAATTATAAATATTATTTTGCAAAAAAAGAATGATAAAATTTATTTACTTATTTAATTCAAAAACAAATCAATTTAAATTAATTTCTTATCTAATCTTTGATAAAATATTGAAAAGCATTTTTGTTAAAATTAGTTCGATAAAATTCGACTAGTAAAGATAATTTTATATTATTATTCATTATTTCATAATAAGAATAAAAACAAAATATATAAATCCATTTAACATCCATAAGCAATTTTAATAAATTAATTAGTATAATCTTAGAGACATTATTCAGAAAACCATTTAACTAATATCTATCTCATCATTAAAATCTCATTAAATTAAATATATTAATTTCTATATTCCACAAATTACAATTCAAATCAGAATATTTGGAAAATGAAATTGAATTGTTTGAAGAAATTCCACATTGTTCAAAGTATTAATGACAAGATTGTCGATTGACTTAAGAGATTTGTAAATTTGATTTACAAACATATTTAAAAATTATATTCCTGATTAAATAGAAATAACAGATATTCCCATGGTTCATGGAAGCCAGATTTGATTTTACTTGATTATTTTTGTTTCACACAATTCAGTGGATTAACGATTAATCTTTAATACTTAGTCAAGTTTTAGGACAGATAAATCAATTTTCGATATATGCAATATAAAAAGTAATAATTCAAAAACTAAGAAAATGTTTCTTCCGCACAGAAAACCTTTAAACCAAATTTATTAAAAGGATTATTTCTGGAACTGGGAGCAAAAAAACATCTAACATCATCAACAATTTTTTTTGGAAATTTTCAATTTCTACAAACGGAAACGGAAATCGCCCAAAAACAATTAATTCGCTTTTTTATTTTCAATAAAAAATTCGCTTTCATTTTCGATATTTTTAATTTATTATTTTCAAGAATAGATGGCGGTAAAAAAGCTAAAGCCATCTATATTTTTTCATGGTTATTTTTAATTTTTTCGTAAAATGTCAAAATTATACTGTCAAACTAATTCTCTATTGTGAATCATATTTGAGAATAAAAGTGTCATTTTAACAAATTATTTCATCATATTAAAAAAAGTTAGTAAGTTCACAACCTGCAAAGTTTTTTTTAAAAAGGTTTTTTAATTAAAGATTTATTTCAAAAATATAATTTCTGTAAGTATTTTATAATAATAATCAATTTACTAAAAATTATTAGTTCTTTTAATATTATAAAATGTAAAATTTTCATAAAAATCCTGAAATACCAAATATGATGTGTCAATTTTTTACTACTATATGAAAAAAATATATTTTTACTTCGCACCACCACGTTTTTATTTTATATATATTGGGTCTTGTAATTGAATTTTTTTATATTACTTTTCATTTTCTTTTTCAGTATTACCGAAAAATAAAATTGGAAAATTATAATTAAAATCTTTAAATTTGCAAACAAGAAAAAAAAGATTCAAAATTCTACAAGAACCAAAAAAAAAAATTAAAAAATATCACTGGGAAATTTTTTTCTCGTACATTTTTGATTTAATTTTTTTTTAGGCCTGTAGGAAACGAGAAAAAAAAAGAATTTTTTTCTGCAATTAATTTTACTGCGCACGCGTTACAAAAATATATTTTTGCTGTTTTGTAGATTAAAATTACTGAAAAAACAACAACCAAAAGAAAAATTTAAATAATTTTTTTTTGGATGGTACTTTAAAAAATAGAAAAAGAAGTGTTGCAAAAATTAACAAATTTTCAATATTTTACTTATATAGTAGAAAATTATTGACATAAAATTTGGACAATACAAAGAAAAACATTTCATTTAATTTGTATCTAATATTTCATTTAAATGAAGAATCATTTTTAAAAATTTATTTTACTATACATTAAGAAATATAATTTGAAAGATTTTATTAGTAATACAAAATAAAAATATAAATATTTT
Organism: Rhamphomyia laevipes; assembly: GCA_963920725.1. Taxonomy (NCBI): domain Eukaryota; kingdom Metazoa; phylum Arthropoda; class Insecta; order Diptera; family Empididae; genus Rhamphomyia; species Rhamphomyia laevipes. The sequence continues at coordinate 4,465,483 of OY987256.1, read as the reverse complement.
TTTTTTATTTATTTTTTTCTCGAAAAGATCGAAACTCCCAGACGGGACACAATCTTATATGACTTTTGAAAGATTAATTGGTAAGTCAACAAAATCAAAATTATATTTTATATAAAATTAATTATTTAAAGTTGTTCGATAACTTGAAACTAAATTATCAGAACTAACTTTAGTAACAAATTTTAAAGAGATCTGAACAGTTCTAGTTAACTAAGTTATCGTGTTTGACTAATTATTGATACAAGCTAAGAAATTGAATAATATTTAACAAATATAACATGATCATAGTAAATAATTTGTATATAAAAAAATTTTTTTTATATAAATTAACAATAATTGTATTTTTTTATACTAAATTAGTCCTAAAAATGTTTTTTGATAAATCTGTATTTGACAAAACAAAAAAAATTGCCAAAATAATCGCTCAGTGCTCCACTTATTTCATCCTATAGAGTTCTGAACATTTAAGTTTTTTACTTATGGAACATTCCGTAATATATATTATACAATTAAACTATAATTTATTAAGTTTAATCAATAAATAATTTAAAATTGGGATGAAAAGTGGCTGACAAAACTTAATTTGTATAGTATTTGCATTTTATTTGAAAAACTTTCATTTTCAATTTATATATTTGATGATATTTTAAATATACACAAGAAACAACAACCACCAACAAAATGAAAGGCAAAACCAAAGAAATTTGACACGTCTTTCTGGTTTTTTATTTTTATTATTATTTGCGTTTATTTTTTTATTTTTGGGGGGCATGATCTCGATTTGTTTTTTGCATATTGCAAAATAAAATACAAATTTAAATTTTTACAAAAAAAAAATTAATTATTTTATAATAAAAATTAGAGAGGCAAAGAAAGAAATTTGAAGAAAACAAAAACTATAAAAATAAAATATCAAATAAATTTTGTGGTAATTTGGTATTTGAGATTGACTGAGTTAGAGAGATGTAAAACAACACGTGCCATTATAAAATTATATAAAAAATTTCTAAGTGCACTAGAAATTAAATAGCGAACAATTTTCGTTATTTATACATATGTATAATAATAAAATTTACTTGTATAAAAATTAAAATTCGTTGGGCTTAATAATATTTATTTTAGTAGTTTGTGTTTGGCAAATTGTTAATAACTTTTTGCAGACACTAGCAAAGGAATTCGCTGAGTAATATCGCCAAAAATGTTAGCCCATTTTACAATTAATCTTTCGATTTTGTATGTATAATAGAGAAGAAATCAAATAATTATTCCTTCCAATTAATTTAATTTTCAATCGGGACGGCATGTCAGATTGTAAAATTAACTTACAGATTTTTTTATTTCTTTAACACGTTTCACCTCTAATGTTAAGATTTTCTTTACTGTATAGTATAACACATACTGTATGTCTATTCCGTAGTAAACAGTTTGACCGACACTGTCTTATAGATCATATTAATAGTTTTTGAATCTTATAAATGTGGAATCTTTTTTTTATAGAGCCACTTCTCTTTATAGCATTTCTAAAAATATCAATATTTGATAAATTATACCACTCCAGGATTTGTTTCGTCTGCCTCTATTTCACGTGCCAACTATTTTGCCTTGAAGAACTACTTCGAAAATACTATATTTTTCATCCCGAATAATATAAATGGGAGCCTCTTCTACCATTGTACTTATAGTGTTGACAGTTGACTTATATTTTTTGTTGAAATTTTACATTCATCGATAATTTCTAAAATATTACTATAATGATCGGAACGGAAATTTATGTTCGATTGGGCAGCAAAAAAATGAAATTTTAGATCAAAATTTGAAGAAAAACAAATCGAAATCCACATCAACATCTTTTTAAATTCCTTCAAAATTCATATTATACATAATTACAAATATTAAATTATAAATTCTTATCTATATTTAAATATTGAATAATTTATAAAAAAAATGTTACCGTCTGGTAAATAATTTAAATACAAAATTATGAAATTTTAAATGAAAATGTGTTAAAAAATTATTTTATTTAAACAGTTCATGCTTTAATTGTTAGCAAATTACGTATTTTATTATCTAAAATAATTAACATATTAACACCATATTTAATTTAGAAAAATTATAACATTACTCTGTTAAAACTAAACCAAAATTTATCATAAAATTTTTAATAAATAATATTTTTGATATTTTATAAAAAAAAAATGTTTTACTATTTCAAAATAATGAATTAAGCAATAAAATTATTGCTACATTTAACTTGCTATTTTTATAACCCCCCTTATCCTTAGATATATCAATTCAATTTATATAAAAATTACAATTGCAAATGTTTTTGAACGATTTAACAGTGCAAATAAAAAGTTGATTGTGAATATTATTCTAGATTCCAGTGTAGTCTGACTTAGACACGGCTTCGTCACAGTTCTGTCGATTTCTAAAAAATCGTTTTTTGATATTTTTTTTTTAAAATTAAAACCTATCTCTGTAAAACTAAATCCAAGCATCATTTTTAAGAATATATAGTTTGAACTGTCCAATAAAGTCAACGCAAACGAATTCATATATCAAAAAAGTTCAAATTTGCAATGATTTTTTTAATGATAATGATTACAAAACTAACAAAGTTCAATTATCAGCTTAAAAGTTTATAAATTTCCTTCACATTCGTGATATTATTTCACAAATTTTAATTTTATCGGTTTATATTTTGATAAAATGTTTATGATTTTATTTTTAGACACCAATTTATTTTTACTCAGATTACCGATAATGTAATCGTCACATTGTTATCAAATTGAAAGTCGAAATGCTTTAATAAAGTACATTTTAATGAAGGAATACTAAAAAACAAAACTATTTGATTATGAACAAATTTAAAATGATGATAACCTTACTGATCATGACTCATTTAAATTTTAATAGTTATTATCCAATTTACAACTTATTACATTTAATAAACCCCCCGACATCCAGGGAAACGACAAAAAAATAATTTATTGAAATTTCTTCAATTTACCGGTTTTTTTTTTTAAACTAAAGTATCTATTTCGAAAATATAAGCTGACCATACATTATACAACATGTTTATCAACATTTTGACAAATTGGTCAAGTTGAATTGTTTGTTGGCAAGTTTACAACACGTTCATAATCATTTTGACGGTTGACAAATCAGTTGAAGAAATATTTTTTTAGAACTGAAATGACGTATCTTGATATTTTATGTGAAAAACATATGTTTTTATATGTTTATTGCTTGAAATAATATTAAAATTATAATTTATCACCAACTTTTATTTCATATTTTTTTTTTGCATTTGATACTATGCTGAAGAAAGGTTTATGTAAACTTGTAAACTTCTTTTACAAAAAAAACTCAAATTAAAAAAAATGGTGCAAATTTACAACTCAGTTTGCCATTCACTATATAATGTATGGGCATCATAATAATTGGCAACTAAAAATATCTAGGCTAGTGACACTCGCTCTTAAAATTATAATAATAATCGTTCAGCAGAATAAACAGATTATAATTTTTATAGAAATATCAAGAGAAAATCATTTTTTTTTTTTCATATAATTTTATAGCCACGTTTCGCATCATTTTTAGTTGATTTGCTCCCTTTTATACATTGATTTAATTTGTAGCAACATAAAATATTTTTATAGAAAATAAAAACAACATTTATGATTCAGTGATTTTTATACTAAAATAAAAATGTTGTAGTTTTTTATGGAGTATATCTTTTGATTGTTGATAGTACTTCTTATTAAAAGGATATTCAATGTTATTTTATATAAATTAATTTGTTGATTTAATATTTTCATATCAACATTAATTTTGATTTACTTTTTATATAGGAAAAACTATTAATTTTCAATTAAGTTAAATGAAAATCATAAGATTTTTAATATATTGATAGACAAACTTAATTTATAGTTACAAAATATATAAATTTATAAATTTATAATTTGTTAAACTAATTTATATATAGTGACGATATTTATCGAAAATCTTACTTGTTTAATTCGACGAATTGAAACAAATGAAGAGAATGCGAAGGGAATTTATATTGTGATATTGTATCAATTTATATTATGATATTATAAGTTCTTACAAGTATAGGTCATTAATGTTTCAGCTTGATTACAAAATTATTTTAAAATCAGATGAGACTTTGTGTCTTCAACGTACATTTTAATGTCAATATGCAATTTAATTTAATTGAAATTATTTGAATGTTAATGATGAAATTATAAAAGCCTTGAACTTTAAACTCAATAATATCTTAGCAGATTTGGCGCCACTTAAGAATATATATGTTCAAACAATTAGTGATTAATAAATTCGATGACATACAAACCAATTTATTATTAAAGCTTTTAAAAGACACAATTTTCATGTCTGTTAATAGAATTGTAAAGATAAAATTTGCAGTGTCACTACTTAAAATTTTTCCAAAATCATAAAAATTTAAACCCAGTTTTGTTAACAGTATAATTAATATATGTATAATTAACTTCTAGAGCTGAACGTATGTCACTTTAATTTTAAGGTACTTATTGAAATCTCTGTTTTGACATCATATAATTTTTTAAATATCCTTTTTTTTATGTAAACTTCTTTTTCGAATTATAAATATATAAAAAAGTTCTTTTAAAATATGAAATTTTATAAATCTACAAATATCTAATGAGGCATCTAAACTTTTTTATATATTAAAAATTCATTTTACATTTTATCACCAAATGAAATAAACTTTTAAAATGAAAAATATTTATTATATGGAAATTTTATGCAGCTTTGATGTTTTATTCATATATTACCACGCAATATAAGAATTCAAATGATGAAAATAAATGTCAAATCAGTTCCCATTTATATAATAAAAGATACCATAAAAAAAAGTGCCTGATGATGTCTAAAAATTTCACAACAACAAGTAGGAAATCCTTTTTAAACAAAAATCTATCAAATAAATTATTATATCCTTTATTTGCCCAGCGTTATACAGAAAATATATAAATAATAAAAATATAAATTATATTTAGTAAAGTTGCAAAAGCTTTTCTAACAACAACAAAAATAAAACATTTGACTTTTTTTGGAGACATATTAGCCCAAGCACCACCACGAGATGAAAGTGTAGTGTATAATGTCTCCTCTAATGTATAATAAAATAACAGTTTTAGTGAATATCCTTAATAATTGGACATGCGCTTTTTATGAAATTTACTTGTTTTTTCGTTTTACTATAAAAACATGATTTATTATGTATGCTGTAGGGTAGCCTCGGTTTCAGTTGATATTTGTGGATATTATTGTTAAAATTAACTTGTTTAGTAAAGCATGTTTAAGCTGCGGTTTTTACTTTTTCTTAAGCAATCAGAATCCTGAAAAAAATGAAAATTAGTAAGCCGTGGGTGATGATGTGAGGCTTTTGTAACGTTTTCAGTTTGACGCTATAATTTAAGTATTAACCTTATTTATGTAATTAAATAATTATTCATATTTTCATAGTTAATAATTTAGCATTTCGTCATTAAGACTGTAGTTTGGTTCTTTGATCCGTGATCCGTTGTTGAATTGTTTCAAATTTTTAATACTCTTTAAATAAAGCCTTCAAAAAACTAACTATTGAAGTCTGATAACTATAAAATCCTGGATTTTATCTAGTTTTATAAAGATCTGCAATTTTTATACTGATACGAGCGGAAACGCTCATTCGAGACACTTTTCCTTACGTTTAGCACACTTTTTTGTTATATCGATTTAGGTTTGTCATGAGCCAATTTTCCCCTATTAAAAATTCACTATTTACTATAGAAATTCTCATGATCCCTAAACTTTTATATAATGTCACTTTTGTTTAAGGTTTTATTCCAGAGCTTTTTTTTTTGTTAAGTATGTACTACCCAAAATCAAAAGCCAACAAATTATATATAGTTTCTGTCATGTACCTTACTGCAGTTTGTCGTTGGCAATGATTCATATCTGACGTATTTCTTTTAAAATAAAAAATCCATAAAATATAAATATACAAAAAAAAAAATGTTTTAAGAAAAGTTAAATATTGATTTTCTACTAATAAAAAAGGAAAATTTAAAGTAATTTTTTTGTTCTGACCGATATCAAGTCTTGCAGTCTGTCAATTTTCTTTCAAAGATAAAACATCTTTCAATAATTTTCTTCTAAATTAAAGACTCGATTCAGTTTTGAATTTGTATAAAAAAAAATTATTTAGTGATTCTTATTTTTATTTAGTGGTTTCATTTCTATATATAAATACATTTCCAATTTATAATTCTTCCATTACACGCTCGGGAACTATTAAATTATATTATAATATCAAATTTGATTTCAATTGTCATATGGTGGACACTTTATTGCCACCATTTGTGGCATCAGCAGTAGAATTATCATCATCAACAGCAGCAGTATCGGTATCATTAAATCGTATTAAATTGGAATTATTGTCATCTAAATCTAATGAGAGGATAAAAGCTGGTGGGGAAATAGTTACAAAGATTAAAACAACAAATAATAGCTTTACCGGTAAATTTATTTTTCATTTTTACCATTTCAATTTCAATATTTTTTTTAGTAAGTTTTCATCTTGAAATTTAAAATTTAAGAATAATTTAATGAATATTTTGTGGTAAATTTATTTATATTATAAAATTGATTTGAATTTTTACAAATGAAGAAGAAACATTTTGATTTTTCATCCAGGAATTGTGCTAAATTTATTTAATACTGTCAAGTTTGGTCGCATATTTGTAATTACTTCGACCTTCTGAATATAAATTAAACATAAATTTACATTTTGCCGAAACTTCTCAGGTCCTTATAAAGGCTTTTATAAAGGATTTATGTGATGCAAAATCTGTTTCCAGCCAATATCATAAACATTATTACGAAAATTTTCTCCTTAATCTATTTTAAACTATGGACCAGGTATTTTTATAACATAACCATGGAAGGGTTCATAAATTTGTATACAAATATATTGACATTATCTATTTCTAATAATATGGTTCTGTCAGGATAGCTAATGGTTTTCTTCAGAATTTATTTGATTATAACTTCACAATATTTTACAGTCAGTGAATAGTTGATGTTCTTGCTCTGTTCTGTTACCTAGTAGCGATGTCACCGACGACATCGTTAAATGTATTTTATTGTTGTCGATTGGCATTATATTTCTGATTCTTGTTAGCTCTTGACAAATTAATCATTAATTATTTAATTTAAATTAACTAAATTATATAACCTTAAATCCCCGAATAATTATTTAAATTTTCACCTTTATATATCCGTAAAATTATCAAGTATACTTCAAATAAAATTATTACGCAATGATTTTATTTATTTAATTTATAATTAATTATATTTTTTAATTTAGAAATTTCCTTTTTAAAAATAACTCGTCAACAAATTATGAAACATTTCAAGCAAAAGTTAAAAGGTACCGCGTTAATACTAGTACAATTTTATCCTTTATTTTACACAATTTACTTCTTTTTTTGTTTGGTATTCTTTGAAAAAGGACTTTAACGAATAAAATAATATTTTGAGAAATATTAAAAGTCATGTCTAAATTATATTATGAATTCTATTTCGTGTGAAATGTTCTTGCTGGGTTAAATGATTATATTTTCTTTTGAACAAAAATTATATTTCAAAAAAATAAATAAATAAATAAATAAATAGAATTATTATTTATTCACATGAAAGAATTAATTATGTGGAATAAATTATTTACTTTCGTATAGATTTTTATTTAATAGAGAATATTATGGATCAAGGCTGTTACATCGTACACTTTTCACCGCGGAGTATATGTTTAAATTTGTTAAGTGCATTTGATAGTGTTTGGTCCCATCGCTTATATTCCTCTGGAATGAAGGATTTCATTTAATTTTGATCAATTTGAACCTTCTAACAAATAAAAAAAAACAATATAAACTAGTTGTAATTGTAAATGTCAACAAAATGTTGTACTTCAATATTTAATTACACATTTTGGTTTCGTTACATAATTTTATATGTATAGATTTCTTAAACCGGAACCGGAAAGTAATAATTTTGGATTGACTCTCTGTCTCTGGTGTAACATGAATTTTTGGGGAAATTAGAATATAAAAAAAAATATTGAACGTCCGTGCGGTGAACATACACACGATGAAACGCTCTTGCGGTGAAAGATCTCCGATGAAACTACCTGGTACGGAATTTTTTTTACGTAAATTTAAAGATTAATCATAAATTTGATTATTTTTTTTTTATAGACATATAAAATTATTCAAGAAGTTTTTAAATTTAATTTTCGAATTATGTAATTATTTTTTTAAATAACATAATTTTAATTACATAATCAAATTCAAATAGCTGAAAATGAAATTTGTATATAACATAATTTGTATTTTTATTGGTCGAATTAAATTGCATCGCTTCTGGGGAGAATAAAATTTTTTCATAAAACATGAATATTAAATTAATACAATCATTTATGACAGCAATAATTAAAATATATAAGCAATTATAATTTATTCTTAATATATTAATTATCAATAAATTAAATTTATGTATATAATTATTAAATTGAAAATACAATTATAATTTCCAATGTCATTTGTTGACACGTCCATTTGTTATAATTTCGTTATTAAAGAATGGTCAGTGGATTCACAATTTGACGGTTACGTATTAATGTTAAACAATTTGAAAATAATTTTGTTATCTTTTTTATTTCCATGTATCATATTTTAGACAACAAAAAGTGTTGTCAAATATTATAAAATTTTAGTATTTGACGTCGAAACACTTGTTTCTGTTGTTTTCAGACTGTAGTTTGTTAATTTCTTTTTTTTAAACAAAAGTATTGATTGTATGTAAATCTGTTAACAATATTTAAAGAAGTAAAAAGTATACCCATTCACATCAATATGCAACTCGTAAGTTCGAATTGCTTACACCATTTTAAACTTAAAAAGCAATTATATGAAGAGATCAAAACTTATATAAAAGTATTTATATGAACGCAAACTTGCAGATTAAATCCTTGAAACGAGTTTGTGGGTTGTGGGATTTAATCTTGAAATCTTGGGATTAAATCACACATTAAAAGAGTTTTTCGTCTCTTTCTATACATACTCTTCAGTGGAAGGTAATGTTTCCACCTTTCATTGCTGTTTGTATATTAATGTCAACAATTTTGACAATTACTTCTCCAAAAAATACAAATTGATTTCAATTTTGTCAATATTTAACGATGGTTTTTTTTATATAATTTTTGACATTATCTTCAAATTAAAATACCCAAAACTCTCAAATTTTGATAGTTTGTCGACGTCTTCTTTAGTGTTATTCTAAAAATTACTAATTTATATTTTTTGTTAAAACTTGTATATGTGTACATTGAAAGTTGTGCAATTAAATAAAATCACAATATGATATTAAAAAATGACATACAATGAAATAAATAGCGTTTTTTAAAAACTTTATTTTCGATTTAATTTCGTACGCCATTTTTTTGTTTATTGATTTTTTCATTTCGGTTAAATATAATAAAACCACATTAAATATATGTAATGGTAAATCAAATTGAAATATAATCATTTTCATTATAAAATTCTAAAAGTCTAGTTTTTTTTTTAAAAAAAAACAAAAATTTTCCATAAAATTTTAATCCAATTTGAAATTTTTAGCTCAAGGATTCAAGTAAATTTATATGTGAAGAAGTTTAAATAAAAAACTTTTGAAAAAAGAATTCCAATTTTTACAAATTATAAATTTATACTAAAGGTGCTGGTAAAATTTTGCTAAATTTATGTTATTTTTGGGAAAGTTGAAAAGTCATCATACCTCACTCTTAGTGTCAGTCTCCCAAAGTCCCTAATGACGTACTCGAGTCATTTGTGTATTTTGTGTTCAATTAAAAGTTTCAAAAGTTATTTATAAATAAAAAAAAAAACAATTTAAACACTTTTTTATTTTAAAATTACACAATTCTGTATTTATTACCTTTAAAACCTGACCTATACTGAAAAAAATATTGTCTTTCGCCCCTTTTTGATAATTTTAACAATTATTTTCAAATGATAAAATTTTGAACAAATTACGAACATTTTGGATTTATATTTTCATTTGTATTTCGCTTAATTATGAATTGTACATCAAAAGTTCAAAATTCTTCCCTACAAACTTCAAAAGTGGATTCTTAAATTTGAAGTCAATTCTCTATCTCTAACTATTGCCAAGTAAAAACAAGTATAATAACAATGGGGAAAATGTTTATTATCAGAAAATATTAACATGCTTCTTATATCTAAATAAATTTTCCATAAACTTATTTATTTTCTCTTTGTTTGCTCCTTAGTCGATAGTTAAATATATATAAACAAAGAACTGAAAAAGACAGATTTAAAAAGGCAAATAATTATTTTGTTGTGGAAAAAAGTAAAAGCAAACATAATATACATACTCATACAAAATATATAATATAACATTTTAATAGGATAATTAATTAATTTGTAATCTTGACCCTTTTTGTATATCTATGGTATAATAATAAATTAAACATTATAGCAAAATGATTTAAATAATTAAATTTTCATTGAAATTTTGGACAATAAAACGATTTCGTAAAATGTATATTAATGTAACTACGAACTAATTAGATAACAAAATCGGTTACTTAAAAAACCTCTTAGGCAGTTGTTTTTTGTTAACGTTGAATAGATTAAATGAGGAAGAGATACAATTAACTGCCTACATCAGCATCTCCAAAAATCTATTTTAAGATGTTATATAAGGTTAATTAAAGCTCAGAAACTTCCTTACTGTTGTGTATCCTTTGAACTATTTCACTAATTTTTTTCGGCCAATAACTTCCAAACAGTATCTCTTTATCTGCAGCAGAATGGACACTGTCATTACTTTTTAACTTACCAATTTTGTTCATAGTATATGAAGGCAATATTATGTAAATGGCTTCATATTACGTAAACCAGCTGAAGTTTCGCCAGACGTATTCCTGGGGGAGTATCTAAAATTCAAGATATTTTCACATTCTCTGATGTCTTCCATTAAATGAAACTATGTATTTGAACTTGCGCAAAAAAGCTCAGGTGAGCTAGTTCTGCTATATTTTTTAATGTTTCCGTTCATTGTAGTTTAACGTTTCCCAATTTCCAAAGCTTTTATATAAATATTGTTTTTAAACCATCAGCTAAATTGTTGATTAATTGCGAGCTAAATGACTAAATCTGACGATAGAAATTTAAAATTAGTCCTGTACACAGCACAGTTTGCCTGTACCTGTGAATGTGTTTTGTATATCGATACTAATTAATAGTAAATGTTTACCAAAATAGCTTTTATTACATAGCCCTTAAGACATCATTTGTGTAGTTATTTTAAGATATTATATAAGTAATTTGTACTTATTCATGATTGATTTGTTTAAATATTTATTTGTATATACACTAACTAACTATACAATCAATTTTGAATATTTTATTTTAATTTCTTAAGATTTAAATATTTTGTCAATCAAAGAAAATCATTCTAAATATAGAAAAAAATATAAAAAAATGATATTATCTATAACAAAAATAGATAAAGATTTTGTTCAGTAAATAATTATTAGAGCATGACTTTATTACGTAAATGTTTGCCATTCCATTATCTTAATAAAAGAAATGTTGTCTTTTTCAATACGCATGGATGATTACAGGAGGAAAATTCACAACAATTTATATTGTCATTTTAATGTATTTTGTAAATTCAATGATTTACCTTTTAAATAAATTAAATTTTAGTTCAAATAATACATAAATTTGTTTCGGTAAAGCTATTTTCATAGCTCAAAACGTATTGCAAAGCTCAGAAAGTGATGATCTCTTGATCATGGAAATTAGATAGCTATGCACGGATGAGGATGAAACTGTAAAGAATTTTATATGTAATAGTTTCTATCAGTTCACTTCAGTTTCGATTCGATTCGACTGGTTAAGTACACTGAACACATAGCTATCGATTGCAATCGATTAAATCATATATTATTTTATTTTTATTTATTTTTTTAAACTGCCAATTTCATTCTTCTTGAGATTTCCTTCAGTTTGGATTCGCGAAATTCCAATCGTTCTAAACTCTTTCGATTCTATTCGACCTATGTCCTATGTGTCCACTCAATCGATTTCCCATACAAAACAAATGAAATGAAGACATCAAATTTGAACTTTACTGAACGAATCGAAACTGAATCGATCGAAACTATGTAGCCCACAATTAATATATTAACATGGTATTACCTGAGCGACCTGTATTGCACAAGATAGTTACAGATGGGAACTAGAATGTTCGGTAAAGAAAGAGGGATAAAGTGGTCCAATCAACTGAAACAAATTAGTGTTTGGACAATTAATATGTACATATATTAATTATTTACATTTCTGTCCATCCTATTTCGAACAGTCTACAGAACGATTCTCAAGTGGCAGTATGAAAAAGGTCGAATATTTAATAGCCTATATATTTTAATGAAAAATAAATGTTTTATTACGTAATTATTCTTCGAAAATATGCATTTTTCTGCCGAAAACCTTTGCAGCTTTTGCATTATGCAGAAAATTTACAAATCAGAAATTCAATATTTATATTTATATATTATTACAAAATAATATTAACATATAATAATAATATAAAAAAAAGATAAAATTATCCTGACAAAATATTATTACAATTATTGAAAAATTCTCGGTCACGCACAAATAAAAGGATATTGAGACTTGGGTAAAATAAAAACAGAAATTTTCTTTTAACGACAATGTTATGAAAAGTTTAATTTATTACCTTTACATGCCACCAGAATTTATTTATTTATTTTATTCAGTATCACAAAATTTGACTAGAGAGATTGAGGTGTGGTGTAATGCCAAATTATATTTTTTGCATTTATAAATCAAAAACGATTTTATTATTATGAGCAAAAAAAAAAGTGTTTGTTGATTTGATTTTCTTCTATAAATTGCAAAATAATTTGGTTCGCAGACATTAAGTAAATTTGTTTTTTATGGTGTACGTACAGCTGGTGAAGAAAAATATGTTTGTTTTTTATTTATACCTCGTATAACTGATTCGTAAAGTAATAGATTACTCATCGTTATTAATAATTTTTTTTAAAAAACGTGTATTTCCATTAAAGATTTTTCCTATTCTCTGATATCGTACATTAATTAATTGGGTTATTTTTTTAATGTTTCCGTTCCTTGTAGTTTAACATGTAAGTTTTTGTTAAACCATCAACTAAGTTGTTAATAAAATGCGAACGGAAGAACGGAAGCTGACGATATAAAATTAGGCCCCTACGTAGCATGTTCGCCTGTATCCCTGAATGTGTTTTTATATCGAAGTAAATGTTTATTAAAATTTATTTATAGCCGCATTTTCGAACAAAAATTATACATGAGGTGATACTCATTCAAAGAGGGATTAATTTATCTTTCCCGCAAGGCAGTTAATTTTTCTTAGAAAATACTCGTTTTTATATTATTTATTTATTCCTCGTTAGCTTTCAAAGTCCAAATCTAGCCTTAACTTCTCACCAATACGTTTACTTCGCATGTCTTGGTTCTTCACGCAGTTATCCAATTATGAAGCCCAGCATTTGATCACTCGATCTTGAATTTTAAACGGACGTTTTGACATTTGAATTACTCAGGTTAATTTTTTTTGTTATTGACGTGTCTCGTATACACTATAGACATGGACTAATCTTTGAAGCCTCTTCATTGAAATCGTAGAATTTCAGATCTTCGTACAGGCCGAATAATTCATAGTTTGTACTTAATCCGCCACTGATTATTTACCTTTTTTGCACTAAAGATTCACCGGAATATGCTTCACTGAAATACATTTTAAACATATTATCCTTGATATCATCCTATATTTTAAGATCGTTTTGATGATTGTTTTATATAGATTTATTTGTAGCTTCATATGCATGTTTCGGGACACCGTGTAATGCAAAATATATATTATATATAATATAGTTTTAGTTAATCGAAATATTTCCTGGGGTTAAATTTGAAAATATTAAATTGTCAACGAAATATGTCAAATCAATTGATGTTTGTAAAAAATGAAATGTTTATTTATATATGAAAATATTATTATTATTTTTTAAAAAAAGTGTACAAAATTTTGAATTAAAACATTTTGTAATAAACGATCGTTGTATATATAGTATTTTGTAGTGGTTTATGTAGAATAGAACTAGAACTGAGTTGCTTCAGCGGAAGGCAATTTAATTGTTAATTACTTATATATTTCATATTTTAAATATAACTAACAAAATTTACGAATATTTTAAAGTTATATATTAAACATTTTATCATAAATCCATTTTAAAAAATTGAATTATATTCTATAAAATATTTTTACAATTAAATAATAAAATCAATGTCATTTTATCTATTTTAACTATAGATAACGAATTTCAATAACATTGATTTAAAAAAATTTAATCAAATTTGTTGATTTTTAATGTACATAAAACCGAAAATTATTTCTATCATAAGTTGAAATATTATTTAATTGACAGGGTCAATCTGTAATTTGGGCACATTTATACAAATTTCAAATTAGAGAGGCAACCAAAATTTTTTACATTCCGGTTTACGCTTACGTTCCCAATTTTATTTTATCAGGTTTCTACCTTTTTTTTTGTTTGGGTTTCGGTTTAAGAAATCTACGGTTCTAATATAGCTAATCTAATCTAATATAGCTCCGGTTACGATTACGCAGTCATATTATATAATTTCGATCCGGTTAAAGTTTTCGTTTAAAAATAGTTGTTATTTGCGGTTTTTGGTTCCTTTCTGGTTTTGACTTTCTGTTTCAAATATTTAAATTTAAACATTTAGTTTAATTATTCACTAGAAAAAACATTTTGGGAACGTTTGTGATTGGGATAGTGGGATTTATAAAATATTTCTGATTCTGGGATCAAAATCTGTAACGATCAACTATTATAGACTTTTATCTTTCGAATTATTTGAAGTTTCTAATCCTTCTATTATGTATCCCCATAAATAATCGACAGACAGACACGTAAAATCAGACTTAACACAATTTTTACAAAAGTGCATGAAAAATGAATTTTGCTGATTATGAAAATATTTCTTAAAAATCAGTACTTGATATAAATTACAAATATATAAATATATTTATTTACGTAAATTTACTATCTGATTTTTTTACGAATAAAAATAATTATGATTTTTTCTTTCGATATCTCTCTATATAAAAATTGTTTGCAAATATTTATTCTTTCTTAATGTTTTTATGAATTTTATGATTTACAGGAAAAGAATTGATTTACAAACATAATAATCAAAATAAATAAATAATTATAAATATTTTAAATGAAAATATTTTATTTATTTTTTTCAGAAACACCAGTACTCAAAGGAGCACCTCCATCTCCACCTCAGCGCAGCAATTTAGTTAGATCGTGCATGAATTCACATAGGCGATATTTAAGTCATAGGTAAATAAAAATTAAATATAAATAATAATAATAATTGTTGAAAATTATAAAAATATATTTATTTTTTAAAAAAATTATGGTTTCGTTATAATAAATACATATTTAATTGAGGCAATTATTTTCTTGAATAAACTGTGAATTTGTGAATTCATAAATATTTAATATAAAAATATTCTAAATTAATAAAATACTATTAAGAGTGGTCGCTAAAAAGAAAACCACCTAAATATATCGCGTAGAGACATAGCTAGGGTTAGAACTGTGTACACGGGAAACTTACGCGGTTTGACAACCCGTATAATAAATCGTTCCAAAGAAACAATCGAACATTACAACTTACAACAAGTATCCAGAATTAACCAGAGCTAGACATTGCTCCCTTGGTAAATTAAAAGATCTGACCAACAAACGGAAAACCTGTACATTTAAGGCGCGCCATTCGAATCACAATGTCCTTGAATCTAATATTAGTTTATCCTTGTACGTAATACGTTCAAATATTTAAATTCTCCTAAAAGTATGCAGTATTGAATGAATAATAAAATTTCCTTTAGTTTTTTTATTTCGAAAATTTATTTAATATATATAAACCTTATAAAAAACTACATTATTAATGTATAATTAAATAATCAAATTAATTTTAATTAAATTTAGTTATAAAACGGAAAATGTATATTTAAATTTACATAAATTTTTGTATTGTACAGTAAAACAACAGCAGTAATTATTTAATATCGATCGATAAAATGACCTTTTAAAAATGCAGACTAATCAAACTAAAAATGTGGTGTTTTTTTGTTGTTGCTGTTATAAATTAAATTACATTTATTCAATGAAATGTCATAACCTAAATTGAATAATCCAAACACTATAAAAGTAATAGCTAACTAATAAATTTATTAGGATTTTGTCAAATGAAAAATCTGCTTTTCTATAATTAATAATTAAATCAACTTCTTTTTGGAAAATTTGGAAAAAAATTAGTATTTATATATTTAAATTATAATTAATACCACAAATTTATTATTTTCACATTAATTATCGTAATTAGAAATTATAATTGTTTGGTTTTACAAGTCACTGAAGCATACAGACTTGAAAATTTCATATTTTATATTATTATAATTATATTTTTGTCACTTGTTTTGGATATGATAAATATAATTCTGAAATTAGTATAATTTTAGTATGTTATTACAAGGTGATACTGAATATACTTATGAATTTTTTTTGGATAATAGTAGACTATTAATTACATTTATAAAACAAAGAGGACAATCTTTTAGACAATTTCAGAATTGAATTATCTTTAAGATTAAGGTTACCTTTTAAAAAAAAATTTGAAAATTAAAAATGGTAACGCATTTGTCAATCCGTTAAAAACTTTCCTTTATTTGTTATTTAAAGCTGGGTGGCAGTAATTAAAATATAGTTTGGGGGGCTGTATATAAGTCAAGTATATCTATAATTTTGGAACGTTTTAAAGGTGTGAGAAATTTTACGAATAAATTTTACTCGAACTCTAAAAGTTTTATGCCAGGTTTATTGAATTCCATAATTTTAACAGTTGCACGCTCAGAATCATGCTATGAGCGGTGTTTGAAGCTGTGCTTAGACTGTAGTGTATTTTAATATGAAAATACACTACTATAAAGTATAATATTCATAATTATGACTTGGGTGCCGTGAAATTGTATATCGCTATGACCGCTCACAGCGTCACTTTGAGAATGAATTATATTTCAATTAATTATGTGAATGTTTAAATTGTGGTTTATTGTTATATATGTAAGTTTAGGACATGATAAACAATTTTTGGGACCCCATAATTATGAATATTATTGTTATAGTTGTTCAGAGCTTCACAACCTTTTAATAAGAACATTATTTAGTATGTATTTCAAAGATTTGGAGGGTTAAATTTAATCTGAATAGAATTTTAATATTTAGGAAATGAATCTTCTTTAAAAAGTATAAATTAATTACCTTTTTTTAAAAAAATTAACCACTTTGCACTTTCCATACCCCCAACTATACAAATTAAAAAATATATTATATAAAAAAAATATTAAACTAAAAATCAAAGATTTTTTGTCAGTAATTATGTCAAAAATAAAAAAAAATTAAACTTGTTTTTTATTCTAGTACAAAATTATCATTTATTTTCAAAATAATAATTTTTACACAACCAAAATAAAATAATTAAATATTTTTCGTGCACTTAAAAAAAGCATTTTCTAATATTTAAATGTGGACAGAACGCATTATTTTCTTTAATCATAAAAAATTAAACAAATATTTCTTTTTAAATTTAATTACTTAGAAAATTTAAAAATATAATTTCAATTTCCATATGAAAATCAACGAAATCATATTAAAATTTTCATCAAAATAATATCTTAAATAAAAATTCAATGAAATTTTCATAAATTTTTGGTGGAACAATCGAAAAAAAAAAATAAAAAAAATAATTACCGAAACAATAAATAGAATAAAATTAATTGTATAAGACAAGACGTAAAATTAGTCCGTCCCCAAATTGTTCGATGACAAAACGTTCAATATTAATTTGGCCAAATTGGGTGTTGTGCCGACATTCAGCAAAATCATTTGAATTTTGTGCCTAATTTTTAAAAGGTAAATAATTTTTTTGTTTGTTTCTATCGGAAATATAGTTCGATGTATCCGGTTAAATTGATAATCCACAATTGGTTATTGGTATCATCACAAACAGTGCGTAACAGTTTTAATAGGTTAGATTATGTTAAGAAGGGTGCTTTCCGATCATTGGTGAACACGCATCACGATGGACCTCCATTGTTGTCCATAAGTAAAAGTTCAAAAACTCGTCACAATTTTAACAACTTTAGCCATGATCTGTGCTCAGTCCAGATAATGTGCGATGTTTTTTAACCTATTATTTAATTATACTATTCTAAGTACTGTTCAATTTATTGTATTATAAATCAATTGTGGGTCAAATCAGCTTCAAATTAAAAACAAAGTTTGTGCAAAAATATTTTTTTTATTTCATTTATTTTTATTTATTTAAAATTGTACGTAAATTTTTTAATTTTAATTGTTTTTTATTATAGGCTTACAAATTTTTAAATTAATTGTTTTCTTTTTTTTTTTTAGGACTTCAAAATTTTCCAGTAATAGACATCGAAAATTACAACCTTTTAGAGAAACGTGAGGCAGCACATTTTTGTTGACCATCACTCAAAAAAATATAAAAGAAACTTAAAAAAAAAAAATAACAAAAATTTTCACCAAATTTTAAGCAAAAAAAAAAAAACATAAAATATCAAAAATCAAGGAAAATTTACTAGGCGATATTAAAATTTATAATTAACAATATACACAAAATACGCGCGTATATGCAAAAATATCAAATTATATTCATAATTAAAATTTCGAAAAGAAAAACCAAAAATCCAGAAAATTTATAAAATTTCATATTTTAAATTTTTTTTTTTCTATTAATTTCCATTTTTTATTTTTCTTTTGTTAATTTTGTTAATCAAAATTAAAAGAATTTCCAGTAAATTTGAAAACTTATCCAAAATTATTTATATTTTCATTTAGCTGGTCTGAAAATCTCAATTATTTCATATTTGTTTTCATTTTATTATTATTTTTTTTTTTGAATTTTAGTTTTTGTTTTTAATTTAATCAACGTTTTTTCAATTTTTTTTTTTTTTTAAATTTTTTTTTGAATATTTGTTGTTTTAACAAACTCTCTTGTAATAAGAAAAAATACAATTTTCAAATTTTTTGGGGGGACGAGATTAAAAAAAAAAATATCAAGAAAATTAAAAAGGACAAAAGAATTTATTTGAAAAAAAAAACCATCAAACTTCATGAATTTTTCAATAAAATATAATTTCTCAATCAAATCAAAACAGAAAACTTATAATAATCAATTCAATATTATACAAAAGCAACATTCAAAAAATACGTGTTGCAGTAAAACATTACAAAAATATTTACAATCAATAATTACAATAAATTTGTTCAATCAATTGTATCCAAAATCAAATGAATTAAGTTAAAATAATACAGAAGAAAAAAATACCAAGTAAATTCAGTATTTTTTAATTTCTTTTTTGGAAGGATTGCCCATCCACAAAATTAAATTTTAAATTTATGTTTGTTGGTTAATTATAAAAACGCCTGGTTTTTATTTTTTTGGTGTCATCATTATTGGTATTTGCATTGAAAATATTAGAATTTTCATTTTCATATTGTTAAACAAGACACCATAATAAAGAACAGTGAAGTGAGCAAAACCCCAATTTGGAATCAACAGTTTAAGTTTGAGCAAAATCAAATTTCGGGATCAAAAACGATAGTCGTGTCATTAAACAAAATACAATAATTTTGAATTTTGTGAAGAAAACCAGACCAAGACAGAACAGTATCAGAAATACTGAAGAAATACAAATTAATTTAGCCGAGAAGAAAATATAAGAAAACAAAATGGCTACTTTAAATGTTAATCGTAATGTAACTGATATTTTTTATCGTTACAAAATGCCACGTATTATGGCAAAAGTTGAAGGCAAAGGTAATGGTATTAAAACTGTTATTGTTAATATGGCTGAAGTTGCTAAAGCTATTGGACGACCAGCTACATATCCAACAAAATATTTTGGATGTGAATTGGGTGCACAAACTCAATTTGATTATAAGGTAAGAATATTATAATGTTTTTTTTTTTTATTATAACGAAAAAAATTAATTATTTATCCTGGTTAAATTATTGTTAAACGTATCCAACTTTACAATAAAAAAAAATATTTAGTAATTAATACATTTAAAAGATATAACAAAAGTTAATTTTATATATTATTTTAAATTACAGAATGAACGTTTTATTGTCAATGGTTCTCACGAAGCTGCTAAACTTCAAGATCTTTTAGATGGTTTCATTCGAAAATTTGTTTTATGTCCAGAATGTGACAATCCCGAAACTGAACTATTAGTATCAAAAAAAGGTGCTATATCACAAGGTTGTAAGGCATGCGGTTTTCATGGTCCACTTGAAGTTAATCACAAAGTAAATACATTCATTATAAAAAATCCACCAAATTTAAATCCAGCCAGCCAAGGTTCATCATTAACTGAAGGTAAACCGAAACGTAGTAAACGTTCAAAGAAAATTGGTGAAGAAAATGGCAGTAACGTTAGTGGCGGTAATAATGGTTTAACAGATTCTACAAATAATTCAACAAATCAAATTGATGATGAACCAAATGTTGCTATCCAAACGGAACAATTAATTGGTGCAACAATACCAAAAAAAACTGATGATGATGATGATGATAATTGGACAACAGATGTATCAGAAGCTGCTGTACGTGCACGTATGCAAGATTTAACTGATGGTGCCAAAGGTATGACTATATCAGATGATGTTGATAAAACTGAAAAAGAACGTGTTGATATATTTTATGAATTGGTTAAAAAGAAACGTGATGCTGGTGAATTGGAAAATATCCAAACCCATAAAGAATTGGCATTAGAAGCTGAACGTTTAGATATTGTACATAAAGCAACATTAGTATTAGCTGAATTATTGTTTTCAGCTAATGTTATACAAGAGGTACGTAAACATCGTAATATATTGTTACGTTTTACACATAATAATGTTAAAGCACAACGTTATTTAATTGGTGGCATTGAACAAATAATTGATTTACATTCAATTAAATTAATTGATAAAGTTGCTGGTATATTTAAATTATTTTATGATAATGATATATTAGAAGAGAAAGCAATATTAGAATGGTCACAGAAAGTTAGTAAGAAATATGTTAGTAAAGATGTTGCAACTGAAATACATGAAAAAGCTAAACCATTTATACAATGGTTACAAGAAGCTGAAGAAGAAGAATCTGATGAAGATGATGATTCAGATGTTGAAATTGAATATGATGATCGGGCACGTATTGAACCATTAAAAAAAGAAATTGTCAAACCAATACAGAAAAAAATTCAAGATGATGATGATGGTGAAGAAATCGATATTGATGATATTTAATTCAATATTACTTGATTGATAATTTTTCATTTTTTTTTTGTTTGTATTTTTCTTTTTTATATTTTTATTATAATTTTCTTTTATCTTTTTTGTTCTGTTTTTCTTTTCTTTTTTTTTTTTTTTTGCAAATCGAGGAAAAAATATACAAAAAATGAAAAAAAAAATATATATAATTAACTTACACAATTTATTAAAAAATATTCAAAATAAATAATAAATAAAATAATATTAATTAATATATTATATATAAATAAAAATACATAATTAAAAATACTACACATTTTCAATCTTGAGTAAAATTTTAAAAAAATTTGTTCGCTTTGCAGATAAAGAAACAATAAAATAAATTAAATGAAAAAAAAAAAAAAAAAAATTAAATAAAAATATTCATTAAAAAACTAAAAAAAAAAAATTTAAATCAATTTTTTTTTTGTGGGCTTTTCCAAGTAGTTTCTTTTAAATATTTGTCTTCAAATTCTTCAATTTTTTTTTTTATTATTGAGCTTCCAAAAAATATATATATATATTTAAACAGTGGTTATTTTTTCTTCTTGTATTTAAAAACTGTGGAAATATTAAAGTAAAAATATTCAAATAAATTTAATAAACATTAAGAGAATAAAATTCAAAAATTCATTGAAATATTTACAACATAAAATTAAATGAAGAAATTATATACTTACTTATATATGTATGGAACACGTTTTTCTTTTTTTCTTTTTTTTTTGTATAATTTTAAGGGTTTACTTTCATTATCATTTTTTGTTTATATATATATTTCAACAAATTTATATTATGTGTAAAACAAAGTTTCTTTTCAAATTTTAAATAAAAATATATATAATTACAAAAAAAAATATATATATATAAATATATAAATTATATATAATATGTATTTAAAAAAAAAAAAAAATGTAGTTTTTATTTAATTATATTTAGATTATTATACCGTAAAAAATGTTAAATAAGATTCCTAATATTTTCTTCTATGTGGTTCCTACTAATCAAAAGAGAGTTTATTATTACAGTCTTTTCGGAAACTGTTCACGACTTCATGTAGAAAGTATTTTTAAATATGTACTTGGCAATGGAAAAGGTTATTTAACTGAGAATAATTATTTATTTTATTTCCTTCATATCGTAAATGTTTTCTTTATGGAAACTTGCTTAATATTATCGACGACTTTCTTTAAGTATATACAAACAATTTTTATTGGAAAGTATTCCAAAAGTGTTAAACTGGCAGCTTCGGTTTAGCTTGTTCCATACTTCCTATAAGTGTACTTCGTTGTTCCATACTTCCTATAAGATCTTATTTTTAAATCTTTTTCGTATTTTTAGTGAAATTGTCAGTACTATAATGATAGTGAAAAGCAGTCATTCCTCTCCACATATTACAAGTCTTTCAGTCGTCTTTTTATGACATACATAATAATTATGGATAACAAAAAACAAAAATCATATTAGTAACAAAAACAATTCAACCGAAATGTATTAATTTATCTAATGTTTTAGTTCTCTAAGTTCTGTAAGCTTATCGTTTTTTTTAATCTGCTAACAGAAGATAAATAGATAATCAATAAAGTATTACAAATTTAAACGTTTATTATCTTAGTTTTTACTGACTTTATCATTTATCATGTCTTTAATAAAATAATCTTATCACATAAAACTATCTTCTTTATTATTTAAAAATTAATTTATATAAATAATTTCAGTTAAATCTTCAAAGTGTATTCGCCAAGTAGTAAAAATCTACATTTTCGACATTTAAAAAGAATGGCATCACGTCGAATTAATTTAATTGAGGATCCACAATTACCAAATAACTCTTCATCATCAAAAACTAATTTATATTTAAAAAAATCACACTTAAAATATTTATTTAAATCGCCATTTTTTATAGTTTCAATAATTTTTAACATAATATTGATAATTATATTATGTATAGCAATTTATGTTAATTTTAAAGCTGATGATATAAATCATAAAAATTTTCAAGTACAAGAAATACAATTACCCATAGAACAATCAATTTGGTATGATAAAGGATTGGATGAATTAAAAATAGCATTAAATGTTGAATTAAATAAAAAATATGCCAAAAATGTTATATTATTTATTGGTGATGGAATGGGACCAAATACAGTAACAGCATCTAGAATTTATGGTTTTAAAGAAGGCGGTCAAATGAGCTGGGAAAAATTTCCACATATGGGAATGCTTAAAGTTAGAATAGTTCAATAAAAAATTATAAATTTTAATTTGTCTGTTGTACTGGAAAAAAAATAACATTACCTAATATTTTTTTTTCAGACATATTCTTTTGATAAACAAGTACCAGATTCATGTTCAACAGCAACAGCATTATTTGGTGGTGTTAAAGTAAATTATGAAACTGGTGGATTAGATTCAAGTATTAAATTAGGAAATTGTACAGGATCATTAGATGAAAATCATCATGTTACAACAATTATGAAATTAGCACAAGATGATAATATTAATACAGGATTTGTGACAACAACTCGTGTTACTCATGCAACACCAGCTGCTCTTTATGCTCATGTAGCAGATAGACGTTGGGAATGTGAAGCAAAAATACCAGATATTGCTAAATTGAATGGATGTAAAGATATTGGAAGAATATTAATTGAAAATGAAATTGGGAAAAATATTAAAGTAACTTTCAAATTTCAAACAGAAAATATAGAATAGAAAGGCAGGGGGTATTAATAAAGGACTAATAAATTCGTTGATAATGAGTTAGATTTGGAGAAACAAATTTTATATACCAGATGGCAGAAATCTTGTTCCGAATACAGGGAAACGGAATGAGAAACTACACAGACAAATATAGTATTTAATATTACGACATAGACGGAAAAATATTAGTTAGACATTAGATTAGAATAAAACAAATCCCCTTGGTCACCTATTTTAATGAAACAGATAATGAAGAGTGAAGACACAAATGATAAATTTAATTATTAAAACACTCCTTAGTTAACTGCATTGGTTTTTGGAATTTTGTAATGTTTTCGAATGTTTCAATAAACTGGTCTGATAGATATTCGATTTTGGAAGTTTCTCCACATCAAAAAATTATATTTTAACAGAATAATACTGATCGTCCGGTCCTGAAATTAAAAATTTCATTAAAAATTTCTTTCAGGTTATAATGGGTGGTGGTCGACAATGTTTAGTATCAAATGTTAAAGGTACAAGTTCTGATCAAATTGATACATGGGCATGTTATTCGAAAGATGGTAGAAATTTAATTCGTGATTGGGAAAATGAACAAATTCATCAAAAACATTCTTATGCTGTACTTAGTAATAATAGTGATTTAAATTCATTTGATACGTTAAATACTGATTATGTTTTGGGTAATTATTACTATGAAAATTTCTAGTTTTTATATATATTTATATTTCTACATAAATCTATAGGAGTGTTTGCTAATGGACATTTAAATTATGATTACCAAAGAGACAAGGGACCATCAGGAATGCCATCACTAAAAGATATGACACTAAAAGCTTTAAAAGTTTTAAATAATAAAAATAAAAGATTTTTATTAATTGTTGAAGGTGGTATGATTGATCAGGCACATCATCGTGGTGCAGCTAGAAAAGCTTTATCAGAAACATTAGCTTTAAATGATGCAGTACAGGGAACCGTTGAATATATGAAGTATATTATGTTCAAAATTCAAATTTCTATTTGAATAATTTTTATTCCTTATATATAGGGATCAACTTGATGAAACCTTAATAATTGTAACTGCTGATCATTCACATACACTTTCAATTAATGGTTATCCAGAACGTGGTAATGATATACTTGGTATTGGTTCTAAATCACGTACAGATAATATACCATATTCAACACTTACTTATGGTACAAGTAATTTAGGCTATCAAGTTGAAATTGATAAAATAACTGGTAAATTAAATAGAAAAGATCCTAGCAAAGATGACACAACATCATACGATTATGTACAACAGTCAGCAATTCAAACTGATGAAAATACACATGGTGGTTCAGATGTAACTATACATGCAATTGGTAATGAGTTTAAAAAATAAAAGTATTATTTTAGATACTTCAATAATAACTATTACTTTTATTCTTTTGTTTTAGGACCGATGGCTCATTTATTTCATCAAGTTCATGAAAATTCATATGTAGCTCATGCAATTAGTTATGCACTTAGGATAGGACGATTTAGAAATTTATAGCATATTGTATTAAATATTTAAAATTATGTATTTCGATAAGTATGTTATAAAATGAAAATGAAATTGTATTAAAATAAAATTGTATTAAAAATATTATAATTGTTTAATAATTATTGATTATTGATTAGGGCTGTGTGTGCTGTGGTCCCTCCATTACTCTAAACCTAAAAACCTGATACATACCTAAATAAAATCGGGTTGTTAGAAATTAGGAACTTTATTGATTGGGTATGGTATAATAAGTTTTAAGTATTGTGTTATTCTATGTGGCTTGGTTTATCCATTATACATCATATATCAGTTGGATAGAAATGATATACATACACATGACATTATATATTTTAATTCAAATTTAGCTATAATTTAAATTGTATATTATGCATTACCTACCACCTATTACCTATATCATTTTTTCTTCACAGCTAACCACAAAAATATCAGCAACATACAAGTTATTCTTACACAATAATAATTTAGCGCCAAAATTGATTGGTTCATGTCACATTGGAAAGTACCTCAGTATACAAAATTAATTTGTAAAATAAAAAAAAAAATATGTGGAATTCAATACAAAATATAATTCTCATTCAAATTTTTCATTTACATTTAATTACAAACAATTTTAAACTGATATAAAGTTATCCACCGGTTAGGCGGTTATACGCCATGTGTCAAATATTGGCGCGATCGCGCGATCATCAAAAGAAGGACGTGGTGATATTGGTGTTCTTCTCCCTATAAATAAAGAATAAAATAAAATAATTCTAATCTAAACTATAACTTTACTTACAAAACAAAACTTAAATTTATAATTTTTTTTGTATCCGAATTTAATGTCCTTTAAAATTCAAAAAATATAATTTTTAATTTACCAACCCTCCAGAAATTATTTCAGAATAAACACTATCAATGCTATCAATATACCAAAATCTTTAGCGATTCATTGCCAAATGATGGTAGTGTCGCTGATGACGACGTTGTGTAAACAGACTCGCCGCATTGAAGTGACTTATTTCATAAAATTAAAAATCATTAAGAAATTAATTCTTCAACAAAGCCTATATAAACATATTGTCAATAAGACACAGAAATGCAAGGTTTCAAAAGATGAAATCGATAGAACTTTACAACAGCACGAATGACACTGACACCCCCTCATGACGGCGACGAATTAATGAATTCCATATATTTTTATATTTTTGAACTTTTCTTTGATAATCCAAATCTTAAACGACGAGACGAGACTGTACACTGTATGTGTCTCGTAAATATTTATATAAAATAAGAGAGCAAATAATTTGTTTATAAAGTTTTTAATATTAATTGAATGTTTAGATGTTCCGAAGAAAATACAAAATGGACTAAAATATAGCACGCGAAGATATGAAATTTTAAATTAAAAGCACAGCTGCAACGAAAATTATGTTTATCAAAACTTACGATTCAATTTGTTCATCAAGTTGAATAAAAATTCAAATATTTTAACCAACTTAAAAACATACAACTCGTCTACAGGCGGTTTTATTGAATATAAATTATTTGGCAACGAATCATTTAGATAATCTAGCTTTCCAAAGTTGTTAATACTAATTTTAAAGCGGGTTAAATTTTAAATAAAGGGAAATTAATGACAGTTTCGTTTAGATTAGATGTCAGTTTTTATCAGAAATTCACAGTGTATTGTTGTGTAGTTTAAGAAGGAAGTGATTTTTTTAAAAGAATTTTTGGAAAAAATATTCTATTTTTTATAATTTATTAGTTAATAAGAGAATATTTTCACAATAACACTTTGACTAAATAACATTTATAAATGTTAGTTATTAAATTAATTTTTGATAATGAAAATTATATAAAAATGCAAAAATAATTTTAGAAAATATATATATATATGTGGTTGTGGTTGTTGTCCATTCTTATTCGGAACTATGATACTATATTTCAATTTCAGTCAGATGCCCAGAATTTGCAAAATTAAAAAAATTAATATTCATAATCTTGTGTTATAATAACAAAATTACAGTAATTATAAATATAATTTTAAATTATCGCGAAATTAAATATTCTTCATAATTTATAAAACTTCTTAATCAAATCTTCATTTTTTACATAATTTGATAATTCTCTGTCATTTATTAACATCGTAATATTTTTTTTTTTTTGTATACTACACAAAATTTAATTATAATATTTGGTTTTTTATGTACCATATAAATAAAAACAGGAAATTTGATTATAAATTAATTAATATATATCTCGTATATTAGCAAATTTTTATATTCAATGTTTTTAAAATATTTTGTAAGTTTTACACAAATTTTTGTAATAAAAGGTGTGGTTTTTTTTCATCATTCTGTCATTATTTTACCAAATAAAAAAAAAATCTCTGTATATATATTTTTTGTCTGGTTCTTTTACATATTTTGGTTTTGGTTACAAGAACCCAACAATAAAAATTCACGAGGAAAAATCCACCCACTTTAATTCAATTTTTTTTATTTGTAGTCTTACTACAACTAAAACTGTATATTTAAGGTTAGACTGGCAAAAGTATTATATACATCAAATAAATTAAAATAGGTATTTTAAAATAAATTTTATACTTAATAACAGAATGGCCGAAAGCATTTTACCGAATAATCACAATTATTATAATGTAGAATTTAATTAATAGTAAATTAAAGAAAAAACAGATTCTTTTATAGTTTGCTTAATAAATTTACCTTCGACAAGGTTCTGAGTGACAGTAAAAAAAGGCAACTTCCAGAGTAACACTAGAAAATTGGCTAAGAAATTTGAGAAGTTGTCGGCCGTAGAGAAACAAAGTTATATCGATCAATTTATATTCTGATCAATAATTGTGTATTCGATCAAATTGCGAATTCGGCCAAATTGTGAAATCGGTCAATTATGTATTAAATCAATAAACCGTAACTATATATATTTAATCTTATAACAGTTTATGTCAGCTGTGTCGTTACTTTATATTTTATATTGTTAATTAATTAAATCTCATACACTTAAATAAATTCAATTTAAACATTTCGATATTACTTAATTCCTTTGTAAATATTTTGTCAATCTCTTAATAATACATAGTATTAAAATATTGACGTAATACTCTCATTAATACTGTATACAGAAGTATATACATATATATAATTAATTGTTAGTTATTTAATTTAAAAATCAGTTATACTTAAATTTGCATGTTAATATGTGAAATTAATAATTTTTAATACTCTGATGTATATTTTACACATCACTGATTATCATTCTAAAAATATATATATTATAAAAAAAAAATTCGGAAATAATTGACTGATTAAAATTATTACGTCCCAATTAAATTATAAATAATTGTACTTTGAATTCTATAAAATTATATTCAGCGTTCTAATTTACATAAAGAAAACAATAAAAATACTGTCAAATTAAATATAGATATAGTAAATTAATATACGAGATAAAAATCTTTATTTCAAATTAATACATTTTGTATAAAAAATAAATCATTATAAATTATAAAATTATGATCTCAAATCTGATACACGAGGGACTTTACACGGCAATGGAACAATATTATAATTATGTGGCCAAATATGTTGATTCATTAAAATGATAATTAACATATTTTTATAATTTTGTAATAATTTATAAAAATGATTAAAAACGAAACTTGTTATTAAAATTACGAGTTTCAATTGAATATCGTAAATTCCAATTAAAATATCGTAAATTTGAATAATTATTTATATTTATCATCAATAGATTAAATGGAATCGATTGAAAATCGTAAATTGGAAGCGATTAAACATCGTAAACATAAAAATTTACATGTATATGTATATAAATTCTTTTTGCATTTAAAATAATGATAAATATATTTATTAAAATATTTTATTTTCTAATACACACTTATATTAAAATATATGTTTTTATTTTTTTTACAATACGACAGAAAAAAACTTTAAAACTAAAAATGTTATTTAGAACAAATTGTAAAAAAATGCCATTATATAATCCTTTAATAAAACGTGGATGTTATATATCATTGGCATGTTCAATTGGTTCAATAAGTATTGCATGCGGTAGTTTATTACAATTACAATCAACAACAGAACGTATATCATTACAAAGAGGATTATTTTTAACATCACTTGGATTTTTATATTTTATATCATTGACTGATTTTTTTAATAAATATTTATTGGAAACACAACAGGGAATTGTATTTCGTAAAAAATATCATTTAATGGTATCAGATGTTATGGATATTACAAATAAGTAAGTTAATTATATTATTTTTTGTTTAAATAAAAAATAAAATAAAATATTTATATTATGATATTATTAAAATGTTTGTATTATATAAACCATGTTTATGAAACTTTTTATGTATCATAAAATTTTGTGATTCTTTGATTTTGAATTGATGGTACCGTATTGGCTTGTTGCTTATACCCACACATCATAAATCTAACTATATACTATCGATAAATGTATTGAAAACAAATATAGAAAACAATC
The DNA here is from genome assembly GCA_963920725.1 of Rhamphomyia laevipes. Lineage (NCBI taxonomy): Eukaryota > Metazoa > Arthropoda > Insecta > Diptera > Empididae > Rhamphomyia > Rhamphomyia laevipes. Next base: position 4,435,116 of record OY987256.1, on the reverse strand, counting down.
AAAATAGAATGATTGAATTTTTATATACGAATGGCATTATTAGAAATTATTAATTAATTTCAAAAATCAGAGTAGATTTATAATTTCCCAAAAAACTGAAAAACCAAAATAGATTTTATAATAGTTATTTATAACTATTTAATAACTTATAATAGTGTATATATTTTGAAACATTCATAGTTAAAGGATAACGTTTTCAATTTTTTTTTGTTGCCGGGAAACGAAAAGTTTAAAATAAAATTTCCCGGAATTCCTTTATAAAATTGAATTTAGCAGATAACCAAACTTAACAAAAACAAAAACAACATTTTATTGGAAGTATAGCATATAATTCTTAAAATATATAATTGGCGTAATACTAAACTTGACACACATATTTATAAAATGTTATCAAATTGTTGCTTCTGCTTAATTTCGATTGAGACTAACTCACGGGTTAAATATACAGTTTTAAATAAATAAATTATTGCGGAAATTCCTGGAAAGAACCCTCTACTCATAGGCAATAAAATTTATATTTACCAGTAGTTATTCTACCCGTAAATTTTCATTTCCTACACTTTTAATGAATATAAGTTTCGTTTTGGTAAATAATTATTTTAACTAATTTATTTACAATAATTATTATATTAAAGTTACAGCTGAAATTATATAATCTGTGCGTTGTCCATTCTAGTCAATATAGTAAACAATTTATTATTGAAATGTCAATGATGTAGAATAGACGATGATGTAGTCTATTATATCCCGCAGCAAAATTTAATATTACCAAATACCACAAGACCAATTATCATTGTAGTTGAATCTACAATTAATGACAATACAATGCATTGTAGTTGGTCTTCCGCATGAGATAATCAATATTATATAAACCAGTTGTGGTTTTATTTTGTGTATTGGCGCATTATAATTAATAATTAACTAATTATGATGTTATTTTTGTGAAGAATATTTATATATAAACTATTTTTGATAATTATGTACAGCACCACATTTCAATTTCATGCTTAAAAATCAATAATTTGTTATATATGTTTGCTAATTTTTATAACATCCCTTGTGGGCGATATCTTTTTTCTCGCCAAAAATAAATATTATTCTAAAAATTTAAATAAATATAAAATTTTAATACATTGTCAAGGACACATTTTTATGGAATTCATAATAATATTTTATAAATATTTCATTATATACATTGAAAAAAGGATATATTTAAATATTAAATTTATTGGAATATCAAATATCATTTTAATCTAAAATCACATTCATGTGTTAAAATTAATGGATATATGTAAATATAATAGAATTTATCCAGAATTTATATGGAAATTTAGTTCGATTATATTAATTGTTCAAATATTATCGTTATGCTAAATTATTTAAATGTAAATTAATAATAATATCAAGATTTAACTATAAATTTAGTTATTTTTTGGTGGAAAATGTAAAATTATATATGATTTAAAATTAATTTATATGATTTTAAATTACCCATTAAATTACACTGTACCAACTTCTGTCTAACGAGTAGTAAATTACTAGGTCATAAGTTAAATTTTCGTCAAGGACAATTATTATCCCAAATTCTGTTACAGTCTCTTAAATTGTCTGTATTTTTCCCTGGCGAAAATTTAAATTGTCGGTATATTAAACTGTCAGTATTTTCCCAATTTGTTTTAATGGAAATATTTGGCCTTGCAATATTCCCAGGTAAATTTCCAAAGATAATTTTCTTATAAAATGTTGATATTTTTCAATTTGCTAAAAAGGTGTTTCATTAAAATCTGGATTTTTTTTTTGTTAACTAACTTGTCTATACATCTTTAAAATCTTAAGTTAATATTAATAATTTTCAACTAAGTATGTAATGAAACAGTATATACTTATCTTAAATTATATTAATTAAATATAGCTAATTTTGTATTTGCATTATGTCATTATTTATATTTTTAACATCATCAAGTATGAAAAGATATTTTCAACAACATTTTTTTTTAACATGTTTTGCCCATTTAATTTTTGAGTTTCCTGTTTCTCATTTATATTTTAATGGCCGATTTCACAGTAAGAATGTTAGCTCAAGCTTATCTAAACCAATTGTATAGCTTAAGCATGCAACTTCAGCTCACTTAGTTTCTCAATCAAAATTAGTCCTAACCTTAACTAAACCGAACAATGTGAATTATTGTGCGGATAATAATTGAAAATAATTGAATAAAAATGTAAGTTAAACCAAAATTTAAGCTCTTACCAGAGTTGAAACTTCAGTTTAACTTATTTTGTAGTTTCTCAGTGTAACCTTAAATATAACCCTTCCTTGAAATGAGGTTTAACAACCAAAAAATGTGAATTATTCAGCTCTCACTGTGAAATCGGCTATAAATCTTCTGTGAAAGAAAATATTTTTCAAAAATATTTTCTTTTGGATTTAGGTCACTACTAAAAATGTATTATTAAAATTGTACATATATTTTGTACATATTTAAATAGTAATTATGTAATTGTGAAAAGCTTTTTTATTGCAAACAAAAATCTGAATGTTCAACAACGTGACTGCTCGATATTATAAATTCCTTTGAGTATATAAAATAATGATTTATTATTTTGAGATGATTATATTAAAGTGACCAGATTTTCTGTAGGTAAATTATTTTCGTAAGTGAAACTAAATATACAATTCAATTAATTTAATTATAATAATTTATTTATATTATATATTTATTCAATGTTTAAATTAAAACTATTGTCGATAAATTAACATTAGTTATACTTATATTTAAGTAAAGTGTAATTAGGCACGTTTGTATGAAGAAATATTAAAATTGCTTTCTCATTCAATCTCGGAAAGAAACTCGATTTTCCGGTTACAAAAAAAGTGCAAAGGTTATAAACCGAGCGGAGTATTTGTAAACCCCTGCGAGAGGTATTGTTAGTAGACATAATGTTAAAAGGATGTAGTATATAACGAAAGAAAATATTTTTTATCCTTAAGCACTTACATAAATTTGATTTCTTGTATACTTTCTCAGTTTCTATTATAACTTTTAACTATATCCGCAATTAATTAAGCTCGGATCATTCCATAATTGAAAAACAAATATTTTAATAGCTTAAACACTAAATGCTTAATATAAAACAAATTACTAAGTATTAGAAAAACAAAACATTGAATTAATAGGTTAACATTTACATAAAGGTTCACAGTTCTGAAAGAAACGCTACTATTGCCCTCCGTCGTCATCTTGCATTTTAAATTATTAGTAATTGAAAACTAAAAAAATAATATAAAACTAAAATAGTTCTAGAATATGACAGGTTATACCAGTTGTGTACAAGTCAAAAATTCGTTAAAGAAAAACTGAAAGTAGTTCTAGTAACAAATTGAATTCAATACAGGGCCGCCTTCAAAATCAATACCGCGCTATCAATTTATATGATTGTTATTAATTATCGTGGTTCTTATATCCTTACAGAGATATCCTTTCTTTTGTACATAGTTTTAAATATCCTTAGTAAAACATTCAAGAATCTATCAAATAACATGGTCCCTGTTCCGTCTTTTTTATATACGTTTTTTGAAATAATCTTAGTATGTCCAAATTAAGCTTGAAAGTATGTTAAAAACCATTTTAAACAAAACTTGAAATTCTAACATATTATGTCATAATTATTTCGAATAATACTTCCTCAATTATAGTAATTGAATTAAGCTTAAGCATAATAATTAATTGTTTATATATATAAAAAACAATGACAGTTGTTCATACTGATTTACTGAAATTACTATATAGAATAACTATCGATATTTTTATATTTATATTCTAAAAAAAAAATATGATAAATCTGGCAACAACCAACAATTCAAAACCCTTATAAATCATAAAGTAATAAAAATATGCAATGACTATTACAAATGTTAATAATAAATATATAATCTACTCTGATTAGGCTCCAGACTTTTTCAGTAATTGATAGCTATCAATTGTTTTATGATTGAAGACGATATTTATTGTTAAACTTGGTATTAAACTTGGTATTAACCCTAAGAAAAATTATGTATCTGAATTGAACACATTTTAATTCAAAAGTAAACAGTTTTTTGAGTGCCTTGAAAAATCATGACGTTTTGCTATCAATAGTTATTCGATAGAGTGCGCAAACCCAATATTATGTGATCGCTTTAATTGATTTATGAGCCAATATATTTTATTTATAAGCCAGTTATAAATTGTAAAACTATTTTTTTTTTGACAATAAGTATAAAACGTATAGTCGTTGAACTCGTATTTTTTAAATTTAATTTAATTTTACACAAAAAAAAAATGTGTTATCTTTATTTATAATTATAAATTACAGATAAAATATCGTTTTTTTTATATAAATATTTTATTTTTGAAACTTGGTAAAATGTAAACAAAAATAAATTTATTTACTATATATTCATTATAATTAGAGTAATTGTACTTTAACCTAATTTTAATGATGCAATCAATTCAATTCAACAATATCTGAAAGGTTAACGGGTTACGGAATTTTACTACATAGTAAAATACAGACAGCAAATCGAAAATTATTATGCTGCCTATACATTGTACCACTTGGTTGTCAACCGGGTTGTAAATTTTCACTACACATATTTAAACTTGGTTTACAACTGTCAATGATCTTTTTTTTTAAAGAAGTTTACATAAACAGTTTTTTTGTTTTTTTTAGGATAGTGTCAAATGTTAAATAAAATTCTCTAATTAAAGTTATGTGAAAGTAATTATAATTTAATATTGTTAGAATCAATAAGAAATATTGATAACATAAAAATAAAAAAAGTATTTGGATTGTACTTGTACTTTACAACTTTCACCACAAATTAAAATATTTTAATATTTCTTCAACCTTCAAAATGATTGTCAACGAGTTGTAAACTTGTCCACAAACGATACAACTTGATCAATTTGTCAACACGTTGATAAACATGTTTTATAATGTATAGGCAGCTTTAAATTAATCTAATAATATCAATACCATTATATTAATGATATTTCAGTATCATTTTATTTGGGTTCATAGCTTTATAATGGGTCAATGTAGAAATATTGTTTATATGTCATAGATTGGTAATTAAATGTCCTTTAAAACGAGTCAAAAAATATTTCGGTTTCTTACATTTTTTGGAACTATATAAGCTCGCAAAATTGAATACCTCGCTTCTGAAATTGTTTTCCTCTAAGTGAAATACATATCTCTATCTATAACATGCGAAAATGGTCTACAACTCGAAATGGGAAAGTGTCATTTTTTTTGTATCGAATACTACCAAAAATAGCTTGGTATATCGTCGATTAACTATTTAGTGTCCATTAAGAATTGGTAACCAATCTATTAAATTTATTTGACTTATCGAAGGACTTATGAAAACTTTCAGTAAAGTGTAATTAACTCATTATATCAATAACAATAATTTCTCGTAATATTCATTAATTGACTAACTTTGTCACTTTATTTAAGTAGGTACAATTCCCAATAATCAATTTGATAAAATTTAATCATTAAATTAAATATTTACAAAAATATCATAATTATCATTAATTTTTAAACAGAATTTCTTTGTTTTTTTACAAGCTTATGTTTTTTTATTATACGGCGTGTAGTCATGAACTTGAATAGAATATAATATAATTATTTATTTTGACCCTTAAAACATAGCACATATTCCAAATGAGGGGAAAACACTTCAAGGTAATCAACAACAGCTTTTTAAATTCAATTAAGTAACATATAATTACTAAAACAGTGTTGTAAAAATAAATTTTAAAATTTACTATGAAAATTGGCCCTGTTTAAAAATAAAAAAACAAAATTATTAGAATTTAAAGTTAGAGATACAAAAATTTCATTAAGTTAATCAAAAATTTATAATTGAAAGTTTTTAATTAAATAAAATATTTTTGTTTATACAAAGTTGATTTTTTAATTAAATGTAACTTAAAGTTGTAAAACAATTTAATTACGGACATTGCGCAATTCATAAAAAAAACGACAATTAAATTCTTTATTTATTTGTTTAATTAAACAAAATTTTAATTGCTTTTGTAAGAATTGTAGTGTAAATATATTAATAAATTTTCTATAGTTTTATTTTTTGGGAAAATTACTTTTATTGATAAATTGAAATTTAATTTAGTATCAAAATTTTGATAATTGTTAGACAATTAAATTTTTTAAATAGTATACTATGTAATCATTGTAATATTTTAGAAATGGTATGCAAAGAAAAACTATTACAAATCATAGTAACTTATCCTTTCCCGGCTTAATCAAATCAAGTTTAATAAAATATTATAACTTGACGTTTATAACGAGTTAATGCCATGTATTCGTAATCTATAATTAAGGCCAAAGGAAACCGGGTAATACGCTTGTTGGACAAATAAATGGTAGGCAAGATGAAGTTTATAACCGATTAATGTCATAACCGGTTAATATATACGTAATCTATAATTAAGGCCCGGAATGGTTTTACTTTTATTGGACAAATAAATAGTAGGCAAACTCCAAAGTATTAATATTCAAACAGAAATTAGGATTCTGCTGATAAAAATATTAACATCTATTTTATATATATAAAAAAATACTTTAAAAAGAGCGCATTAGTATTGTAAAATATTAAATGAAGGTCAATACCGAATTTTATTGACCTCCATTTATATAGGTCAATAACAAACGCGCAATTAACATAAAAAACCTGGTGTGCTAGATATCTAGGATATCATATTTTTATATAATTCGTAATTTGAAGTTTGTTGGATCTCAACATCCTCGGAAACGTATAATACGTTAGGTACTTATATGGAGAAATTGGTTTTTTACCCTTAATATATTAAAATACTAAATTAATTAATTTACTGATGATTTCATAACAATTGTTGAAAAGAAAATATATTTTAGTAGATTTAAATTAATAATGAATATACAAATTAAATAAAGTAAATAAAAAATTCTAAAATCTTATAAATAATTCTAATTTGTTGCCTAAATAGAATCCAAATCCATAGAATTATTATAAACCATCTCAAAATATACAAAAAAGCGTACAAATTTGTGAATAAAAGAATTTAAATTGAATAAAATATTATATTTTATATATTTAAGTAGATTTTAGTTGAACTTTTGATCTTGAATTAAAAAAAAATAATGTATTATTAAAGAAATAAAATGTTTCATAGAAATTTATTTTAAGAATATACAGGGTGAACGATAAATAAATTAAAGCATTTTGAACGATTGTTCGACAGCCTTTCAAAAAATGAACATTCTTTCATATATTTTCATGTACCGTATATAATTCAATGACGATTAGTTATTTGGGAGCATCCATAAATTATTTGAAAGGAACAATTTCTGGCAGTCTGAAGAATTACAAAAGATTTTTTTAGATAATTACCAGTTTTTCAAATAATCTGTGAAAAATCTTTACCAATTCTCAGATCGCTATAATAGAGCCAATGCGGTGGCGTACGGACGATAGATGTGGTTTCAACAAAATGGTACCACTACGGTCAAACTGTTCCAGCTGCAATAAAACTGATATGGTATAATAAATTTATGTTGAATAAATTTCGAACATTTACTATCTTTGTGGTTATTCCATTAGCGTATCCCCCTAGGGTTTATCATATATTTTAAATCAAAGTTTTCGTAATATTAATCCTTTAATCCTTATACTAAAAGTATACTTACTTAAAATTGATTATAATAAGAAACACGATACAAAAAAAAATGTTAATCACGAATATTATTAGAACTTTGTAATTTAGATTTTTTATATTGACCTACCCATACTGTGTTGCTTCTAATAGCCCAGTTAAATTAAATATATATGTGTAAATTATTTTAACCCAATTCGAAAATATCGTTAATTTGTTATTTATGAAGAAAATTTATAGTAGAGATTTTTTTTAATGATTTTCCTCACGCTATGCAAATTATGAGCTTTATGACCTTTTATTCGTTCAAGAAATTTACTAGACTCATAAATTTGCATAAATTTGTTAATTGATTTTTGAAGTAAGTAAAATAGGTGCCCTCAGAATCCTAATAGCGACACTATTTCACATGCTAAATCTAATACAAATTACATGCTAGGTCTATAAAGTCGTTTTGTGCAGCAGTTGGAATTAATTAGCGTATTTGATGGTATTGAAAAAATTAACAATTTTATCAAATTTCAAATTGCATATTATACAAAACACTGAAAAAATGAAATGCGAAAATCTCTAAAAAAAATTTAATCTTCTTCTCATCGTAGTCAAAATATGATTTCAAAATTTCATTAACATGTTACGACCAGCTATTAAACAACAAAAAAGTAATCTTATCTAAATTCTTATACATCCAAAATAAATTCAGTGTTTTTTTTTTATCACTACGAAATGTTAGAGAGTATGTACCACCAGATGTTGACGACAAAATTAAACTTTTTCTTAAAAAAAAAAAATTGGAAAAAATGTCGGAAGGAAATTTTATAATATAAATTGTTTAACGACAATTTTTAGATGTTAAAAACACATGCCGCGTCATAACCAAAATGCTAGGCATTAATTTCATACTTTTGTGCTTTATTGAGAGCTGACCAGCTGACAGTTTGTATAAAATGGAATATTTGCTGGCATTTTATTGTAATTTTATGATGGAGAAATATGATGGACGTAATTTAAAATGCTTCCGCCATGTTCTGAAATTACATTATGTTGGATTTAGAGGAAGGGTGGGCCACAGACGTTATTTAGCTTATTGAGATATCCCTTCTAATTATTTGTCACTATCAAGCCCGTAGTGTTTACGAAACAGTATATAGCTGCTTTAGTTACCTCACAGTCGCCACGTTTCCGAAAGAGCGATAAATTAACCTTCGAGGTGTCGAAGTCATCTACACATTGGCTGGATAAGAGAATAGTATTACCATGTTTCTTCAACTTGGAGCTATTGAAGCCTTCAGACTGTCCCATACTAGTTTTTCCGTTAAATCTATATCTTACAGCTTCTATAGTCTTGGATCCGCCATTATACCATGCATTACTATCATAGCCTACGTTACGAGGATCATTTGTGCACTCCGCTCTGCATGATGGTTTATTCTACCCGAGAACACAATATTCTAATTTACCTCTCTCATGAACGCAATTAGTCTACATAGTCTAGACGGTTTTAACCTGCCCACCTCCTTGTGGTTCGAAAAATTATATTCCATGTATTACCACAGGCCAGTGACAGAGGAGGTGTTCTAGTATATCCTCTACTTCCCCATATCTTACATGGGGAATTGCTTAATTATGACCACGAAATTAGGGACGGGATTTCTGATAGTTATCGTACCTTTAAGAAAAATTCCCTTGAAAAATATACATATTTGAATAAAATTATAACTAAAAATTATATTGTTTTTTTTTTCTAGAATTGTTTCAGCTATTCAAGCAGCATTTTCATGTTTAGCTGGATTTATTGTATGTAAATCAACATGTAGTAAATCATTTTTATTTGCGTCACATTATGTCCTAGAAGCATACGCATGGTTTGGTACAGCATATTTTATGTATGATATTTGGTCTATGTATAAAGTTCATTTAGCAACAATTAGTGATAAATTAAAATTAATAAAATTATCATCATCATCATCATCAATGTCATCTAAATCATTATCAACGATGACAACAGTACCTAAAATGAATTGTATTTCAAATGGATTATATGATAAAAAGAACCATAACAGTATTATGAAAATGGAAGCTATGAAATATGATTATGAATTTTATAAAGATTATAATGGTGCTGGTGATTTTAATGGTACAAAAAGTGCACAAACTATAGATTTTTTAAAATATATGTTAAATCATCCAGTTATGATGATACATCATATATTTATTGGTACATTTGGATTTTTAGTTATTGTGGTATGTATTTTTATATTTTACATATGCCTAGTTAAATATTAAATTAATTCAATACAGAATTTTCAAATACAAAATTAACCGAATACGAATTTACAATTAAACTAATCTAAATTGACCAAACATAAAAATTATTGAAAACTAAATTTATCGGAAAAAGATCATAAATTAAATTTTTATATTTTGTACATTTTGGTTTCTTTAAATCAATTATTTTTGGACAATTTTGCGTTCGACAAATTTACTTTCAGTCAATTGTACGTTCGGTCAATTTGTTTACTGTCAATTACTCGGAAACCGTTTTTAATATTTTAATTCCAATTATAATTGTCACGAATTATATTGGTTTATGAATATTTTATGGAATTCTGTTATAAAGAATTTAATTTGATTATTTGGGGAACATCCATAAATTAAGTGTCAGGGACAAACTTTTAAAATTTTAAACAACTAAATAAAACTATTTAATTTTAATTTCTCTTTTCAGTATATTCGTGGCGGTGGTGATTGTATTTATAGTTTTATTTATATGATGGAATTTTCAACACCATTTGTATCATTACGTGGTATACTTAGTATATTGGGATTAAAAGATAATCGTATTTATGTATTTAATGGTATTGCAATGTTAATAACATTTTTTATATGCCGTATTTTAATGTGGCCATATGTATTTCATTCGTACAGTTTAATTATTAATAAATCAATTATACAGGTAAGAAAAAAATAATTAAATATTAATTATATTAAATAATTACTAATTATATTTCTATTTTTATATTTTAGTCTATTTGGGAATTACCAAAAGGATGTAAAATTGGTATATTAATATTATTTTTACCACAAATATATTGGTTTTATTTAATGTTAAAAGGTGCTATTAAAGTATTTTTTCCAAAATCAAAAAAATCCATTATTGAAGAACATGCAGCTAAATTACAAAATAAATCTAAAAATAATAATTTATCACCAGAAACACCAGATAATCCAATATTTAATACAATTTTTAATACAAATAATATAACATCATCATCATCAAATAATTCTAGTCAATCAAATAATTTATTAAATTCTACAACTGGTACCACCGATAATAATTCCACCAATAATGATAAACGAAAATTAGTACAAAGTCGAAGTTTATTGTAAATGGTTTTACCAAGAAATTATATTGTAAAATAATAAATTTTCAACAAGTCTTCTTTGAGCTACCAAAAAAAAATAAAAAACTTAAAATATATTTATATTTCAATAACTAAAAAACAAAACAAAAAAAGACTATACAATAAATCGAAATATTTGAAAGTTCTTTATTTAGTAAGTTTGACTAAAGATCTACAAATAAATATACTATTTATACGCTAAGCTTTACTAGTAAACTATAAAATCTAGCAAACAAAGCGCAACAATATAATAATTTAATTAAATAAATATTACAAATTTATTGAAATAATTTATTTAAAGACAACAACAAGAAAACTATTCTTAATTGAATTGGAAGAAAAAAATGCTTATTATAAAATTATTGTAATTGAATAAATATTAGTATAATTAGAAAATGAAAATAAATGAAAAACTTTACGTTTTTTGTAAATTGCATATTTTTGAGTATTTTTGTGAACAAATTTAAAATAAAAAATTAAATTAAAAAAAAAAAAACTAGTAAAAAAATTTCTATTGAGATGATATGCAATACTCCAAAGCCAATAAGCACTTTACTAATCCAAGTCTTACTTAGATAATTAAAAAGAATAAATTGTAAAATTGATAAATTATTTGTATAATTATAGAATTTAAAAAACAAAAAACAAAAAAAAAAAAAATTATATATAAAAATATTTGTAATAATGTAAAAAAAATGTCGTTTTGTAATAATTAAATTAAAGAATTATATTTAAATAAGATTCTAAAATATCACAAAGAAAAAGAAAGCTTTTAATTGGTATTTTATTTGAAAAAAATATACAAATTTGATGAAAATTATATAACAAAAATGTCTCTATAAAGAAATCACCAAAAAATTATGTTTATTATAAATAATAAAAATATATACAATACAAAGAAAACAAATTACAAACGAAAAGTTTATTCAGTTAAATTATATAATTAAACTGAAAATCGAAAGATTTAATGAAAATAATGACAAAAATAAATTAATTAATTTTATGCTAACATATTTGTTAAAATGTTTGTTTCCACAATTAACTTTTAAATATAACAAAAAAAAAACCTTTAAAATTTTACTAATGGATGCTATAAAATTCAATGCTCCTACTAATTTTCCGTATTTCAAATTTAAAATCAATCATAAATCAAAACGGAATCAAACTAAAAATTAAAAAAAAAAAACAGTAATAATTATTTTACAATTTATAATAATTTCAATAAAGTTTTAAAAACATTTTTTTTTTATATTAAATTTTAGAAATTTTAATTTAATATCAAAACTTTATAAGAGAAATAAATTATTACAAGCACAAACAAAACTTCAAATATAAATATTGTTATAATAAAAAAATGACTGGGGGCTACTTTAATTCTGCAATATATTTTGCAAAACTTAAATTGGCATTAGATTAAAATCAAAAAAAAAAAAAATTGAAATCAGAAAAAACGTATTTTTAGAAAAATTATTTATATAAGAAAAAATTGTTCCGTCAATACTGTACAATAATTTGTACTACTGTACAATAATTTGTACAAGAATTTAATTTTACGAACAAAACTTAAGCAAAAAAAAAATATTAAATAATTTTAATAATTTTACAAAATATTAGAAGAAAAAAAAAATGATATAAAAATATGTATGTTTTATGTTTGTTTGTTTCTTTTGATAACTGTGATATGTGTAGCCTCTATGTTTAAAAATTCATATATGAATTTAATATATACATATATGTACTGTACGTATATTGATTGATGTGTTATTCCTACATTAATTTAAATAAAATGAAAATAATTAATTAACAAAATAATAAAAATTATAAAAGATTTATATTATTTATAATTTAACAACAACATATTTTATCGGAATTTATTTAATTGAATTTGTACTGCAACACAATTCAAATTTCGTTTTCAAAAAAAAAAAAATAATACCATAATCGTTAGACCAAGAACTTGCCAAGGATATTCCACTTTAATAATTTCAGTAGGCATATAAATTCTTAGATGGTTAATTTTTGGAAAAATTATTTAAAATTTGCTAATCGGATCCTAGGACGCAATAATACCAATAAAAAAGAATATTAAATTTTAGTATTCATCATTGAAAGTTCATTGTTTACTTTACTACCAATATTATTAATAAAGATAATATATTTAAAATGTTGTATTGCTGTTGGTTTTTACGCATTCATCACCAGGAATATTATTATAATATCACAAATAAATATTCATGATGATGCTACGAAAATAACTAACCAATTGTAAATTTAGTAAGACGACTACTAACAATTACTTAGATTGGCTGGCAGCACTAACTGTTTATCAAATTACGGTAGCAGTTGGTGACCTAGCCAAACTTAGTTATTTAAATATAGCTTAATTTACGAACTTTTAGTGATTTATTTTTAACCATTGATTTATCATTGATGTATTAATAATATATTTTCATTATTATGTAGTTATTTGTTGCTATTTTAACCAAATTAAAACTTTAGATTTATCAGCGTTTACAATAATATCAAAAGTAAATGTTAATAAATCAAAAGTTTTAATAACGTTTTCAATTTGCCCACCAAAAAAATTGTTCACGAAGAAATTAATTTTCAATGATATATAGATAATATATATAATATAATAAAAATTATTCATAAAATAATATAATATTGATTTTGTTACGCTGCCATTTCTGATTCCTGATCCTGATTAACCTGAAAAAAATATTATAAAAAAAAATCCTAATATATATGTGAGAAATAAAATATTGTATATTATATAATAAAATGTTTATTCCCTTATTAATATGACAAATTTTAGATGACTACGTGTAATAATTATAGAAAATATAAAATCCAACAGGAATTGAACAATAAATAGTTTTCGTTGAAATTTAGTGAATTTAATATATGTAATTATTTTTAAATTAAAAAAAAAAAAAACAATTCAAGAATTAACTTTGATTTGATTTTTTTAATTATTACTTTATACCTTATGATATAACATCACAGTTCGGTCTCGGCACAGAAGAACTGACTAAACTAAAATATCATAAATTAATTTACTTTTTCCCCAAAAATTAACTGTTTCGATATTTTTGAAATCTTTTATTGAAGATAACTGCGATAAATAAAGGTTAATTACAATAAAGAAAAAAAAACAGTCATAACAATATGAAAAATGTCCCGCTAAAAATAACTGCACAGTTTCCAGAATTCACGCAGTTTTTTGAAAAGCTACAATACAAACATAGCACTGACAAAGTTATGACAGAGCAAAATTTACATATAATTATAATTCCATAAATTAAACCTCAATTAAAAAGATATACATATTAAAATGTTAAATGTAAGTAATATAATTTAATTCCTAAACTGATGTTATCTATCTCTGGCAACCAACTAATCTTAAATTGATGAATTGATTATATATAAATATCACATTCATATTTATTAAAAAACCGTAGTTTCGAAATTAATTTCTAACAAAAACTAATCCATGTACTTCACACAAAGTATTTTGACAGCGTTATCGTTATGGGATTTTCGAAATTAAACTGATTCATATTATTCTGGCTTAACGAAACGACTGTTGAACTTTTGTCGCTGTTCCACAATTCTACTATTCTACTACAAATTTTTCAAAACGACAACAATTGACATTGTCATCCATTTTATTATTAATATATTTATCTCTTTCTATTTATATATTTTATATCTTCTATTCTGTCAAAAAATTAAATATATAATTTTTTTTTGTTAGTTGCTAAAAAAGATTCATTGGGTGACGACGTGTTTTGTGTAAATTATTTCAATTCCAATTTTTTTTTTTATCAAAGAAATTTGTTATAATGATAAAAGTGTATTGACAAGAACATTAAATTTACAATAATTAACTAGTTGTATACGATTTAAAATAAAAATATAAATAATCCAAGTTTGCATAAGACAATATTTATTTTGAAAATCAAATTCGAAGACATTTTTTTTTATAATTTGTGTAGTGATCTATAATAATAATTACGTCAATATTTTTTTGTGGACTTTTTATATTTGTGAATTTGAAGATATCTGAACCAAAATTGAAATATTTCTAAAGAAAAAAAGAATTTACATTAGTGAATTTAGTGATTTCAGTAAATAAAGTGAATGTTTAAAATGGTAATTTTTAAATACAAAAAAAAATGTATATTATTTTTCTTTTATCATCCTCCTCGGGGTGGATTTTCTTTATCAGCAATTTTTTTTCTTCATAAAAAGGGTTTTTATTCTGTTTGTGAATAAATCTTTTTACTTTTTATTTATTTCTATCTACCTACCCCGAATAGTTTAATTTGTTTATGAATTAATTTAATTATGGATTAGTATAAATTAAAATTGTGCAAAATATTATATGAAATATCGGAAATAAAAATAAAATTTTGTGTGCACATAACCTAAAAAATGAAAATAATGAGAATATGATTTTTTTGTGAGAATTTTTTTGATGGTGTGTTTATTTTGGTGTAGAGAAGATTTATAATAAATTGATAGTTATCAAATTATTGAGATTTTTCATATTTAATATTTTTATTTCTAAAAATAAAATTAAATTAATTGAATATTATGAAAAAAATTGAAAATTTTTAGGTTACTTAGTTAAAAAAATAGAAAAAAAAAACAAAAGATTGCATTACAAAATTGTATATTGTAATTATAATTTATAAAATAAACAAATCAATATTGTAAAGAATTTTTGTAAGAATTTTTGTAAGCCACTCTGTTTTCTCCACATTTTTTTTCAAAAATATTCCTTTATTTCACACATTTATAGCACCAGTCACTTATTTCTACACGAGTAAAAGAGACAAATATATATCAATCTAAAATTAAAATCAGCTGAAAAAAATTGTTCAGTAAAATTAGTAAAAATACAACAATAACGATGGCGCGGCGGACGTTTGTATTGTAAGGAAGTAAGGAAGGATATGTATGAATGTGTGTGTGGGTCTGTTTGAAATTTTCATATGCTTTTTTTTGAATGGTTTTAAAAAAATTATATTTGAATTTGAAAGAGAAGATTTTTTTCTCTTCTTTTATAAAAAATAAAATATTGACATTTGACAGATTTTTTCAAACTCTCGCAACTCGCAATATTTTTACTCGATTTTTAATTTTTTTTCCTAAACTCGACGCATTTCCTCAATAAATAACAACAACAAAACAATTTTGGGCAAAATAGAAAACAAAACAAACAATGCTGGTCCCCCAGTTTAATTCATGAAAATGCATATTTTTATGTTAATTCATTAAAGTTATCATTATCAGTAATCATTTTAAAAAATTTGTTTAATAAAATCTTTAGAAATTTTTCAGAAATTCTAAATTTTGGGTGTGGCTAACGAAAATTTTATTGATTTCTACTAGATTCAAAATATTTTCTGAACCCTTTTCTAAATAAATATACATATAAGTATGTACATAGGTATATTTTCTATGCAAAACAGGAAAAAACAGTTTTCAGGAATTTTGATAAGGAGGGACAGATATTATACATAATACATACATACATATATGTAATTCCTTTTCAAAATGTTATTTTGTCCAAAATTTATAGAAAAGATTTGGGCAAATATTACAGGCAACTCTCGATCAACGCGAAATTTTAACTATGTTCAGTAAATCAATAAATTCCTTAGGAAGGGCAGGCAAATAGATGCCATTCCTAAGAATTTTACTTATATAGGTATGTCGGTTGTACGATGGTTGATTACTTATTTTTTAATGTAATCAGATTTGACTAGACTCATTTTGCCTGCATCCATCGAGTAATATATATAGGTATAATAACCTGTAATATAATCATTAGGACAGTGGAGAAGGTGATCTAATTAGTTGTTCTTTCTTTTACACAAACGGAACCGGCGCTAATCCTATCAATGTAACATATTTCCTTAAAATATGTTCCCGTTTTGTAGCAATACCAGTTTAATGTTTGGCTACCATTTGTGAATGTTGTGATATGATAGTGTAATTAAATAAATTAATATATATCTATTAACAAACTAGCCAGTTAAAAATAATTCCCAATTAATGATTCCCATTTATTTTACGATTTTATTCTATTAATCATACTCCAAAATTTCAAGAATAGTAACATAAATCAGATATTGGTTAGTTTATTCTTTAAAATATTGGTTGGATATTTGGTTTTAAAGGAGTGCGAAATACGAGACCACCGCGCACATAGCCCGTTGTACACTACAGTCGAACACTGCATCACAGTTCCATCGCGTCGACCCATCCCGCTTCTTTAACGAAGAATATTATCTTGACCGGTTTTATCTCACCCGCTTCCTCCAGTTTTTCTAGAAAGAAACTACCAAATCTCCTATATATTTTTTGTTGCGCTAATGGACATTGACACAACATATGTTCTATTGTCTCCTCCTCCACCCCCATACACCCACGACACGCTTTTTAAGAATCGCAGCTCGCATTTTTAAAATTATCTTGGACTTGTGGTTAGGAATACCCCAGACTTATGTATGGCCCATTTATTTATTGAGCTTTTGATCTGTATCTGTGGTTCACATATTTTATAAACCTCGAAAGAGACATTCCTAGCACCTTTACATGCTAGTTCATCTGCTCTTTCATTACCTTCTATCATACAAAGGCCGGGTGACCATCGAGTTTAACATTATTATGTTCTTCTAATAGATTAAGGTTACCTTTACATAAATTTACCAATTTCGAGTATGTTGAGATATTAGCCAAGGATTTTAAGGCTACATTAATACATAGCAAGAGAATCTGTAGAAAAAATATAATAATTATAAAAATTTATTTTTATTAAATTTATTAATATTATATTATTATTTTTATATTTACTGTCTTGAATTTTGTATTCGATATTTTGTATATAAATTATATAAAATGTCCATAAAATTACACGATGCAACTAATAATGAACTGAATCCCAAAATATTACAGCGATCAAAATTAATCCGTATATTGAGAGTTGCCTGTATTTTTACACTAAATAATTATACATAGAAGTTAAAATAGGTAAAATTTTATATATATATTTATATGTATATATGTTATCAAAACTAAAAGGATTTATATATTTTTTAGTAAATTTAATGAAAACTTCTAACTACTTTTTTTAGCATTTGCTGCATTAGAAAACCCTTTAACAAGACCTATCTATATATACCTAAATAATAAGAGTTAATTTTATTCTATGGCTGATGAAGTGAGATGGAAATTTTCTTCTATATTATATTATGAATCTTAAAAAAAAAAAACTATATATAACCAATAAACTATACACAATTATTATATATAAGATGGGTAACAAACTAAATAATGTTAGAGAAAAGTTTCTGTTGCCCAAGGAATGTTTTCTACATAACTATAGCCAAGATATTTCTGGTGTTATTGCAGAGAAACTCACAAAATTCTGTATATATATTAATATAAAAAACATTTCTTTTATATATATTTTGTTAGCTGGCTGATGATGGTATGGCAAAAGTATTAAGAGTAAAGCATAAACGATGTTTTTCAATATTTATTTCTATCTCTAGCTCCTTTCTGAGCATTACTTTACTTCTATAGATGAATATTCTTATATAGATTATAGCAATATAGTTAGATTTTATATATCGTAGTACTTTTTAATGGGTAATAGGAATATCAATTTTCTACTAAAGAGAATATATATACAAAAATTTTTAGTCTGAGTTTAAACGTTGGATTTGATAGTGTTTTTTTGATTTTGGTCATTTTTGGTTAGGGATAAATATTTGTTTATTAAAATAGTACAAAAAAAACATTTTGCTTTGTGAAAATTATATTTAAAGAGACAATTTTTTTTTGTATACCAAATTTTACACAAAAAAAAAAGGATTTGTTTTTTATTAAGGTTATTTAAGTTAAATTTGTATTTATACTAAACATTTTATTATAAATTTTTTAATTAATTTAAATTTTCCCTTTTCAAATTCATATAATTTCTATTTTAAATCGATAATTATTATTATAGGCTACAAAAGAAGAAGATTTTGAAGATTCATCTGGTTCGGATTTTGATGATGATGATGATCCCGACACAATAGAAGTACCAGGTATGTAAAAATAAATAAATAAATTATAATTTGACTTGCATTATTTAGAATTGAATTTAAAATAATTTTTGTTAGCTTGAATTTGAACAAAGATTTTAAGTACAGAAATTTAATGTCTCTATATATAACTCGACGAAATTGTGTTGGTGCCCTACCTTAAGAAAATTGCATTTTATTTTATATGAATATATTTGTATATACATAAATATGTGAATTTCCTGTTATGATATTGTTCATTTTCTGGAATATTCCATAATTTAGTACTGCATTTTATGCTTAAATAGTTTTTGTGGAATATATATTCAATACAGAATATTTTAAAGAATACATAATACTTGAATATTTTCAATATTTCTCATCAAATTCTATTCATCAAAGAAATTTATATTATTATATATTTTAATGTTACAATAAAATATTTTGTAAAATTTCATTTATTGTATAAACTGCCATATATAAACTTTAGTTATTATTATATAGTTTAAAATTGTTATGCTACACAATTATTATTTTTGTTATTTTCCATATTGGCTAGAGAATAATTTACATATTTATAGAAATATATATATTGAAATTTATTTTCTTCATTTCTATGTTGTCTCTATAATATTCAAGTTTTCTTTTAGTTAAAATGCATAAATTTCAATTTTTTTTGTGTTTTTTTGGTTGAAGGTTTTCTTTCGAAACTATTTTTGCACATTACTTGGTTATGTTATATGAAAATTTTTCAGTTTTTATGCACACCACATATTTTTGGTATATAAATACTTATATATGTTGATATGATATGCAATTTTCCTCTTGGATAATTATAATTTGTTATAAACACATTCGATAGAAAAAGGATTTCTTATTATAAACAGAGTGATAAACTATGGTTGAAAATAATTATTTTTTAATATAAAACTTTTTATATTACTTTCCGAGTTGTAATTCATTTATATAAACAAAATTACTCTGGAGTATGACGGAGTAATTTGTAAATATATTTTATGATTTTAATCGATAATTTATATTAAATTATTTTCAATAAGAATAATCTGAAATTGCTCCTTATCAGCTAAACATAATCCATTAAGTTTTTAATAAACTAAAATATTAATCAAAATAGAATCAATTTATCATTCTATGCATTAGTAGAGAATTCCATGAATATTTATTCAAATTTATGAAATACATGAAAGATGAAATGTTTGAAGAAAAATAAAAATATTTAAATCCGTACTCGTAACTACAAATATCAGAATTACAATCTGAATTTGAAAATTTTAAAACGTTGTTAGTATAGAAGAAAATTATATTCACCACTAGGCAAAGAGTAGCTGAAACTACTATTAGTTAGAAATACTTTGGCGAAATCTAGTTACTTTAATAAATGGATCGTACCTAATACATTTTTAATTGGTATTTAGTTATTATATATATTTCTAAATATTCTAACATTCAGTAGATTATTTAAAGCTTAATAATTTAAAATTAACTTTTATATAGTTTTGAATTAACAAAATTTAAAATTTCCAACATAAATGAAATCGTTTTTTAAACTATTGAAAAACTTATACATAAATTTCTTAAGTGGATTTCAAGATTTTTTTTTATATTTTTCTGTTTTTTTCTGCTTGCTACAACAATTTTTTCATATTACAAAAAAAAAAACGTAACTTGAAATTGAACTTTTTATTGCATCCATACACAAAGTTCATAATGCCGAGAGAAGAGAAGATTTTATATAGAAATTTCTTTGTAAACTGTGTACCCTAAAAACACTATATGTATATTAAAATTTTCTCTTTTTCTATAATAGTTTATATAGCTATGCATTTAGTTTTGAACTTTTTAACGAAAATTGCATTTTCCGCAAAAATTATTATATAGGTACTCATTGTATATATAGAAAGAAATATTATACAGAAATATCTATATATGCAAAAATTCATATTTATTCATGAAATTCTTTTTTATTGTTTGTTGACTGTACAAAATTATTATAGATAAATTTTAAATTAAACAATATTCAATTCTATTTTATGTATAGGGTAGACTAAATTCAAGTTTGAAAACTTGTAGATTCTAAAAATAAAAAAAAGGCACGCACGTCTATTCCATTGTAGATTTGGCTTAAACGTAAAATAAGTTAAGTCTGTTGAGTCATTCAAGTCTGTAGACCCAAATATCAAGTATTTAGTTAAACTTAAAAATCGACTGTAGCCCAGAAACAAGAGGATGCATTGCAACTAAGAATAATGTCGTCTTTCAGTATTCTGCCACAAATACCATTACTAATCATTTATTTCATATACACACACCCTGTATAGTTGATATAATAAATAAATATATTATATATTTTTCGGTTATATAATAAAAATTCACCATTTTCTTTGGTTTTTTGTTGTATTTATGTATATATATTTTCAATATTGTTCTCAAAATTCATTATTTATTAAACCCAACACCAAAAATTTTAATATTTTCCCATATTATTTCTATAATAAAATTATTTATATCTTTAGGGAAGTTTTGTGTTTCTACATACATATATAGATAATTTTTTAGTTTATATATTAAATATTTAGTCATTATTTATTTATATTATTGTGGATAATGTTTTCAAATATAATGATTGTTTATATTATGTTTCCACCCAAAAGTTGTCCAACAAACACTACACACTATTTATAAGGTAAAGTTTTTGGTCAAAAAGAGAAGATTATTATGATAATTATGGTAGACTATTTTAGGTATAATTTAATATAAAATTGGTAATCAGTTTTAAATTTTATGAATAATTAATATATAAATTTTACTATGTTAGTTAAAATACCAATAGCGGACAGAATTTGAATTTACATCTAAATTAATCAAGCTTTCTTACGAGGAGTTTACGAATTAATTCCTAAATACTTCGTATAAGAAAAAAAAACACGAGGAACTTTAGACGAATTTTGAATTCATTATCATTAAAATCGTTTCTGTTTCCTACGCGGAATATACTTTTTTAACATACGAACAACGTCGGCTAGTGACAGTAATTTGAGTTCTTAATGTTACAGTCTGATTCCAAATTGTTCAAGCTTTCAGATCGTGAAATCTACTAACAATATTTGATGGACATTTATTGTTGTAAATCTAATAGAATTTTTAAACCATTATTCGGTTCCATTTATTATTTGTTTTATTTCAAAATTTACACCAATTTTCATTTAAATATATTTTGAAAATTTAATTAATTTATTATTATTGGAGTTGAAAATCAATTAATATATTTTAAAATAAACTTTTTTTGTATACGTCAAAAAGTAATTTCCATTATTTAATATTAATAATATATATTTTACTCTAAAATAATAAATTGAATAATTTTCCTAAAAGTACATTTCTCTAGAGTAATTTCGGAAATTTGTTATTTTGACTGATGTTTTTCTTAGGTCATTTAATTATTCCATGTTTATTTCAATATAAATATGTTTTTATATATAAATATATACATTGGATTATAAATAACAAAATTTCTATTATTATATATAGATGTATATATAAATTTCATGGGAAATGAACATATTTTAACTTATAAGATTTTGAAAATAATTTGTCAATAAATTGTGGTTTTGTTAATTATAATGTTGTTTTTAATAATTCGTAATGTTAAGATACATTTTTGGAATTTACTTATACCTTCTACCATCTACCAAATGATTCCATCAAAATATTATTGTTTCCTAATTTCCTAACTACAACTCCTCCCATTAAAAAATTAATCTGTTCCTAATATATTTTGGAGACAAACATGGTGATTTCAATAAAATTAATTGGAATGAAACTACATATAACATTATTCATGTTTAAATCACTTAGTTGGTTTTCGTTTTCAATGTTTGTCACAGCTGTAACTAAAGACATTAGGCAAAACTAGGAACAATGCAAACAAACAAAAATGTTTGTTCGAAAGTTCTGCCTACTAAGACCAAAACTCCTCCTTGGACAAAAGCGTAAAAACCTCAAAAATGTGGTGGAGATCGTGACAGGACTCTGTCAGGAACAGCTCTGCAGGTTAGGTCACTTGCTGCGAAGAGTATGAATCGGCTGAACAGCACTTGTGCGAATGTTCGGCTTATGCTCAAACCAGAATCCGTACATTAAGGGCATACGCTCTAGATATTAATGACCTAGCCAAGGTTGGTGAACCGATCGGATGCAACAGCTAACGACTGTAGAATCAACCGAGCTAAATAAACTGTTTGGTCGTTGTTATGGTCGGTCTAAACAGCAAACCATCTCAACCAGTCTCATCTGAATTATTCGTGAGGTGGTACAATCGGCAAAAAGAGCCTAAGTGCCTACATCTCTTTGAACCTAATAGACGATACTGTAAAAGTGGAGGCTGTAAGTATGCAATAGATTGGTATTGTAAAGAAGAGTTTGTAACTTGATTGTTCATATATTTTGAAATACTAAACACTAAAATATCATGGCCCAGAAAATTTAGAATTCAATGGTATCTTATTGAAAAAGAGTATGTGGCTTTGTTAGTTATGTAGAAAACACCCTTTCTTATAATAAATTTATATTATAATTTAAATTAGAACTGAAAACTTTTAACTGAAACTACAAATCAAAATCTAATAATTTATTTTATGTACAAAATTTATATATTTCTAATAAAATAACAAGGAAGATTATTTATTCACCGTACCTAGCAAGAAAAATAAACCATTTTGGTTTAAATCGTTTAAGAATTTTAATAAATATTGATTTTTCTGCTGATGTTTGTCTCCATTAATTTTACGGGTTTTCCTCTGGGGTGTTTTAAACTCTCTTTATACCTAGAAATATTATTTCCATTAGTTATTTCGGAAAAGTGGTCTATAATGAAATTCTATGTATATATCCTTTAATTTTCTTGTTTATATACATGAAAATTTGATATTCTTCTATATAATAATATAATAATAATTATTGAAATAATTTGTTAGCAATTAAGTATATAGAATATAACTAAAAAGTTAAATTCTTATTCAAAAGAAAATTCCATTTTGTCTGACTGAAATTTTTATTAAATTTCTATTATTTTTTTAGGGGTTGAGGCAAACTCTATTTTTATAGTTTATAAAATTTGCAAAGAAATATTGATTTGAAACATTTAAAACTGAACCGGGCGACAGCTATACAACATACATTTCTCATTAACCTAATCAAATCTAAAACATATTAAAAATTGTTGATATCAACAATAAATAATCAAGAAAATGGTGATAATTCTATGACGAAATTAAATTCAAAACCGACAAGACCGGACAATATCTTGCAAAAGCTGCAATTTCTTTTCTAATTCGACGGACGTTGTTTTGCTGTTATCGCTAAAATACTTGATTCCGTATTTCAGATACAAAATCTTTCGATATTTATTAAACATATTATGCAAATTTTAATTGTATATATCATAATTTAATATTTAATTCAATTTTGCATTTTAATTGAGAATATATAATTTTAGTTCAATAATTCGAAATATGTTTTTACCCAACCTGCCATTTACATTATATCAATAATTTTGCATATCTAATAATTTATAATTTAGTTATGTCCTGAGAGCTGAGACATATGAAACTATATATTATTTTAAATATATGTATATCTAGAATTTGATTTTAATTAAAAACCACTTTTTTTTTTGGATGATTCTGGAAAGGTAAATTTTGTATAACCAAATTGGTTACGGGCATATAGTCAAAAACGAACAAGAAATATAAAGGGGGATAGAAATTAACGTATGACGAAGGGCGTTTTTAATTTTATATAAAATGAAAATTATTTATTTATAAAACCGAATAACGAACATATGTATATTGTTAATTCTCATTATCCTTTTTTGGTTGCTGAACATAAAATTTAATATTCAAAAACATATTCTTAAAATTTAGTTTTCTTGTATAGTTATAGAAAATATTGATTTTTGTCAAAAATAAATTATGTTATTGTAGGACATTTCGGAAATAGTTAACAACAATGCTAAATATCAATGCCATTTTTGGTTTAATATCTTTTCAGTAGGTGTTCAGTAGTGGTCTACTACAGAACCGTAAGATTGTTAACTGCAGTAAAGTCTTATTAATGTGGAAAAATTGTATGTGTCAAGATTTTTACGCGTTGCTTTATGCCATTCTAATCATTTTTGGAGGTTTGACGTATATGTCTGTAAGGATAAGAATATAATCAGCTACTTACTGAAAGCGTTTTTAAGTCTAGATAAATTATAAATCAAATAAATCTCTACTGAAATTCTCTACTAAATCAAATAATTCTCAACTTGCTGTAAAACCTAACCTTATATATATAGTAAAAAATAATCAAATTAAATTCTAAAAAGGCGAGGTGAATTACCACATTTTTTTAAATACAATAAATACAGAAATTTTCGTTTTTTAAATTACATAAATATTCAAAATTAAATGAATAAGTAGAAATTCTGGTAAAATGTGTTAATAAAATATATAATTAAATTAATAAAAAAAAAAAACATTTACGTTTTATGAGAAGAACTCAAAAATTTGCAAATAGTAATAAATTTATTTAATATTCTCTTTTTCTTGATTATTCATCATTACTAATTAATTAAAATACTAAAAAAATTTTTTCAAAAAGTTGATTATCTATTATCTTTCTGTCATTTAACAAAACTCTAATCTATAAAATTATGTCATTTGTATATGTATATGGTCAAAATAGCAATATAATAAAAATAATTATATAATTATACTTTATGTTTTTTAGAAATCACATTTTTACATATATGACTGTTGTAAGGGTTACCATATGGTCGATTTGTGGCGATTTCACAGTTGATTTCAAGTAGTTTTCAGTTCATAAGTTCATTTAGTTAAGACAAAATCGTATGCGATATCAAAAAACTCTGATGAAAATCTGCATTTTTTTATATAACATCGCATTGTGATTAGTGTTTTTTTTAACTTCGCATCAAATATTTAAAAAAGTCTGATAATGTAGACATTATCAGACTCAGACTTAGACATTATCAGAGTGTTTAAAAATAATGTAAATTATAAACTGTCTTTATAATGAGTCCAATATTTTTGCGCCTCAACTCGCTTAGCACCTTCAGCTTCTTTTCGATAAAAACTTCTTTGTTTTAAGTAACTTTATATGGAATTCCTGGTCGCGAGCATCGATGTCGCTCTAACTTGACTTAGCTTTAAATGCGTACCAGCAATAAAATTTACAATATTTAATCGTGATTTTAAGACTGGGAAAAGTTGGTAACGGTTGAGATCATTTTTGCTGATAAAAAATTTCTCACTATTAAAAACGTTTACCTTATTGCAATTCAAAATTTTGACTCTATAACGAAACTTATGGTTCGAAAGCCATACAAAATTAGTGGGTTTAATGAAATTGGAATAAAATATCATGAAACTTCTTATCTTTTGAGGCTATATACTTCCAAGTACTCCACTTCCAAGGAAAAATTAAGATATTATAATTTGTACTAAAATTTGATTAATTTTTCCAACCTTGCACTTTCGTTCAATAAAACTTTTTATATATAGTTGGCCTCTAAAATTGTGCTTTACCACGTGACCAATATTCAAAAACATAAATTTATTCTGTAACTCATATAAAGTTATTTTTTTTTTATAAATACAAATAAAATACAAAATTTATATCTGTATATACATATATTTACTGTATTAAAACATTAAAAGTATCTATATATTCAAATGCTCGCTCATATTCATTAAGCTTTTATCGGTATGCTCAGCTAAAAAATCATTATCATAAAAATTAATGACACAAAAACTATAAAAAAAAATAACCACGTGGGTTATAAAATGGTCAATGTAAATTTTGCTCCACTCTAGAAAAACGTGTTTCTAATTCAGATTTTTTGATATCAGTTCAGTTCTTTTTGTATTAGTTTTTTACAATTTTACTTGTATATATTTTGTGACTAAATAATTTTTATGTTTGTTTATTTTTTTTTGTATATATATTCGATGATTTTTGTATTGATAATATTCTTTTTTTTTTTTGAATATGCGCCAAACTTAAAAACTGAAACATACAAAAATAAAACATAGTTTTACATAATTTATGTATATTTTCCACCCCATTTGGCTTTGTAGTGTTCATTTACCTCGAAAAAAAAAACCATTTTGTTTGCATTATTTTTACGAATAAGTTCAATGTTTTTTTTGTTGATGTCTGTTATTTAGGGGGGAGGGCCTCTAATGAAGAATATTGGGGAAGTCTAATGAAGAATTTTCTTTTAGGGGGAAAATGTAATAAATAGTGTATAATATTTTTTTAGGAGTTTATATTATTATTGTAGTTTTTTGAGAAATGCAAAATAAAAAATTATGTCAAAAAAAAAGCACATGGCATTATAAAAAATTGTGTAATCAATTTTAGTCTATAGTCGGGGGGAAATATTGTCAGCCGGTATTATAATTTAAGCACGTGGTTATATTTGTATTGATATGATAAATATATAATTTTTTTTTTATTTGTAATTTGTTATACGTAATTTTTCCCAATTGAAATTATGAAATTTAATTTATTATTTATGCCTTTAAACACATTTACATTGTGTGTATTGTGTTTAGACTTTATTATTGAAGAATTAGGGTTTCCAACTCGACCATTTCCACACGAAGATTTCGGGTTAGAACTTTTGAAGTCTTCAGTCGAACTATTTCAAAATTTACTTTGTAAGAAATTGTTTTATCTAAACAAAGCTCATAATGTACAAACCAATTTTATAGCTGCTTCTATACAAACGTACATATCATAGAATATTTTTTTAATTTTGTAGAGATTCCTATTAAATAATCGTTATTGGAGAAGAACAAATTATACACAGTTTTTTTAATGTTTAACAAATCCAATTCTTTTATTTTTTAATTATATTTTATATTCCTTAATTAATAATTACTCAATTACTGAATGATTGTCATACTCAGTCAATACTCAACTCGGTTGTCTGTCACGTCAGTAATTATTTGCATGCACAATTGTGATCGACCCTCTCAATTGAGTTATTGCAATCAAGGAGAAACAATTACAAATGCTCATGTCTGGAATAGGATGTCCCTAAATATATGGCATTGTTAATCTTTTAATTCAATTTTAAACGTATCTGAGATATTGAAATAAAAAGTTATATTTACTAGCTATTTAAGATTTTTACCTATTTTTAAAAGCACCGGTTGTCTTAACCCATCTGGTTTGAAATGTTTCAAAAATTGGTAACTCTGTGAAGAATATTAATACACTTCTAAACAGTTTCGGTTGTATTGAGACTGAAAGATCCGTTGTACAGAACAGACCAGCCGATGGCCACTAAAAAATCTCTGTCGTACAGAGTACATCAATCCATCTTACATTTCTATTAAACAAGATCACGTTATCTTAGAAATCGAATTTTGGCGAATTGAGGTGAAAAAAAAACATAAAAAAATTCTACAATTTTTTGGTTCGAGGTGAACAAATAAAAACTTTTTAAGTTTTATTACCCAAAAATTGTCCAAATTGTGGTAGTTATTGTTCAGAAATGGTGGCATTGCCTGTTAAATTTCCCAATATGGCTTACCTTGATTTAAATATATTTGAAATTGTTAAAATTTGAATGAATTTAGGTCTGTTTTGATGTAGGGTGGCGTTCCACATGTATGTAATTTCCTTCGCTTTCAAATAATATTCGTATGTATAATATTACTTGGAGCTTGATTTATTGATTTCTCAGAGTATGAGTTCTACTGTATAAATCGTTTTCTGTGAATTCCATTTTCTATACAATATTCTTAATTATCCTTTTGTTTTGTTAATAAAGTGTTAAACCTAGTAACACATTCCTTTTAAATCTTTTAAATCTTTAATTTCATGTTCTTGTAAGAGACAACTGCTACCTTATCGATCTATTATTGTTCATTTATAGCACCTTTCCCTAATACAACTAGATAAACTTACACAAGCCTATGAGATTTTAGGGAATGATATTGGTCAGTTCTTCGGAGGTGAGGAAGCTATTTCCTAGAAAATTTTGTTTTCTCTTTGCTACTGATTTACAATGGCAAAAAATGTATTCTGTCGTTTCTTTGTCTTTTGAAAAAACACGGCAGTTTCAGTTTAGACCCAATTTATTGAGCTCAAAGGAATGTATCCTGTTATGAGGTCTGTTTGGATCTCTTTTGTTGAGTTTTTATATATCTTCAATTTTTTTTTCTGATTTTATTAGTTCTTTTAAGATTAAAAGTCCTGGTAGTCTTCTATTCAAGTAGATTTTGTGCTCTTATTACATCCGTCTCAATAATATGAGATTGGTGTTGTCCTGGTTTATCACAAGACGGCTCTAGTCCAATCCAATGTTTGCAAGATTTTCCTTAAATTCATATATGCCCTGGCACTTACATTAAAGTTTCTTTATTCCTTTTACTTTGCTGGCTTTTAAAAAATTCACAAAATTAAATTTTTATTTATTTTATTTTTTTTATATATTTTTAGGCGGTGGAAAAGATTTAGCTACAGCAGTTACATATGCAAAAAATAGTGTTAAAAATAATAATAATTCATCAATAATAAATATGCAAACTTCTGAGGCAACAAATATTTCATCTAAGGCAAATGCTAAATTACCGCCTGGTTTAATGACAAAACCAAATACAGGTGGATATGATATTATAAAACCATCAATGAGTCCAGGTAAATAACTTTTTTTTTTAAAACAATTTAAATTTTATACTAACAAATTCCTTAAAATAAAATAAAAATACATAACAAAAATCAATGAAAAATTCTTTTTATCTCTACTCTCTTCTAATTATGTAAATCAATCGAAAATAAAAAATAATAACAAAAATTAAAACATTCTTAACGAAAAATCAAAAATATAATGAAATTAATTAAATTATAAAAATATTGAAACGACTCGGAAGCATTGGGAATGCCATATGGTGGAATGAGTTCAAATATGTATAATAATATGAATATTGCTTATTCAGCAGCTAGTGGAGGATTACCACCATATTATCAGGGAGGCAATAGTATGGCAGCGTCAATTTTGGCGCAAAGTAAGTGTTTTAAATAATTCTCTGAAGTTTTAAAAACAAAAAACAAAAATACAAAAGTTTATTATTATTTTTTTTTTTATTATGTTTTTATTTTTGGTTCGTTTGATTTTGTAAATTTTTAGTAGTATTTCAGTTATTAAATAAAATATTTTACAAAATAACATTTCATTCAAATAATGTTTAAGACATATTCGACTGACAACAGGATAAAAAGAAGAAATATCTTTTAAAATCCACTGTCTGACACTTGTCAGACTATTGTGAAAATTACTTATAAACATGAAAAACTGAAATCATATTCTCGAAATGATTCAGATGGTCTCCAGTGTAAAAGCATTATTAGAGATATATGACCGACATGGCAGCCAATGTGTTAATTAAATAAATTTAATTAGAAATTTTCTATTTATTAGTTTTAAATAAAATTTTAAATATATTAGAAAATTTATAATTAATATTCTGCTTTAAATTAGTGTTGTTATTAAAAAAATATTATTTTTATATTAAATTATTTTAATATTACCTTTTTTTTATAAATTTATTGAATATTGTAAAATTATTTATAATAACAATTTTTATTTTCAAATATTAAAATATTCTAAATATTGTAATTTGTATATTTTTATTTTAGTGGGAATGGGTGGCATGGGTTTTGAAAGTTTACTTGGTAATGCAACTGTAACATCAGGACAACAAGGTACACTAGGTGGCGGTACAAATGCAAACACTGGTTCAGCAATGAATAGTATTAATCAATTTATGTTACAAAATTTACAAGCATTATTAGCAGCAAATCCTAGCTTTTTAACAAGTGGCATTCCAAATAAATTATTAACACAAATGTGGATGGAACCAAATAAGGTAAAATATATTTTTATTTTATTTTTAAATTTCTTCAAGTACACATAAATAATTTGAAATGATTTTATAAATATAATAGCAACAAATGCAACATGGCCAAGAAGAAGAAGAAGGTGATGATGAAGAAATGGGTGTTGCTGAAACATATGCTGAATATTGGCCAGCTAAATGTAAATTATTATAAAAAAAATGTTAAAAAAAAAAAAAAAAATTATATTTAAAAATATAATTATTTTGATGTTATTTTTATTTTAGTAAAAATTGGTAAAAAACATCCGGATCCAGTTGTTGAAACAGCATCATTATCATCTGTAGAACCAAGTAATGTTTATTATAAATTATCAATACCAAATGATACAATAAATAGTGGACAATTGAGTGCATTACAATTAGAATCAATTACATATGCATCACAAGCACATGATTATTTATTACCAGATGGAAGTCGAGCTGGTTTTTTAATTGGTATAAATAAAACATTAAAATTAAAAAACTAAAAAATATTAAATCTTTTTTTTTCTTGTAAAGGTGATGGTGCTGGTGTTGGTAAAGGTCGTACTATTGCTGGTATAATATTTGAAAATTATTTAAAAGGTCATAAAAAGGCACTTTGGATCTCAGTATCAAATGATTTAAAATATGATGCTGAACGTGATTTACATGATATTGGTGCTGGTAAAATCGATGTACATCCATTAAATAAAGTAAATTAATTCAAAATTAATTAATTATTTATGTAAATTTAATTTGTTTTCATTATTAATTTATTTTCCAGTTTAAATATGCCAAAATTAATTCCGATGTTAATAATAATTGTAAAAAAGGTGTTATTTTTTCAACATATTCAGCATTAATTGGTGAATCAAATAATAAAAATGGAAAATATAAATCAAGATTAAAACAATTATTACAATGGTGTGGTGATGATTTTGATGGTTGTGTTGTATTTGATGAATGTCATAAAGCAAAGAATTTATGTCCTGTTGGTTCTGGTAAACCAACAAAAACTGGTTCTACAGTATTAGAATTACAAAATAGACTGCCAAAAGCACGTGTTATATATGCATCAGCAACTGGTGCATCTGAACCAAGAAATATGGCATATATGGTTAGACTTGGTATGTGGGGTTTGGGTACAGCATTTCCAACATTTAATGATTTTATTGCTGCTGTTGAAAAAAGGTATAAAAAAAAATATATTATTTTTAATTTTTATTGTTATTAATTGGTAAATTTTTTGTTGTAGAGGTGTTGGAGCTATGGAAATTGTTGCAATGGATATGAAATTACGTGGTATGTATATTGCACGACAATTAAGTTTTCATGGTGTTACATTTAAAATTGAAGAAGTTAGTTTGACACCTGATTTTAAAAAAATCTATGATGATTCGGTCGCTTTGGTAATTAAATTTTTTTTTTAAAAGATTTTTATCAATAAAATTGTTATATATAAATAAAATTAAACTTGTAATTTTAATATAATTTAAAAATTTTTGTAGTGGGTTGAAGCAATGCAAAAATTTACTGAAGCCGCTGAATTAATTGATGCTGAAAGTCGTATGAAAAAAACAATGTGGGGACAATTTTGGTCAGCACATCAACGTTTCTTTAAATATTTATGTATTGCGGCTAAAGTAAATCATGCTGTTAAAGTAGCTAGAGAAGCTATAAAATATGGTAAATGTGTTGTTATTGGTTTACAATCAACCGGTGAGGCAAGAACATTAGAACAATTAGAACGTGAAGATGGCGAATTATCTGATTTTGTGTCGACAGCAAAGTATATTATAATTTTTTTTATATATAATAAGAAATTGATTTTCATGTTTATTATTATTTTTTTTTACAGAGGTGTATTTCAATCATTAGTTGAAAAACATTTTCCAGCACCAGATCGTAATCGTATAAATCGATTACTTGGTTTAGAACCAAAAAAAACAACACTCGAATCAATAATGGCAGAATCAAATGATATGACTAGTTCAACAATAACAACAGCATCATCAAGCAGTTCATCATCAATATCGAAACGTAAAAATCGACAAAATTCACAAAAGTCATTATTAGCGAAACGTTCACGTCTTGGTTCGTTTGATGCAAATAATAGTGATGAATCACATATTAATTCTGATGATGATTCCGATTGTAAATTAACAGATCTTAGTGAACCAGATGAATCAGATCATAATTCTGATAATAGTTGTCAAAGTAGTGATTTTAATCCATTTTATTCAGGTTCAGATAGTGATGCTGATCCATGGGTAGCAAGTTCACGTACTAAAAAGAAAAAAACAAAACCATCAGCAGCTGTTGTTGCAGCAATTGCTGCAGCAACATCAGCTAAAAAAAAACCACCGCCAACATCAACACAAGACAAAATACAATTATTATTGGAAAAGAAAAAAGATTTAAAACCAATTATAACACAAAATATAAATGGTATGCAAATGCAATTTGGACCACCGCCAAAAGATGCTATTGAACGAGCGTGTAGTATGAAAGAGGAATTATTGAAAAAAATTGAACGTTTAGGTGATCGTTTACCACCAAATACATTGGATCAATTAATTGATGAATTAGGTGGTCCAGATAATGTAGCTGAAATGACTGGTCGGAAAGGACGTGTTGTACAAACCGAAGATGGTTCAATACAATATGAATCTAGATCTGAAACTGATGTACCATTGGAAACATTAAATTTAACGGAAAAAGCACGTTTTATGAATGGTGAAAAAGATGTTGCCATAATATCAGAAGCTGCTTCAAGTGGTATATCATTACAAAGTGACCGAAGGGTACAAAATAAAAAACGTCGTGTTCATATAACATTAGAACTGCCATGGTCTGCTGATCGTGCTATACAACAATTTGGACGGACACATCGTTCAAATCAAGTCAATGCACCCGAATATATATTTTTAATATCAGATTTAGCTGGTGAAAGACGTTTTGCATCAACTGTTGCTAAACGTTTAGAATCATTAGGTGCATTGACACATGGTGATCGGCGGGCAACCGAAACACGTGATTTATCACAATTTAATATTGACAATAAATATGGCCGTAGTGCATTGGAAGCTGTTATGAAAACAATTATGGGCTATGAATCACCATTAATACCACCACCAGCTGATTATCGTGGTGATTTTTTTAAAGATGTTGCTGGGGCATTAGTTGGTGTTGGTATTATTGTGAATAGTGAAGCAATGCCGGGTGTTTTAAGTTTAGATAAAGATTATAATAATATGTCCAAGTTCCTTAATAGAATTTTAGGTATGCCAGTTGAATTACAAAATAGAATATTTAAATATTTTACGGATACATTAGCAGCTATAATAAGTCAAGCTAAAAAATTGGGTAGATTTGATTTGGGAATTTTGGGTAAATTATTTACTATTTAAGAATTTAAATTGTAATTTTAATAAATATTTATTTTTTCTGTAGATTTGGGTGCAGCTGGAGAGAATGTAACTAGAGTTAAATTAATAAAATTTATTAGAAAACATGCAACTGGTATTGCACCAACTGAAATGCATTCAGTACAAGTTGAACGTGGAATGATTTGGCAAGAAGCTATTGATAAGTAATTTTTTAAGTTTATTTTTAATTTCTTATTTAATATATATTTTTCTGATGTTTTTAGATATGCTGATTCCGTTAGTGATAAAGAAGGTTTCTATTTATCACATCAATTACGTAATAATAAACGTACAGCAATTTTAGCATGTGAAATTGAAATAAAACCAACAAATTTACTACAGCAAACTAAAACAAAACAAAATAAAGATTCAAAAATTAGTAAAAAAGATATAATGTTTCAAGTATTTCGGCCAAATACTGGTTTACAATTACGTAATGAATCATTAGCTGAAATTGAAAAGAAATATAAAAAAGTAACAAGTCAAGAGGCTGAATCACATTGGACACAACAATATGATGCATCAGTAAATACATGTTCTCATGCATATTGGAATGGTAATTGTAGAAATGTTAATATGGGATTAGAATGTGAGGTAAGATATAATTATTTTATACTTTTTTATTAAACTTGTTTATTATTTTTATATTATTTGTCATTCGCATTTAGGTTGGTTTACGACGTCGTACCTATACAGTTTTGGCTGGTTCAGTTTTATCAGTTTGGGCACGTGTTGAATCAATATTAGCAATGAAAACAAATATTGTAAATAATAAAATGCAAGTAATACGATTAAAAACTACTGAAGGTTTAAAAATTGTTGGCACATTAATACCAAAGAGTTGTGTTGAAATATTATTACATGATTTAAAATCAGATGCTGAAAAAGTTGAAGAACATGTATTTCCAAACTCATAAGTTTATGATTAATTAATTATTCAAATACAGAAGAAGAGAACATACAAAATTTTTGATTCAATTTTCAGTGAGGAGAAAAATACATAATTTAATGATTCAATAAAAACTAAGTTAATTTATTAATTGTTGTTTCAAAAAAAAAAAAAAAAAATATATATAGTAGGAAACACAATATTGTAAAATAAATAATTTTTTTTTTTAAAAAAAAAAACAAAAAACAAAAAAAACTATTATATTTAAATTTTTAAATAAGTTTTAAGATATGTGGAAAATGAAGTTCTTTTGAGCTTAAAATAAAATTGAAAATTGTAACATTTATAAAAGAAAAATTATGTTCACCATTCGGGGTTTATAAACAACTCTTATTTGAATGAATTAGTTAACGACTATAATAATTGAATGTGTGTGTAAAATAAAAAATAATTATAACTATGAAAAATTAAAAAAATCGATTTTTTGTATGACTTAAATTTTTAGTAATTTTTATGTATAGATTATAAAAAGAATAATTTTTATGTTTTCTCTTTTTTTTTTAATCTTTTGAATAAATGTGATTTTTTTTATTAAATATCTAAACTAGTTAATTATATTATTTGACATTTTCATAAAAAAAAATAAAAACGAAGTTTAAAAAAAAACAAAAAAATGCAAAAAAAAAAAAAAACTTAATGGAAAGAAAAATTTCCATTCAAATCCCTTGAAAGGATCATTGTATGTTCTGTGGATTGAAATTGATTATAATTTTAAGTACATTATAACTGTAATTCCTAGTTGATAAAATAATAATGAAAAATAAAACTTACTATTAATAATAATAACTTGTAGTGTGTGTGATAATTTGACTTAAAATTATATTTATATATATTTTTAGAAAATTTATGCATTAAGAATTCACTTTCTTCGGTTATTTGGTCACTTTTATACTACAGCACAGAATAACTTACGAATTTAGCTTTTCCTACTGTAATGACAATCTCTGGATGTAGAATAGCTAGAAAATTTACACTAAAGTTACGCGGAATTTTAAAGTCTGGAGTTGCTACGGACCTCAAAATTATTTTTGTGAATAATTAAACCATTTTACATCTGATTTTAGTGAAATAAATAAACTTGTATGTTTGGAATTAGACAGAACATGCACTAACATTAGCTGAAATGTCAGACCCCCACTGCGTTAGAAAAATCAAGGGGGTTTCGTAAATAAAATATTTTTAAGAAGCATAAAAGTACCATTGATTAGCAATTGATCTGTCAAATATATTTGCTGCCGACAGCATTGTTTGTGTCAAATTAAAGAATAAATTAAATATTTTTTAAATTAGTCATTCACTCTGCTTTGTGAAACCCCTAATTACACTACTAATTTTCTTATTATTTGATGCTGGCGAAATATTGCATGAAAATTGTTCGAAAGTAAAAGAAGTTGAAGTTAAAATATCATGCAAATGTTAATTTCTAAATTGATTTTTATGAAAATATTATTGAATGGAATATTGAACATCTGGGATTTCATTTTGCAAAAGCTCTTCGATCAGGCTATATGAAACTTACTTCTATGTTGATATTTATGTATATACACACTAGAACCATAAATACGTATATTTAGTATTGTAATCCTATTGATTTTTTCAAGTATCCAACTTGAAATTAGGCAGCAAAATATTAATTTTTCTGTTTTATTACAATTTTCCACTCTCTTCTCTATTATGGAATTATTACTTATCTCCATAGAGTGAAATTTACTGCAATTAAATTAAATAAGTAAAATAAAATACAAATATTCAGATTTTTAAAATAATTTTTTTTTTTGTTCCTTTAAATATAATAAGTATTATCGATCTAAAAACTAAACAAAAAAAAAAAGCGTTTTTGTTCTTTTTTTATAATTGGAATCTCAATATTTCTAAAATAAATATTTCGTTTAAATATAATTTAATTATTTATATATAATATATTTTCTATTAATCTAAAAATTTGTAAAATCGACGCTTTTTTTTTATATATAATATATATAATAATTTTATAACTAGATTTTGAAAATCACTAAAATTTTAAGACGGATAAATTTATCATTGGTTTTAACTTAATTTTTAGCATCACATTATTTTTTAATATATAATCTTTTAATCTCTTTTTGTTAAATATAATTCGATTTTTTTTTTATGATATTATTTTGTTAAAGAGTGTTATTATATTTATTTTGTTTTATAATATATAAAAATAATATCTTCATCTGTACCATAAGCAAGTCTAGCTTTATCCATTTTTTCAATAGATGAAACGCAAACATCTAAAAAGAAAAGAAAATTTCTTAATTAAAATTTTACAATTTTTTTTTTTATTTTACGATATTAACTTACGATCTTCTTTTGCCGGATTTCTATATAAAATTCTTTTTTGTAATAAATCATAGCCACTAACTACTATATAATGACCAGAATAAACACTAAAAAAAAAAATATATATAGAAAAAAAAGTTTATATAAAAAATTTATTAATTTTATACTTAATTGGATATTCATCATCTTGATTATTTTTACAAATATCACAGGCTAATAAAGCAGCATTTGTTAATAATATAACTGGACCATGATGAGATAAATGTCTAATAATTGCATCAAATGTTACTGTACGTTGATCAACATGAATACCTTTTGATTCAGCTGCTAAAAAACGTTCATTAACACGATTTTGGTCACGACTTAATATACGACTATAATAACTATGATCTGTATAATTTGGATCAACGCCAATTGTTTTTGTAAAATATACATGACTAACATTGAATTTTTTTAATATATAACATAAATCAATAGTCCATGTACTAATACCAAAACCTTCTTCTTTACAAATATTATCGAAATGTTTTAAAAAAAATTGACGTGAAGCTGCAGTCACAACCATTAATATACATGATAAACCGCAATCCCAATCAAATCTTTGACGATAATGAACTAATTTGTACTCTCTATGTAGAGGTAGGCCAGAAGTGTCTACAAAAAAAATAATAATAATAATAAAAACAATTTATCAAGAAAAATATAATAACAACAATGTATCAAAAATAAAATATACAGGAAATTGTATTTTAAGATTTTATATATGTACATTAAACATGTATTTTTTATTATGTTAGTTAAAAATTGAAACTATATAAATAAATATACCAGTGTTTCTCAAAATATACTGTGCTGAACACTGCGATTTGGAGAGTTTCTTTTTTTTGTTTCACTGTAGTGAAGAATTGTTTAAATTTGAATTATATACTAAACAGTAACAGCTTAAATCCATAAGCTGAATTGTTGTAATTGAATCTTCAAGTATAATGAAGTTAATTAAGTGCAGGTCGATTATAAACATTAAATGAAAAATTTAAGTATTTAGGTATGTATTGCTAAAAAACTTTGGGTCTTCATCATAAATATTCAAAACATTACAACAACTATCAGAAAATGATATCGTATCATCTGAAATTAGAAGCAAAGCTCAAATTATTAGCATTCAAATGAACCGCCTCGAATGTGCTTTTATGATGACATTTTATAAATTCATTTTTAGATCGGTTCCGATTTAATGCCACTGATATAAAATTATAATCAATAGATATGGATTTACAGATTGTTGTTGACCAATACAAATCATTGAGTGAATTTGTTGATTAAACATCAATTTTCTTAAGAATTATAAACAATAGTAATTGATTAACTAGCTAGGCTAGAGGACGACATAAACCCAAATGCGGTATTGTCTGTTGTCTGCATGTTATACAGTAATTATTTGAATTATGAGTTTCATTTATTTAAAGTGTATATAAATAGTAAATTAATATATTTTATTATTCAATAATATTCATAAAATTCAAGCTAATATATACAAACTATTTTAATATGTTATGAATTACACCGAAAATGTTTAATAGTTTGAGAAACAGTGATATACACAAAAATACTCTACTTCTACTACACGAAAAAAGTCCAATTTTAGAGAGTCAAACAAAACAAGGTCAGTAGCAAAAGGATATATAAAAATATTGACATAATGCAAAAATAAAAAAAAAGGACAAACGTGTGCTTAAGAAGTTTTTTTTGTGGGTATATAATTGAACACAATATATGCACTTGATTTTTTTATAGGCCAAATTTTTTTTTTTAATAACACTATTTTAAGATTATAAATCAATTTTTTTAATTTTTAAGTATATATAATATGAAACTATGTATACATCAAAATATCGAAATTAATTTTTAAATTTCTATATTAAATATTATTAACTTATTGATGTAAGTAAAGAAAAAATTATCATGAATTTTATCAATATTCTAACATCTAACAAAAACAAAAAAACGAGGGAAAAGAAGTTTTTTTTTTGTTTTGGCCTTAAGAATTATAATATAATTATGTATGCAAAGTCAGTTTTTATAAATAAACATTAAAATTATATAGTTGCATAAAAAAACTAATTGTTATATAAAATAATTTTTGGAAATAAAATTTTAAATAGGACTATATTAAATAATTATTTGGAAAATTTACTAATTTCTTAAAAAAAACGGTTTTTGTAATATAGATTTTCTAATAAGAATTATAAATAATTATTAATTCAATTTGCACACTTACCTTCCATTTTAAGAGCAATTTTGAATTTTTGTTAGTTAACTTAATCCAGGAAAAAATAATATTATAATAAATAAATTAAATTTAAAATATATTTTTGGTTAGTAATAAAAAAAAGCACCACCTTCCACCACTTTTATAGAATTGAAAATAAAAACTGGTTTGCCTTGTCAGTCAATGCATTTCTTGTGTATCTCATGCAAAATTACTTGAATATGGAATGGATGATGATTCGGATTGTCAAAATATTAAAAACAAACTAATATTTTGAACAATTCAAAAATTTTATGTCAGCTGATTTTATTATATTATGCAGTTTTTATTGTGTAAATAGAATGGTAAAATTTGAAGCTTCTATAATTCTTATTTACATAAGAAGCTTTATCTTTAAGGTAAAAGTTTTTATACATCTTCTGGTTCGCATGATTAAAAATTAAAACTTCTAAATCTAATTGGAATTATGTACCATTGAAATCTAAAGAAAATATACCAGACCCAGGAGCCAGCTTTTGATCGCTGTTAGCTTTGTACAAACTTTTGGCTACAAATTTAATTTATACAAATTTAATTTAATTTATTTATTAAGTTTATATTTTACAGTTATTTCACATTAAACGTTCGTAGTCTTTTTTTCTTTGATATCAATAATTTACTAAATTTTTTGTCAACTTACAACTTCACACATTGTTTCTTATATATAATTGTATTTTTACAAAATTGTGGAATGTATTTTATGAAATTGTTGTTCAATATCGTTGTGGTTTGTGGATTTAAATTAGCAAACAGCTGATTTCACATTTGACACACATCCAGCTGAAGAGATTATGTTAGTCGAATATTCCAAATTTCACTCATTTCAATCGGATTCAATAGTTTAGTAAATAAAAAAACGAATATGCAAGCCATAACAAATTTTCGTACAACAAAATATATTTTTCATACAATTAGCAACTGTAATATTCAAAATAAAATATACTCAAAATTATTAACAAAGAAGATTACAAAACGTTTTTTGGCTACAAAAACTCATTCAGCAGACAAGGATACTAATAAAATTAATGAAGATGAAGAACCAACTACACATTTTGGTTTTCAAACTATAAATGCAAGTGAAAAAGATCAGAAAGGTAAATGAAAACTATTTAATAATATTGATATTTTAAACATTTAAAATACCCAAAAAATTCTAGTTCATAAAGTTTTTGAAGACGTTGCAAAATCATATGATACAATGAATGATGTAATGTCCTTGGGAATACATCGTGTATGGAAGGATATATTTATGGAACGATTAAGTCCAACACATGGTACAAAACTTTTAGATATGGCTGGTGGTACTGGTGATATTGCTTTTCGTTTTTTAAAATACCTTAATAATCAAGAACAAATAAATGATAAAGAAAATATTACAACCAGTAGCGTAACAATATCAGATATTAATCAAAATATGTTAGATGTTGGTAAAGCAAGAGCTGAAAGATTGAAGTATACCCAAGAGAATTTAAATAATATAGATATTAATTGGGTATGTGCTGATGCTGAAAAATTACCATTTGATAATGATAGTTTTACAGCATATACCATAGCATTTGGAGTTAGAAATGTTACACATATTGATAAGGTAAATAAAATATTTACGCAATATAATTTAAATACAAATTAAAAAATTTTAGGTTCTTGAGGAAGCATATCGTGTCTTAATACCAGGTGGTAGATTTTTATGTTTAGAATTCAGTCATTTAAACAATAACGCATTACAATGGTTGTACGATCAATATTCATTTCAAATAATACCACCGATGGGTCAAATATTAGCGGGTCAATGGGAACCATATCAATATTTAGTTGAAAGTATTAGAAAATTCCCGAAACAAGAAGAATTTAAATTAATGATTAAAAAAGCAGGATTTAATTTTGTTAATTATGAAAATTTGACATTTGGAATGGTTAGTATTCATTCGGGATATAAATTATAATTTAAAATGTTTTCAATCAATTATGTATTGTAAAATCTAACTTAAATATATATACATATATAAAATTTCCGGATTCAGAATACTAATCAACGTAACACAGAAAATGTTAAACTAAAATGGAGGAAAACAATATTTGCTTTCAAACTGGTAATTGCGGTGTTCTCTGTGTTGTATCGAAGTAGTATACTGAATCCGGCATAAAAGAACCTACAAATCAAATATAGGAATTTAAATAATATGTATTATAAACCAAGGACTAAAGCTAAAGTGCGTTTTTCATCATTAAAATGCATTTTGGTCCCATGCACTCAGGTGTAGAATTTTTACTTTAAATATACTTGAGAAAATTCAATAAATAAATTTTTTATTTCTATTTTTAATATTAAATATTTTCAATTGTTTTAGCTAGATAATTAAAGTGATTTCTTAGTGAGAAAGGGTGCATCTTAGTCCCCCGAGAAATATAAAGTTGTAGTTTAATTCCACATAAGGCAAAAAATGGTTTCATTTAATCTGTTATATTATATGTAATCACAAAGTTAATCACAAGAATATATATTAAATTTATTTTAAATACATTATTATTAAGTATAAATTTATTTGAGATAAAACTTGAATATATATAAAACCATCTCCACTATATTATCTTGATTCAATTTCAATTTTTATGATATAAATAACCAGTGCCATCTCGCGTCATTTTCAATGGATTTATCACAAAAAGACGTCAACGAGAATAGGGTTACCTGTATTGTCACATTTAATTATATATACAAAATAAATAAAATTACGCATTTTATAACAAGTTTTTATTAATATTATATTATTATTATTACCTACGTAAAAATAAATATTTAATTAATTAATTATATAAACTTTGTTTTTGTTTATCATTTAGCAATTCATTTGTGAAAAATCACTAATTATAATACTACAATTTTCATAGAATGGCAATGTCAACTCCGAAATTTATAAATATTTGAATTTGACAATGACAGACATTAACTCAGCCGCACTTTTTTTTGCCTTAGCTAGATCGTTGTCGTTGTCGCTCAGCTCAGTTTCAGTAAATTTATAGAAGTTATCGGTTCGGTTTGGAACGGTTTATTTATTATTATAAAAAATCACAGTGTAGACGCTTAATGTACAGTAAAAATTGATTAAAAATTTTTATTTAAAAACAATTTACAAACTTTTCGATGAAGTGAACTATTTCGAATACTTTAACAAAATTTATTAGTGAATAACTAAAAAAAAAAAAAAAAGACACCAACCAACAACAAAACAAATATGTGGTGCAAATTTTTTATTATTATATTAATTATCTATCCAATAGAAATAAAATGTTATCGTCATGGCTTTCCACCGGATATTTTACATGTTAATCAAGACAGTGAAAAATTAAATCAACGTCAGCCACAAATAATTAATAGAATAATTGATGATTCTGTTACTAATAATGTGAATCGTAATAAAAGGGATTTACAGCAACAGCAGCCGCCATCATCATCATCATCAATAGATGGTGGTAGTAATAATAATGATCAACAACAAAAGCATCAATTACCAAATATCACGGTCAAGGTAAAAAATAATATATTATAATATGAAAAAAACGATGAATTTTTTTATCTACGTGGAATTTTGGTGGTTTTTCAAATTACGAGTTAAAATTAAAAAATAAATGTGTCGTTTTTTGTTGCAAAATTTAATAAGGTTGCATTGCGGATGAAAAATCGATTTTTACACGTGAGATTTGCGCCTTGTTGTGTTGTGTTCCTTAAATTTACCCCACCATCTTTGTTTTTTTTTTTTTCTAAATATTTTTCCTTATTTTGAATTGTATTTTAATAAATAAGGATAAAAATATTATATGATTTATAAATAATTTTTAGATTTTCTAATTTTATATATACTTGTTTTAAAAATCAAATTTATAAATTCCCAAAAACATTTATTAAAAAAAATTCTATTGAACATTTATATTTGGAAATATTTTATATTGTATATACATATTAATATATATATAATTCTTTCCATTTTAGTCTTGTCCTAGATTTAATTTTTGAAGAGTCTATTCTAGTATTATATATAAATGTAGTTATATATTAGTTTTATATTTTTCAGGTAGTAGGTACATAAAATATATTTCTTTGTTTTGATGACTTGATGTCTATCTTTTTTCTGTTCATCTCTTTATATAAACCACATTTCTTAC
The DNA here is from genome assembly GCA_963920725.1 of Rhamphomyia laevipes. Lineage (NCBI taxonomy): Eukaryota > Metazoa > Arthropoda > Insecta > Diptera > Empididae > Rhamphomyia > Rhamphomyia laevipes. Next base: position 4,390,815 of record OY987256.1, on the reverse strand, counting down.
AGCAATGAATTTAATATTATGTTCGTAAATGGAATAAAAATAAAAGCATATGTTCAATGTAGTGATTTAATCAAAAACAAATATGAATTAAGGATAATTGGATAATGCTATTATATCGACTTAAATATAAATTTTTAATTTATAATGAAGTCTGTAAATAAATAGAAAAAATAATAAATAGAAAAAATATTTCCAATTAAAAAATTTAGATAGGTAATACCTATTGTCAATATATTTTTACTAAATATATATATATATATATATGTATACCTATAATCTATAATTGCGTATTTGTTAATTAATATTTGTTGTGTTTACACAATTTACAATAAAAATTATTGACTTTTTTGATAAATTTACTCTGTTCAGTTCGGATTTATTATTTCAGTTTTGTCGTGACAGGGTTAGATTGATTAGGCGGTGATGACACGCATAGACTTCTACATCTACTGGTACTTTGCAATGCTACTTGGTTTATAGATTATCTAAAAGTTGTATTAACCAGATAATTCGATTTCGTACCCTCAGTGGTAGTTTCGAGAAGTTCTCATTCCTGCACTTCGAATCTCATTCCTCAATACTTGCGAAGAATGAGTGCACTAGAATTCTGAATTTCCCGAGTAACAGACAGTGCAATGCTGGCATATGTCACTTTTACCTATTCTCGACTGATTGCGCGTTTGTTTCTACCGGATAATTATATACTAAGTATTTAAAATATTTGCATAGCTTACATGTATATATACAACTGTATGTATTAGTAGACGTAAAAATAAAAATGATATTTTACGAAAGCTTAGCAGCTACATCATGCTATATCTCCTAATTCATAGTTATCAGAAATTATATTTTGGAAATTGAGGGCGTAGTTAAAAATTGGTTATTATTAGTAGTAAACAATTTTTGGCTATATAATTTATAAATTAATTTTTTGTGAATTATAATTATGGATTATTAAAATTAAATTATTGTGTTATAATGACTTTTAATGAAAGTTTCAAGTAATTTTAAAGAAATTTTGATTACATATATGTATATTCATATTTTGGTGGTAGTCACTTAGCACACTGTACATAAACATAGTAATGAACATTTTATTCTTCATTTTATTATTAACATCTTTAGTGCACTATGGAAATGTATTCTATATATTTCAGATAGTATCTCCCATGGCTCATGCTACTCTCATGTATGCAGCACACTATGATACAACATAAAATACTACCGTATTAATAAATAATATTACTATATTTAAAATATCATAAAAAAAAACTACTGTCTTAATTAATTATAGGTAATTTTATTAAGTATATGACTAGAAAATATATTTATTAATAAAATTAAAATAAATATCTAATATATTTTACTGTGTGAGAATGTAAAAAAATTCCACATTTTCTTATTAATTTATTTTAGTTTGCCAATATTTATGATTATTGTGCAAAATAAAAACTTATTCACAATATATAATAAGAAAATTGTTGATAAGAATAGATAATAAAATAAAAATTGTCAATTAAATAAATAATATTATGGACATAAAAGCAACTAATATCACGAATGTAATTAATTTTTTAATATTATATTATATATTACAACTTTCGTTCTACTGATAATTTTGAATTATTTTTATTACTTAGAAATATACTTAGAAGATAAACTTGTTTGTAAATTATTCAATCTTTTTAATACGTAAAAAATAAATATATACCTGGCGTCAATAGTATTTAAAGAAAACCCAAGCTTAAATATTTGTTTTTATAAGTTATGTAAATCATTGTTAAAATCTCGGTTTAAATGTTAAAAGTTAAATTAAGTAATTTGTTAAATCAAATTGTATTATATACCAATAAAGTTGAATTGATGATTTGTTTGGATCGTAAGGAACGCTGTGATATTAACCTCTTAACACGAAGGTCAATAACTATCCTATCTATGTCTTAAAATAATGTACAGCCCATAAATTCTTCTTAATTTTCTCATGAACAATATTACTTTGGATAGTTTAATTTTACCTGTTTCAGTCATAACTTAAAATATAACGCTTTTGAATACCTATTTTGTTTTCTCAAACGGACGGAAAATGACAGTGTACGTTTTATAATGATTCCTTCTCTATTTTACAATTTTTTGCAGAGCGGAATTGTATTTAGACGCAAATTTTGTAGTTTGTTTTCATGGAAGTTCAATATAATAATAACTGATATTCTTTACAAAAATTAATTAAATACAATTAACTAAATTCTTTTATTTTCATTTTTCAAAGATTCAATATTTGTGAATAAAATTGGAATTTAATCAGTTCAAAAAAATGTCCATCATATTTGTATTTAATATGGAGATCATCTAAAGATTTTAAATTAAAATTTAAATATGTTCATAAAATTTTTTTATATTTATAATTTGACCGCTTTACGTTGTTGTCCCAATAACAAAAGCTGTGTTGAATTTTTTGGCAAAAAATATAAAAATAATATTCAATAAAAAGAAATTGTTATTTGTTTTTTGGCGGTCACTAATAAATTTTTATTATATATTTTATTATGAAATATATTTAAACAAAACCCCAATAACTTTTATAAGATTTCAGTTTGGTTTCGACTTAAATTGTATATTTATTTTGTTTAAATGAATCTTACAAAAAAAAGAATATATTGTCACGAAATATTTCTCCAAAAATTATAATCATTATCTAAATATATTCATTTGAGGTGATGGACTAAGTAGTCTATGTGCTCTAAAGTCGAAAAAATTATTCATCGATAAGTGAGTACAATGCAATCCTATAAGTAGACCTCATGTGATAGGGGTTGCAGATCCTTGTTATAAATCAACCAATATAACTAAAATTGAACTATCCCTTAAATAATTAACAAAATGTTCACGTCCAGTGACATATTCAGCTGAATTTATATTACGCAGAAAACTGACACTATAGAAATTAAAATTTTATATGACGACAATTATTGTCATCAGATTACATATTTAAAATTATGTTATGTATTTTTAAACATTTTATATTTCCTTATTTCATTATTAATTCATGGAGTATTAGTCATTAAAGTATTTAGTCATTAAAATATTTGTATCATTTCAACCATACCATAATATATAATATTACTATAAAATATTTATACTTCGATTATATTTTAAATAAAATTTTTGCAGACATTTCTTCAAATTTACATCAATTATTATAAAGCTTGGGCTACAATGTCTCAATCAGAACAGTTTAGAATCGATTCATACGGTTAAGTAGAATGATTACATAGCTATCGATCGCAATCGATTAAATTTGTCCAGTTTGAAGTTTTGTTTTCATCTTTTTTTCTAGTCTTCACGTAATCTTTATTTTGTTTATATCTTATTACATATGTACGTATAATTTTTAATATCCTACTCTATAAAATGTTCGTCAACTGTTAATTATTTCTATTCTGTTGGCGTTTGGCTCCAGTTTCTTTCGATTTGACTGGTTACGAATTTATTTCAATCGCACTTAGTGTCCATTCAATAGTTTCTCCATACAAAATATATAAAGAGAAGACGTCAAATTTGAACTTTACTGAACGAATCGATACTAAACCTGATTGAAACATTATAGACCAAGCTGAATCATAAATAATTTTCATAAATTTCACTACTTAAATAAATATTTTTAAAATAAAATCAAAAAATTATAAATTTTTCACTGTGTTTATTGTATTCATAAGGTGCTGCTGCTGCGTATGATCATATTGTATACTCCTGAGTAATTTAAATGTCATATTTTATATTCTAATTGATTCAATGTAAAAATCTGTAAAATTGAATGTTAAGAGATTTTCACCATTCAAATGAAACAATCCGCATACTATGTGAATTAAAATCATAAAAAAAGAATGTGTCGTCGTCGTCGAAAGTTATAAAATAATGTAATTTAATACTTGGGAATATTATTTATTAATATTTCATCAAATTTTATTGTTTAATAGATATCATTTTTTTTTTTCATAAATTTTTTGTATTGCATTTCACTTTCATGTGATCTTGTCTTTTAATAAATTTCAGAAAAATGTGTGACTCACAAGACAACGAATTTTAAAAACACATTTTTTTTTATATATGACGACTTAAAATATTAAAAATATGAATAAAAATTAAAATTGCCATATCATCTATTCAAATTATTTACGAATAATTATAATCGATATGTGAAAAATATAAATATATAAATTTAATTTATTTTTAAATATATTTATCTAAGTATATGACCGTAAAAAAAAAACAAATTATAATACGAAAATCGTTAAACTTAGAATTTAGTATCAAGTTGAAGGTTATTTTTTAAAAAAAAACATGAATTATAATTCTCAATCAAAATTACTTAAAAGTATAATTTACATTGTGTAGAAAAATTACCAAATATGAATTAAGTTTTAATCATTTATTTCAAATCCAGCCTAGATTAACATCGATTGAACTTGATTTAATTGATTCGATATTTTTTGTAGAATTTTGCTTCTAGATAATATTTCAATATTTGTATATAAGATCTACAATATATAAATAGATTTTTGAAATATAAGTTATTTATTTAAACTATTAATATGGAAATTAACATTATATTATAATTTTGTTTAAGTTAAATCTTTAACTGAACAGTAAACTTAACTCAAGACACCGACAGTCAAGAATAATCAATTTTTCTGATGACATCCTATAAAAAAATTAAATATATAAAATTATAAATGAAGCTATTTCCGCAAAATGTAAACGTTTCCGGTGTTCTGTTCATAGATTTCTCAGAAATCTTAAAATTGCCTTCCTAAGATTTATGAGAAATCTTGAAATTTGTCTTCATCAAAAAAAAAAAATATGCACATGTCAGCTAGTAATATTCCGTCTTGCGATTTATAGATAAATGATTCGTGTTGGTAGATTGTTGTTGTTTTCAATTATGACATAGATTAAATATATGTAAATCATTTTTCCAGGAGTTACCCAATGTATGATGTTTTCACTCTGCTTCCTAGTATCTTCTAAAGCTGAACAAGTTAATAGATGCGATTCGTCTTGTGGCTGGTTAGATGAACATAAGCTCCACAAGTGGACGGTGGCGATGGCGTAGTTTTAGTGTGCTATGATGTGATGCAATAGGTCTCGGTTTGAAATTACAATAAAATGTTGCAAATGCTCGATTTGTGCTGTAGCCCCATTGCAAAGAAGAAGAAGCTACATATGTGGTTTCTATTTGATGCTTTTTCAAGAAAGTATATCCGGGTTTCAAACTAAATTAGGCAAGTGTTTCTTTTCTAGAAGCCTGAGCGATTCTATTGTAAAATTTATCTATATTATTATTTTGTATTTTGCCATGTTTTTGAAGGCGATTTAGCATTACCCAGGGGACACAGAGGAATCAAGTTTCACGAGGCGGGCTTCTTTATCAACCTTCGTATATATTGTTTTGTTTTGGCATATTTTCATTTTTGTGTGATAATCTAAATTTTTGTCCTTCTTATTTAAGTATTTTTATTATACCTGGATGAGAAAATTTCAAACTTATTCATATATTATTTAAAACAATGAAATTTCTTATCATTCTACCAGTCCAACAAAACTTAAACCATTCAAGATAAGATAAAAGCTATAAAAGTTTATAAATTTATTTTTTATTTTTATACCTTCACTAAAATTCTGATATGTTTGTTTACAAAATAATAATTTTTTTATATGATTATTGTTTTTGAAATTTTTGTAATTCTATTTTCGAAATTTCAATATATAAAACAAAGAATTCAAATATTTTATTTACTTAAATTTGCAAAATAAAAAAACCAGCAAAAAAAAAAATACTATTTATCGAAAAATTTATTGATTCAATTGTGGAAAAAATGTTAAAATAAATTTTATGTTGAGTCAATATTTTGTACACCAATGAAAAAGCTGTTAAATACTTATATTTACGCGGAGCTACAGTTTTATTTAGTCTGGGTCGAAGAACTCTTTTTGCCTTTTCCAAATAATACATTTTTTAGGCGTTCAATTATTATCCGAACACCAACCTCTGTTTGGTTGAACAGAATTATAACCTAAAGTCAGCAGTAGCACTTAATTTTTGACAGGTTTTGGACCAGTAACCACAGTCACCACTGATCTGTAAAATGAGTAGGTGATGGGTTTAGGTTTAAATGGCACAACGAGTAAAACCAATCCGGGCTTTCCCTACATCAAATTACAATAAAAAAGCTACTAACGTAAATAGAATTTTGATAAATCCACAGAATTTATTGATTCACGTTCTTTGTGGTATTTCTGACTCAAGGAAAAGAAGTGTCATCCAAATTATGTGCAGAGCAGAATAAGATTAAGTTTGACTTTAACTACTAACTCATTGTGAAGAGATTGTGAGATAGAGGAGAAATTATTAGAATTATTAGAATCATTAGAGAGCTATAAACATAATACGAAAACTTAGAATGTGAAGTGATCAATATAATTGAACCAGGTAAAATCAAAAATAAGGCTAGCCAAAAAATTGGAATGTATCGAAATCTTGCAGACAAAATTTTAAGTAATTTTGGAATTTTCAACCTCGGAAACACGAGTAATTTTAAATTTTTTTCAAACAATATTTCAGTCACAACACATCATACAATACCGATTTATTCATCGTAAATTTTCTAATATATATTTTAAGTTTAATCACCCGAAATTTGTGTTAATTAACTCTAAATATGATAAATCTTTTTAAACCTTGAAAATTAAATTTAATTAAGATTTTTCATATTTTAGAGGCAAATATTTCTAAAAAAAAAATTTCCACAACTTCACTTGACCGGCATTTTTAAACAAAAATAAAAAAAAATATTACCGAAAAACGCATATCATTCAAATCTACATCGCATTTTATTAATATTGTTTTTGTCTAATTTCTAAATTTAGCTTATCCACAACTGAATTATGGCGATTTTCTTGTTTCTCTGTAGTTTTTCAATTTATTTATATATAAGTATATATGTATAAATAAATATAAATAACACGAACGAAATTTATAACCTAAAAAAAAAATATAAAATGATTATTTCAATCACTAAAATTTCTATATAGAATAATTAACTAAACGCAGTTTTTTTCATTAATTCTGTGTCTCTCTATTTTTCATTAATTATTGTTAAAGGTCTTAATTTTATAATTGCACAAATAATGATAATGTCATCGTATGAGACGGCACAAAGGCCATTTACTTTAAATGAAAATTTACATTACAATAATTTGAATGACTAGTGTAGAAAAAATGTTGACGAACCATACGAAGGTCAAATAGGAAATTGATAATTAAAAGAAACAAAAGTGAAAGAAAGAAAAAATATAATAAAATTTGATAAATTGATAAAAATATGAAAATGCATTTTTTTAAATATGATAATTTTTATATATAGTTCTATTAAAGTAAAGGAATTTTTCCATTTAGAATTTTGAGGCTAATGAGCTTTTAATAAGTTTATTTTTAATGTAAACATTTTTAAGTAGTTTATTTAAATATTATTTACATATTTGTATATTTTAGAATAGATTATCTTTAAAAATATATAATGAGAATTTACGAGTTATATAATAGTAATCAGAGTATCGAGCTATTTTCATTCAGATTAAATGATTTTGTAAACAGAAGTTATCCACATGTTAGCTAGACGCTAGAGGACTTATTACGAAAATGAAGAGGAATTTCGTAATTTTAATAATAATAGAAATATATATTGTTATGCTGAACTTTTAAATCTCTTCGGTCAGAAACTAAAAATAATGGTCTTAGTAGAATAAATGATTTCATTATAATGTTCAGGATTTTCCCCTGTGACGATACTTTCCAATTTCCGCAGATATTACTTGTCGAAACCGAAATTTATACTTAGAAACTATTTATTCGTGCGCTTTTAACACATTTGGTGCCAAGTTAATGCCGAGTCAGCCATAAAAGTATTATAAAATTTCATATGAAAATGTCTTTGACCGGCATAATTCGTCTGATAGAATTGCTGTGTCATTTTAAAAAACTTCAAGCATTATTACATTTTGTCAGAATGTTTCTGACAACAATTTTTAGTATATAAAAATTAGTGGAATAATCGAGACTTCAATATCGTCTTCTTAATCTATATTTAATATCTGGATCAGATACAGAAACCGTCCTAATCTTCAGAACTCAGTATGTCATTTATATAAATTTGAAGACATACTCGCCTGATGACAAACATTAATAATCATAACTGCACTTATTATGGTCAAATTACTTATAAACATATGAACATATGAAACAGTCCGAAGTGATAATTTTTTGCGGTTATCTCCAACGTAATTTGTCGAATCAATGTGTATATAGAGAGAGTTTTAAAAATCCAATTGCGCTTTTATGCTAACGTCTACAAAAGGAAGCTACCAGATTGTAATATTATTGGTTTTGCTTAGCCATATTACACATAGTTTCTCTATATTAGGACATTAGTGGTTATGGCCCATAACTTATGGGTCTGTATCTGTACTAAAATTTAAATTATTGAAATGAAAATAAATATATCACCTGAAATATATTTTGTAATTTAAGTATTAAAGTTCACCATATTTATTTTATATGAAAATCATAACTCACAATTTATATATATACATAATTCAGAATCGATTTTTATGGTTTTCCACAAAATTTGTGCTAAGGATTAATATTATTTGTTAATATATTTCTTCCTTCTTCCTTAATTCTTCATTTTTGTTTTATGTTACCGAATAAGTTTTCGAATTATATTATGGTAACTGGTAACGTTGTGTTAATGTTTATATTTTTGTGGAACGACGTAAACTTATCGTATATAACTTTGATTAAAATAATAATAATAAAAAAATATTGAGTATTTTAACGTGACACAAATAACAAAATCTATAATATAAAATGTAACCAGGAATTTGTAAATCTTTATTGTACATATATAATCAGTGGTCGCAATTCGATTTTAGCTAGTGTGCCAAAAAATATGTTGTTTTTTTTTCTTGTTAGAAGCAATATTTCTACGTGCCGAATTAATTCTATAAAATAAAATAATGTAGACTTATTTGTTTATATATTACAAATTCATTTATTTTGTATTTATTTAAATATAAATATATTCTGTTATATGTTTTAATTTCAATTAGTAAGAAACATGACACAGTACACTTTTTTACTGTTGTCCAGTATAATATTGTCCAGTAAAAGTTGCGACGAAAAGATTGATTTATTCATTTAGTCACACTCAATTTAATCTTTTCCGTAGCAGTGGCTATGCAAACTATGAAATTTGTTTATTAAATATTGGTTTCTTCTTAATTTACATTGCTCGAATTGTCAAAAACAAAAAAATATTTAGTGTGGGCTGAAAACCATCTACACTGAAGTCCCTCTTAAATAATTTTAACTTCATTTCAATAGCAATAATGTGTCACCAAATAAAATATCTAATAATTTACCACAATCCTAAATTTCATAAGTTAATCAGAATCAGAAGCGACTAAATATTACAATTTGTTTTTATTTTTCATCACAAGTTCCATTGGCACGCGTGCCCCTTATTTACGATCGCTGGTATAAACAGTAAAAAATATAATTCATAATTTCTTTAATTTTGTGTAAATCTGTAAACTTAAATGATAATATTTTTATTTACCTGTATTACATAAAAAAAACTGAACCTACTGATGGTGAATCAGAATTAGGAGTTTGTTAAAACATCATCACTTTCTAACAAATTTCAGAAATGTTTAATACCACAGGTAATGAAAAATTTATTTGAATAATTTTTAATTTTCAACAATTTTTTTTTTCATAAAACTATACTTTTCCATAATTCCTCTTGATATTATCCTACTGTAGTAGTAAATATTATAAGGATATAATTTTTGTTGAAAATAAAATCACAAAAAAAAAAAAAAAAAAAATTGAGATTTTCAAATTTCAATAGTTTTCTTTTAAATCGTATTTAAATCTTTTAAAAGTTTTAAAGCACATTGTAAATAAATAATTTGAAATTTATTAGAATCATGATATTTAGTATATTTGAGATGTTAAAAATTGGTGCTTTCAATATTGAGATTAATTCCATTTCTGGTGCAATCTCGTGGGGATTTTTGTTTTTATATTTTGAAATTTTAATGGAAAATATATAAACTCAGAAAAATTTTACTTTTATAAATCACATTAATATAATATGATTATATATATATGTAGATAAATTAATTTACAATTATAGAAATTCACTTTCATTTGATAGGACGCCAAACATATCCAACTGCTTTATATTAGTTTCTCATGAATGGTATTTTTAAATGGCTGACAATTGTGCTTTTTTCATTTGCTATACAAACACGAATGGTTTAAGTTTTATTGAATATAAATGTACATGGCTCCAATCTTTACATTACAGCCGAAATGGACCAATCTTTACGGGAAGTCCAAATCGAGACATGTGTTTGTTATTCATGAACCCTACATAATTTTGTATCATACCACAATCTACGGTAAAATGGCCGTACACGTACACCCAAATGAAATCCTACTGGGATGCTAAACAAAAGGCAACCCATACCCGCAAAACAACTTCTACCTAACCAATCAAACCAAAGAACCCACGAAATTCTTGGTCTGAACAGAATTACGGTACGTATTTTAACAGGGCTACTTACGGGAACGCTGTAATCTAAATAAACACTTGCGCCTAATGAGACTCGCTCCTCTTGAATAATCCTAGCCCAATTCAGCTATATAGAACCCATTGCAGCTATCGTGCATTTATTATGTTCACTGGTATCGCCACATATAATGTATATTATAGTAAATTGTCTAGACTAGATAGTACAAATTTTCAAATACTGGGCCTGTCAAAACTTTGGGCAAAAATTTACTAGATTAACTAGAATAACATTTTAAAACGTTCTCCATAAAATTAGAAAAGTTAAAATAAAATGAGGAACAATATCATTATATAAATACAAGACTACATAATTTGTTTTCAGAATCAATATCTTACAAAATTCAAAACTTGAAATATATTATTATAAAAATAATAAGTAAGAGATGGAAAAATTAGCTTTTTGTAAGCAAAGATCGATTTTTAATGTTGTTTACTATAATTACAATTTATTTATATATTTTTTATATCATTTATTCTCGGAATTCGATTAAATTATAGTAATGAAATTATATTTCAGGTTTAAATTATAGCTATACAAAATACTTACTAGAATTTGATTAGACTTTCAATAATGAAATTTAACACTGATTTAGTACATATATACATAAGACCAACAAATTTTAATATTGAGTCATCTTTATTTGGTTGTCTCAAAGTTTAAAATTTTAAAATTAGATAAGATTGAATGTTTTTTTTTTTTGGTTAATTAGTATAATTAAAATATATAATTAATAATTATAAAAATTAATCTTATTATATTAATTAGATATTTAAATAAATAATGAATTAATTAATTTTCGTGGTTAATTATATAATTAAAATAAATCAATATTAATTAACAGTAGCGTATCGTTTATAAATGTAATTGATGATTGAAAAAAGGGCGATCAAAACTGGCTAAATATATTAATTTGTTAATCTTTTAAAATCTGTTACTAACATAGATCGCATTAAATCTATTTATTAACATTTATATCAAATCCACAGATGAACTGTTAGCTACCGAATAATTTCAATATGTATAAATGTTTACCTATAAATTTGACGACTTATGTACATGTATACGGCGTTGAATTTGTTGATAAACATTATTTTCCCGCAACTTTTGGGGAAATGTGTGATAAAAATTCATATTAATTTATATAGAATTTTTTTTGTATGATTAAGCTATTTTTTTTTTTGGTTATTAATAATATAATTCATAGTTGTGAAATTGTTTAATAAAATCTGAAAATATCCCCCTTTTTTAATTGGAAATTCCCTATTTAAAAGTAAAAAAAATAAACTCAGCAAATTATTATCGTTTACTATTATAATTAATTAAAATTTAAATTAATAATTATTTTCGTTAATCGTCTTGTATTTCGAATTTGTAATTCGATGAAATTGTTTTCGATGAACTCGTTGATTACTGCCTGTGTCGCAGCTGCTTTGAATGATTAAAATGTTATCCTTTTAAGGGTTCTAATAGTTCCTTCTACATAAATACCTTAACTACTAATTAATTGCACTAGAAAAGCTATTAAAAATTTACTTTTATATTTATGAAAATTTCTATATCAAAAATTATTATGTCATATCAATAATAAACCATCTTATAAGTGGGTAAATATTGTATTAAAATGTTAAATAGTTAATGGAATATATTAAAAATTTAAAAATAAATTATTCGAAATAACACTTTAGTGCGTAACAAATGGTTTCTGTGATTTTTTTTTGTAATATACATATTAAATTTTCCCAAAAAATTTTCATAGTCAACTTCTCAGAATTTATTAGCAAAGAATTTATTAGCAATTTCAATTTTCGGCTGTTAAATTGTTTTAATTAAACGTTTTTTTTTTAAATAGCATAGTTGAAATATAAAATCAGAATATCCCATTTATACTGCGAATAAAGTATTCCTAAAATAAAATCGATTGATATTCTCTACGTAGATATTTAAATTCCATAAAAATTAATAACTGCCTCTTTCTAAATCTTGAAATTTTTTACATTATGGGTTTAAATAAATAAACTGTATAAACTTGGCAACATCTGTTGATTTGTTGTAGGAACTGACAGCAGCTGGGCTCTGGATTTCTTGAGGGATTATAAACATGTTACTCGAATACATTATCAAAGTTTCCAATTTAGTTTCGATGATATTTCAATAAAAAGGACCAGTTACAGCATGAAGCTCAGTTTTTAATATATGAAATCCAATTCTGTTTTTTTTTTCGAACTAAATTCATACATACACTGTTTTCTTTTCACATGTCTGCAGAATAATTGCAAAAATAACAGATTTTAAGTTTAGTTTTCCACTCTCTGAAGAGTTCTAGAGGTTCCATAAAAAGGTTCAGGTACAATGAAAGGCAGATTAGTGTCTGTTCTTGCTAGTTTTTCAAATTATATTGGTTTTTCGACAGTTGCTTCAATAATATACATTTTTAAATTCATACATCATACCAGCTTAGATTTAAATATAAAAATCTATTGACTTTAAGGGTTACTTGGAAGTATAGATTTGATCATTTTCTAATTTTTGTTAAAATTGAATACTTTCTCAAAATTGCTTTATAAGATCTCCCCCTATTTTTTTTTATAATAAATATTTTTATCAAAGTGCTAAACATTTCAATTAAATTTATTAATAAATTCCGACAACCCAGAATAACTTTTTCATATATATGTACATATATAAATATATATACATTATTTATAAATATAATTGAATACTTCCTTAATTCGTTTTAAATTTTATATTATTTATATTTTTTATATATATTGTGAATTTACTCAAATTTATAATAATAATAAATAAACAATTTTTAGTTTCCATTCATTATTCATAAATATACTAGGAAAAATTGGTTTATTCATATTATGATTTTGTTTTGTTTCGGTTTTGATGTCAAAGATTTAATTAAATATATAATTTCGAATATTTAATATTCATAAACAATAGTTTTCAAACAAAATCAATTTGTTTATTAATTTAAACAAAAAATATGGAAAATAGAAAATTTATATATATACTTATGCAAGCAAAATCAAACAACGAAAATGTTTGATGGACAAAAAAAACTTTAGAAATTATCTTCTTGTTTTCAGTTCCTTTGTAAACATTTGTCCAGATGACCCCTATCATTATCGTTTCGATACCGGCATAATGTTTGGTGTCAATCTATTTATATACACCCAAAAAATAATTTGTAATTGTACTCTCTACAATTCAGAAATATTTGGTTTCCTTTTATAATTTTCTATCTCCGTGGTTGAATGGATGACCAAAAATAATGAAAGTATCAAAAATCAAATGAAAATTAATCTCGTAGCTTAATTTTACTACACAATAATTTCATACGATTGGATTATTTTTGAATTTTGAAAACTTTGTATATACTTACTTAATGGCGATATAAATATATATATATATCTATTAGCGATACTAATTATTACCTCTATGCCTTGCCCAATTTTTCTCTTCTTACTTGGGCTTGATCAATGCATTATTTTGGTAATGTAAATGTTTGCCATCAAAGGCATATGTGCTGCCTTTTTTACGCTTACCCTCTAGGTGTATGGTATGTATAATTCAAACACATGTCGATTAAAACACTGTCGCCATACAGCATCAACATGAATACGATCAAAAATCTTACTTCACTTAATTACTAAATATTGTGTTAGTACTTCGAGTAACTTCGAGTAACATTGAAGTACATAGTAATACAAAAAATATAAAGTTTTGAAATCACAAAAGTATTGCATTACTTTTAATGCAGTTAAAATAATGCATTACTCTCATATTACAAGGTAATTTGTACTTAAAACTTTTCAGTAAAAATTATTTGTAAAAAAGTAATGCATTAAATATTTGAATTACTCAGTAATGATACTGCATTATTTAACATAATTCTGATGGATATGTCTATGTTTCTGCACCATACTCTTTATGCAAAGTGATATTCTACTCAATGTTTTCTGTCTTATGTGTCGTCCCCTTAACACAAGCATCATTCGAGGTTTGATTTCGAGGGAGATATTATTAGCTTACGGCGTCCACAAAACCAGTAAGTTATACATAATCTTTGGTTCTAGATTTAAACAATTTAGTTTAGGTGAACAAAACTTTCTGTCATAAAAAAACCGCCTGACAAACTGACAACAAATCAAGAATTATTTTTTCTTGTAAAAACTCAAATATTAAGCAGCAATCGAAAATATAAAACAACAGGAAAAAATTATTAAATCCAAATTTAGAAATACAATTTTTAAGTGCCTTGTAAATTATACCCTCGACCTTTGAAATTGAAATAATGCATTTTATGGAACAGTTTCTGTTAAGTATGTTTATAATATCCATAATGTTGAGTTGAATAACAAATTTTCAAAATCATAAATGTATTTTTATCGTTCTATGTTTTATGTGGGATTATTGTACATATCAAACTTTAAATTCAGTTTTAAATTGATCTAAAATTAATGTTTTCTAAGCAAATTCGTTAAAAACATAGAAATTAATTTTAGCAATAAGTCCACAAAATATAAAAATTATTCTAAAAATTTATCTTATTTTCTTCTGTTGAACAATTTCATAAAATGTTTTCCATAAATTTCTCCCAACCAAATTAATACTACTAAAAAAAACTTATTTTTCAATTTTGTGACTCTGAAAATGTAATATTTTAAGTAGCCGCAAGATTACACTGAATAATAGAAAATTATTTATTTCACTTCTATAATTGGAACTATATGTATAAAAAAAAATTAAACACAAAATCTAATTCTCAGCGCATTATTATTATCTATGACAAAGAAACAATTTAAAAATTTCATCATTAAGTGGTGTGATATTTATAGAAATATATACTACTATTGTTCAAAAGAAAATATCATTTTCAGTTCATCAGTATTTAGAATAAAACTTAGCTTGTAATTGATGCTTTCAGTTACATGACATAAAAATTGATTTTGATTTTCTTATTGTGTAAAATCAAAAAAAATTATGATGATGGTACCATATTACAATTTTCTATGCACATTTTAAAAAACAGGGATTCACAACATTATTTAATTTTGATTGTCTAATCTAAATCAAAAGTAAATGACAAATTTTATAAAGCAGTAATGTTTGGTTGTTAAAAATAATTACCATTTAGTAAGTTCACAAATAATAATTATTACCATTAAGCAAAACGTTTCGTTTACGAACTGTTAGAGAAAAGGTTTTCTCATATAAGACTTGTTTTTCGATTCGCCTTTAGCGAACTTTAGCGAAAATAATGCTAAAACTGCTGCATTTATGTAGTGAAACTTTAGGGAAAATAACGATAAAACTGGTGCGTTTATGTGGCGAACTTTAGCGAAAAAAACGCTATAACTGGTGAGTTTATGTATCGAACTTTAGCGAACATAACGAAATAACTGGTGCGTTTATGTAGCGAAAATAACGCTATAACTGGCGCGTTTATGAATAACTGATGCGTTTATTACATAATCACATTATTACTTAAAGCTTATTAATATTCTTTATTTTTCTAAAACAAAAAACAACGTACAAATATTTGTTTTTTAACGACGGATGCGTTCAATAATGAGTTTGCTAAAAATGAATTAAAAACGTTACTGATTTTGCGAAGAGATATAATGTGTTTTTTTGTGAATGTTTTGGTGAAAATGCGATCCAGAAGCTGTTCGATCGTACGTTAAAAGCGAATTCGTATTTTTTCTTAAAGGGTATTAATATTAACCACTTTAATAAAATGAATAAAATCCAATAAATAATTTTATATATTTAATGGTTTTTATAAATTAGGCTAAATGAACTCCACTTTACAAACACGAAAAATATTTTCTATAAATTTGTGACTCCTTTACTGTTTCACATGTAACTTTATCTTGCTAGAAAGCCACGTTTAATATGATATGAACATCCAAACGATATTAATTCATTTTATGGTATCAGCAGACGCCATTTTTACGGTTCTTTGGAATTTGAATATTCTTCATAAACTGTTCAATTTTGAAATACGACCTGAATTTGATCTATCTGGCATATTAACTAACATATTTTTCAAAATCGACAACTAATTGTAAATCGAATATATGATTTGACGGTTAAGCATTGGACGATAATTTCTTATCATCACTGTAATTGAAACATTGATTTTCATACTATTGCATTATTGAATTATTTTACAAGTTTCAACAAATTTTCCCTATATTTATACAATAAAGAACTATAAAAATTAGCTAATTTTATTTAACAGCCAGTATAAATTGACCATTGTTCTGATTGCACCTGCAATCGATGTTCCGGCTCTGTTATAGCTTGACAATACCTGAAATTAAAATTTTTATTTTCAGAAAATTCTTTAATGGATGGATAGAGCACTTAAGCTAAGGGTTTTGTTTTGTATAGTTTTGCTCTGATTTTTTTTATATACATATAATATTTAATATAATATAAATTTTTATTATAATTTCGAAATGGTTTATATTCCAAAAAAAAAAAAAATAGAAATCTCTGTTTTAATATTCACATGAAAATAAGGCAAAACAGTTTATCAATTTATATTTAAATTTTCTATATAGAGAAATCATCTTTTTTGAAAATTTTATAATTTTTGGTCCAATTTATGTGTAGGATAATAAAGATTGGAAACAAAGAAGGGTGAACAGATGCTTTTATTGACTGTCGAGGGAGTTAAATATGAACCAACGAAAAATAAAAAAAAAAAAACGATTTTATTTTAGTATATATAAATTTGTTGAAAAGAAATTGAGAATAATCGAGTTTATTATTTATTTTATCATTTTTATTTTTATTATATACTATTTTGTATTTTTATTTGTAAGCTTTGCTTTTTGTAAAGCCATTTTATTAGGGGGTTATAAATTTATGTTTTAGGTTTAAGATTAAACCCTCCCCAAAGAAATAGACAATGAAATAGGTTTGTTGTTAAAATGTTGGGGATATTCTTATGTTTTTAGTATGGAGAGAAGAAAATTGGTGAAAATTGATAAAAAAAAAATTTGTTGTGGATATAAATAAAATAATTTTCATGGCAATATAAAATTAGGTTTTTTTCTGTAATATTTAGGGTTAATTGGAAGTATATGGATGGTATCGTATATATATATATATATACTTAACTCGATATGGAACGATAGTTCATTTTACCAAATTCTTTTTCGTTTTTCTAGAAATAAGACAATCTGTCTCTTTTCTGTCATGCATTATAAGCTTGACAGATTTACAATCATATATGACAAATTGAAATTATAAATTATTCGATATGTGTTCGTGGTGCTATAATCCTGTCTGTTTGAAATCTAATTTCTACTATTACTTTCTTTTTTCTATTTCTACTTATTCCGAATGGGTGAAATTTATAATTGGGTGTATACGATAGCCTCCGCATTGGAAAATTGATTAAAAGTAGAATAAGTTCAAGATTCTGTGACTAATTGGTCTCTATATAATAATACAAATTTCATAACTATAATAAGCCCATTAATAAGAACAGTATTTCGGTTGGATGGACTTTCTCGGTTGGGATCTAAAAATTTTGCATTATATTTTATAAAATTTAATCTTAAAGTTACAAAATTCCATGTTTTATTTTTCAGATAAATCATTTAGAAGATTCACATGCCCAATTAATGGTACATTGGTTAGGTGATGGTTCTGATGTTATGATATGTTTAGCACGTGATCCACCATTAGGACCAACTGAAGATCCAGATCGTGCTGCTGAATTATCACCATCATCTGTTTATATATCATATAATTATGGTGAAACATTTATAAATAAAACACATTTATTTACTGTTAAAATAAATGGTACTGAACGTAATTCAACACTTGATCAATTTTTAACACATCCAAAATATGATACAATTATATTTACCGATTCACGTAATAAAATCATATTCCATGTACCAGATAAAGGTGATGATGTAACAACATATTTAGTTGATTTTACACCATCCGATATTAGTTTTTATGAAAATGATCCAAAAACATTTTTGGCATTAGATAAAGAAGATCCAAATAAAACATTATATTTTACAATTGATACTGGCAATACATTTACAAAATTACAAACATATGTTAAATCATTTTCATGGTCATCTGGTGATGGTTTACCAGCCCATTTATATATTGAAAGAATGGAACCAATTACTAGTAAGTAGAAATATGATTTATTGTAGTTTTATTGCTTATTGTATTAAATTGTATTTATTTATTTTTTCGTTATAGACACTTCTTCTGTGATATTTATGAATGCAGCTGATTTATTAAAACCGGGTACTGATAAGAAAAAATTCAATACATTAATTGATAATGTTCAAGATTTTCATATTAAAAAAGATTTTATGTTTGCAACTAGAAAGGTTATTATAATTTTAATAATATAAATGAAAAATAATATTAAATTTTCGATTGTTTATATTTTTTAGGTATTGAATACAACACAATTATGGATATCATATAAAAGGGGTAATTTTGTTAAAGCTGATTTTCAAACTGAACTCGATATTAAAGGTATGCATATTGCTGATGTTGAAGGACGTCGAATATTTATATCAGCAGCACATTCAGATTTTATATCACATTTATATGTATCAGAAAGTAATCATGATATGAGTGATATTAAATTTGTACCAAGTTTAGAGAATATTTTTACATATATACCAGATATAACATGGAAAAATGGATGGTTAACGTAAGTACATAATATATCATTTTTCATATTCAAATTGAATTAGTCTCATAGTCAGGTCTGTTAAGAGAGGGATGTTAATGTTAAATATAGGTTAAAATTTGAATTTTATTCACTAAAAATAAAAATATTTAAATTTGTTGGGAGTGTTGGTTATAATTTGGTACTAATTCTTATCAGCTAAGAGTCAATATTACTTCCTATATCCTGGGAGTTTTCTCGTACTAATGGTTACTATGTGTATCGTAATAAAATGGTATACTGCAGAAAATGAATTACTATATAGGAAACAAAATAATTACTATAATGAATTACTATATCTAATTTAATGTTTTTGAATATAAACAAATCATTATAATCGTAACATTTATAATAATTACAGCCAAACTACTGACGAGGCTTTTACCGATTTGTATAAAGTTGAAGGTATTCGTGGAATTTATATTGCATCAAAAGTAAATCGTACACCAATGTCACGTTTTGGTCCTGGCGGTTCTGTTGGTCCCGAACATTTAATATCATCAATATCGTTTGATCATGGTGCAAGTTGGCGTCCAATACAAGCTCCATTACAAGATGAAGAAGGTCAAGCTATAAATTGTACAAAAGAATGTAGTTTACATTTATCACAGAAATTTAGTCAACTGTATCCAGTGACGAGGTAATTAATATTAAAAAAAATATTTTCCATTATTGTTGTTTAATTAAACTTAATTTACAGAGCTGTATCAATAATGAGTTCAAAATTAGCACCCGGTATTATATTAGCATCTGGTGTTATTGGTAAATCATTAAAAGGTCATCCAGGTGTATTTTTATCACGTGACGCTGGTATGACATGGAAACAAGTTTTAAAAACTTATCATTTCTTTAATTTCGGTGATCATGGTGGTATTTTAGTAGCTGTTCGGTATTTTAAATCAAAGGGTGAAACCCGAGAAATTTTATATTCAACAGATGAGGGTGAAGTATGGAAAAAATATCCATTTATTAGTACCGATTTAAAAGTATATGGTCTAATGACTGAACCAAATTCAAATTCAACAATATTTACATTATTTGGTTCTGAAGTACATGCACATCAATGGCTTATAATTAAAGTTGATTTACGTAATGCTTTTCAATATAATTGTACTGCTGAGGATTATAAATTTTGGGCGCCTAGTTCACAATCAAATCATACAATAATGCCATGTATTTTGGGACAACAACAAACATTCCAACGTCGTTTAGCACAATCGAATTGTTATAATGGTAAAGACTTTGAGCCACAAACAAGAACTGATGTTTGTTTGTGTAACAGTTGGGATTTTGAATGTGATTTCGGATTTTCTCGGGTGAAAACAAATGCAGCTTGTATATTTAATAAAAGTATGTCACTGTACACAGATCCATATAAAATACCAAATTATTGTCGACCAGGTGCTTATTATAATCGTACCAGAGGTTATCGTAAAATACAAGGTGATGTTTGTATAGGTGGTTTTGATAATCGTTATTTACCACAAACTATTCCATGTCCAATTAATCGTACAAATTCATTTTTATTGGTTGCACAACGTGATCGTATTTCACGTATTGATTTATCTCGAGCCGATACCCTAATCAATTCAAATTTAGCTAAAGAAGAACTACCAATTCAAGATTTGAAAAATGTGATTGCTATTGATTTTGATATGAAACATAATTGTGCATTTTATGCTGATATAATGTCAGATCGTATCGGCCGGCAATGTTTAAATGGTAATCAAACAACAGAAATTCTAGTTGATGCTGAATTAGCATCTGTTGAGGGTATGTCTTATGATTGGATATCAGAATTATTATTTTTTGTTGATGGTACACGATCAAAAATTGAAGCTGTTAAAACATCACGTGATAATTTCGCTCGTATGCGTACAACTATAATTGATTCAAGACAATTGGTAAAACCGCGTGGTATTGTTGTACATCCATTAGAAGGTTTATTATTTTGGACAGAATGGAGTGCAACAAAACCATCATTATCTCGGTCAAATTTAGATGGTACCGATATTAAAGTACTTCTAACAAAACCCGAAGTTGTTTGGCCAAATGGTGTAACAATTGATTATTTTGCACAACGTGTTTATTGGGTAGATGCTAGTAAAGATTATATTGGTAGTTGTGACTTAAATGGTAAAACATTTACAAAAATTTTACAACAAGATTCACGGGTAGCACATCCATTTGCTGTTGCCGTTTATAAGGATTTGATGTATTGGGATGATTGGAAAATGAATTCAATATTTTCAGCTGATAAAGATCATGGTATTATGATTAAAGATATTGCCCATCAAATGAGCAATTTAATGGATATGAAAATATTTGCACATGGTTTACAAGAGGGTACTAATGGATGTAGCGGAAATAAACAAAATTGTAGTCATATTTGTGTTGGTGCACCGAAAGGTGGTTTTACATGTTTATGTCCAGATGGTATGATTAAATCGGGTAATGAATGTTTTTGTCCCGGTGGTAAGCGACCATTTGCTAATAATACATGTACCCAACTAGCAAATACATGTGGTACAGGTTTCTTTACATGCGAAACAATTAAATTTTGTGTACCAAATTTATATCGTTGTGATGGCGAAGATGATTGTGGTGATAATTCCGATGAAAAAGGTTGCACAACAGCAAATCCACCATGCCCGCCACATATGTTTACATGTAAAGTTGATAATAAATGTATACCAGAATATTTTGCATGTGATTTTGATATAGATTGTGATGATGGTAGTGATGAAGTTGGCTGTAAATTTAATGAATGTAAATTGGGTGAATTTAAATGTGGCAATGGTCGTTGTATTAGTAATCGTTGGAAATGTGATGGTGAAGATGATTGTCGTGATGGTAGTGATGAACGACAATGTGATAATCAAAATAAAACAATAACAACATGTAAACCAGATGAATTTCGTTGTACATCAAATCATCGACAATGTATACCAAATCAATGGAAATGTGATAATGATTATGATTGTCCAGATGGTTCTGATGAATCAGATTGTAAACCAAAAGAATGTGATATGTGGGAATTTAGTTGTGGTGATGGTAAATGTATTTATCGGACATGGAAATGTGATGGTGATAAAGATTGTGAAAATGGTGCTGATGAAAATAATTGTACCGTAACACCACAACCAAATTCACAAAATTCTGGTACAAATTTCTTTCCATCTGTTGTCTGTCATGATTGGATGTTTAAATGTGGCAATAATAAATGTATACCAATGTGGTGGAAATGTGATAGTGTTAATGATTGTGGTGATAATTCAGATGAAAATGGTTGTAATCAACAACAAAATAATACAATTTTAATATCATCAACAACAATCCAACCAAATGAAAATACACCAGATTATCGTAATAGTAAATGTTCAGCATCACAATTTGAATGTAATACTGGTTCGTGTATATCAAGACGTTATGTTTGTGATGGTGTACCAGATTGTGCAGATAGTGAAGATGAAAAAGATTGTCCCAGTCAAAAAAATTGTGATTCAAATCATTTCCGTTGTCCAAGTGATCGTACATGTTTACATATGTCAAAATATTGTGATGGTAAAATACATTGTTCAGATGGTTCAGATGAAGCTAATTGTTCAACACGTCGTCCATTTAATAATAATGATACAACATTAAAATGTAGTTCAGCATATTTTCAATGTACCGATCAAAGTCTTTGTATACCATTAATGGGACGTTGTGATAAAAAACAAGATTGTTATGATGGTAGTGATGAAGAAAAATGTGATGAATTTAAACGGGTTTATCAAGTAACAAATTTTATTATTGAACCGAAATTATTAAATGCAACATCATTTGTATTGGCCTGGTGGATAACATTACCAACAGATAGTAAAATTCTGTTAGAATATTTACCATCAATATCACAAATTGATAATGGTGGTAAAGAAAAATGGTTAAATAGTACAATATGGTTAACAGATAAAAAATATCAATTTAAACAATTAAAACCATATACAAATTATAATTGTACTGTTTATGTACGTGTTAAAGGTGATAAACCAGTACCACCATTTTTCTATATAAATATAACAACGTCTGAAGGTGTACCTGGTCCACCATTAAATGTAAATGTAACACAATTAAATGGTTCACGTGTACAAGTTAGCTGGAATAAACCAGATGAAACATATGGTCAATTAATTGCATATACAGTTTATTATCGAGCACAAAGTATATCATTAAATGCTGTACAAAGTGTTAAAGTCAATTCTCAAGAAAATTCAATTATTTTAGAATCATATTTTAAATCTAATGTCACGTATGAATTTTGGGTAAGTTAATTAATATTTTAATAGCATTTCCAAGTCAAATTGATTTTTATTTTAATAAATTCATGTATAGCACAATTTAGTTAATCAATTTGACTTGAAAATAGAGACATTTTACATGGAAAAGGACCAATTTGACTTCAAAGAAACAGAAAAAGACAAATTTGACTTTGGCAAAGGCCAAATTGACATGAAAAAGTACTAATTTGACTTGAAAATATGACAATTTTACTTGAAAAGGGATTAATTTGTATTGGAAATAAACTAATTTGACTTGGAAAAGGACAAACTTAACTTATAAATGCTTTGTATAATGTTTTATTTATTTGGAACACTTTTTTTTTCATTTAAGGTACGTGCTAAAAATTCAAAATCCGAATCACCAGCATCAAAAATGATACAATTAACAATAAGCGATAATACTAATGTTGATGCCCTCAATCTATTGACAGCAACAACAAGTGATGATGGTACATCGGTATTATTAAAATGGCGGCCAATACAACAAGTTGATGGTTATATTATTGAAATATTATTACCACAACCGTATCCAATTGTTGAAACAAAACATAGTAAAAAACCAGAAATATTATTAGAAAATTTAACAACTGGTGTTCAATATACATTTAGAGTATCAGCATTTGTTAACCAATATACCGGTCGACCAGCTGCAATTAAAGTTACATTACGTGGTGATCCATTACCAGAAGTATCAAATATATTTTTAGAAAATGATTCAAATTTGGCACGTCTGAGATGGCGTGTACCAAAAACAAATTTAAAAAATATTACATATGGTATTTATTATGGTACATCAGAAAGTGAATTATTTTCAAGTAAGTGGATCAGTAATAAAATTAAAATTATATAAAAATGATTTAACATTTTTTTTTTTACATTTTTAGAACCAAAAATTATTACAAATTCACTTACATATAATATAACCAATTTATTACCATGTGAATCATATTGGATTAGTGTTGGTATTGTTGGTCCAATTGGTCCCGGACCTCTATCACATAATTTTATAACATTTGAGACAACATTTAACGATTTAAAACCACCAAAAAATCTTAATGTTGATATTAATCCAAAAACTCGTATTATGAATATAACATGGGAACATAATTGTTCATTAAGAAGTAAAAGTTTTCCATCATATTTAGTAACTGTAACAGAAACAATTAAAAATCGTACATCAATATTTGATTTAAATACATCACCAAATAAAACATTATCACATTATGTTAATGATATTAAATATGGTGCTGTTTATAATATTAGTGTACAATCAAATATTGATCGTTCTGAACCAGCTAAATTTATTATAAATGCACCGATATTAGAGGGACCACGGCAACTTAAAGTTTGGCCAGAACGTAATGGAACATTTGTTGTTTATTGGAAGGAATTGGATGAACATATTTATGATTTTAAGTATGTTTTACAAATTATACAAAGATTTGCTCGTATTTTGATATCGTCAATTTTATTTTTGACTTTTTCAAAAAAATCATTATTTAGAATTTGGGGATAACAATTGATCGAATTCAATTAGCCGCATATCGTAAAGAATCTTTCCAAAAAGATAAAAATAAAATTGACAATATAAAATTATTGGGTTATAAATTTACATTTTAAATTTGACTAATGAAATATTTTTTTGTAATCTTTATTTACAGGTTTACATATGAAGTTGTTATATTTGAAGGACATTATTTAAATCGTTCTAATGAAAATGTTACACAAATTAATACAATTACTGGCAAAATACCACCAATATTAATAAATCCAGAACATTTAGGTGGCCGTAATGCATTAGGTAAAATCTTTACATTTGGTATACGATTAAAATCTGATGCCGGTTATACATCAGAAATATCAGAAACTGAAAATTTCGAAATACAACCAGATGCTAGTTGGTATATGAATATTGTACCTAGTACAAATTATGCTTGGTTTATAATAATACCAATAATATTAATTGTAACATTAGCTGGTGTTGTTATATTTTTGGTGCAACGTCATAAACGTTTACAAAATTCATTTTCACGTTTTGCTAATTCACATTATGATACAAAAACTGGTGCCACACGTATTGGTACTGATGTATTTGATGATGATGATAATAATCATCATCAAGAAGTACCAAGATTCTCTGATGATGAACCACTTGTTATATAAATTAAATTAATTTACAAAAAAAAAAAAAAAAAAAATACAAATAAAAATAATACAAAGAATTTGAGGAAAACGAAAAAAATAGAAATTTTTAGTGTATTTAAAATAATTTTTTTTCGTTTCCATTTTGTGTGTTGATGACATAATATAATAATATAAAAAAAGGGAGAGAGACATTAAAGGGGACTCTAATTTAAAAAAAAATAATAAATTTATAACTTTTTTTTGTGGTTTTCTGGTATAGTTTTATTTTTTTATAATTGCCATATATATAAAAATTTATTTAAAATACTCTTTTTTTATATATGCATTAATGAATTTTTCTATAAAATTCTTGATTTACACACAAATATAGATTTTATAATTCAATAAAATAAAATATTAAATTATCGTACAAAGAATGAAATGTAAAAACTTTAATATTTAAAATATTTTCCTAGTAAATCAAGAATATAATTATGTAAATTGTTTGATTAATATAGAAGCGAAATGATAAAGCTTGTTTAAAATTTTGTGTGACTATTTTCAAAATCAAAAACTAGACGTTTTATTATAATTTTACCAAATTATTTAAAATTAGACAAAACACAAACTTAAAATTCAAGTAACTAACTATAAAATAAATTATTAAACATTTAAATCATACAAAAATTTATAAAACGCATATGAAGAGAAATTATTTTTATAGTAAAAAAAAAACGTGTTTATTAATATTAGTTAGTATTTCAATAATTAATTTTAAATTAATTTTTTTTAAATGAATTCTATAAAAAAAAAATCTGTTCTTGTTCTCTGAGAATATAAACATTTACTAATTTGGTTATAGCAAAATTCAAATTGAATTTTATAATTTTGTGTGTAAAAATTTCCGTTTGGTCTGGCGAATTGATTTTCATTTATATTTTTCTATAAGAAAAGTAAAACCGTGGAATTTTTAAATTTAATTTAAATGCTTTTTATTTTACTTAAAATTATTTACAAAAAAATAAAAAAATATGAACACATTATTGTGTTGCTAAATTTGTAAAATAAAATTGATATATTAATTTTGCAAATTCGATTTTAAATGATTGAATTTTGATATTACAGCACTTTTTTTCGTAAGTGTTTGTAAATTTTGTAATTTGTCCCTCACTAATTAAATTATCATAATTAATGTGTGTAGATAATTTCTCTTCCCTTATAAACTGTAAATATAAACAAAACTTCTTCAAAATATCAAAACAATATTAAAAAAAAAAAAAAAACTTTAATTAATTCAGCAATTTGTATAAATTTAAATAAACTACTATAAATATATATATAATAAAACAAAACTATTATTATTAATCTTTTAACATATTGAAAAATAACAAAAAAAAAAAAAAGAAAATAAATAAATAATTTTTAAGCATTGATATTTAATTAAATTAAACATAAAGAAAAACATAATAGCAATAATTTTATGATTAAATATAAATAAACAAATCAAAGACAGATAAATCAAACTAAATAAAAAAAAAATTAAATTAAAAGAATTAAGTCAAATAAGTAAAATGTTAAATCTTATTTTTGTGACTCTCCGTTCAATTTTTGTGTTAAAATAATTGTACGGAGAGAAAGAGAGAGAGAGTTGTGTGCTAAACATTTTTTTTTATATTATATAGATAAATAAAAAAATAAATACCTCTTTTTTGTAATTAGGTTTTTTTGTTCTAAGAATTTATATATTTTATAATTTTTTTATTCGTTTCTTTTAACCAAAGCACTTGTTTTTAAATATAAATCAAATAAAATAGATATTATTATTTTTAATATGCAAATTAATAAAATCTACAAACAAATATAATTAATTTTTCATAATTATATTTTAACACGATATTAAAATAAAGAAAAGTTTATATTAATTTTATTATTATTTTTTTTGGTTAAATTAAACAAAAAATTATATTTAAGTAACAGAGTATTAAAAGCAAATACATTTTTTTGAAAAATACATAATTTAATATTTGTTGTTTCATTTTAAATCTTATTTACTAGATAATTTAAGATATTTTTCTGTTGGTAAATTAGTTTGTCGATTATAGTCTATTTCAAATGAAATGTCCAATGAAAGAACTTTCCAATAACATATTATTTTCTAATTATGAATTTAAAATATTCCGGTACTATCATAGATAACAACGCTGGTTACAGAATAGAAATAAACGTGAGAATGGTATAAGCTATAGCCGTTTTCAGACAGATGAGTAATTATCTTAACACTGATGGGTTTCCCGTGAAATTTTCAAAATAAGTTGTACAGATCGAATTACACACGTTGAAGTGCTACGCAGTGCTATTTCCACCAAGTGCTAGGGAATTAATTACAAATGTACAAGTGCAACGATAGAAATCACTATAAATGAAATGAAAATAAGTTACCTAGGGCTAGGCGAATTAAAAATATAGAATATTGAGAGTAATATTAAAAGGTAAGATTGATAGAAGAAGCAGTCAAAAAAAGAATAACTTAGTTGTAGAATCTAGAATAGTGGTGCAATACGTTTACATTAAACATGTTCGCAACAATAATGTAAAAAATCAGCTAAATCATTAATGGCCAACATCAGCACAGATAGGAACATCAAGAAGAAGGATTTTCAATTACTAGAACCAAAATTATGCCCAAATTACATGCACATTTTACCTTTAAAATTATGGCCAAATTACCTGCACCAGGAAATAACGTTTTTATAACGATCAATGGGGGAAATTAAACAAAAATTAAAATTTATGATCGATACGTCATAAAAATAGATTACAAATCGATGAAAGTTGAGGTTGAATGTTTATAAAATTTATGGAAATGTAAGTTGAATGTAATGTTTAACATCAAAGTTATGACTGATGGGTTCGATAAAATAAATTTCAAGTCCGCAATTTTTAATCTATTGATGCTCCCAAAATGAACTAGGTATCTCCTATCCGTGATTATAATTCAGCGATGTGAAATCATAAAAATAACTGATTTTATCTTCATTTCTTATCGGGTTTAAATACACGAACAGCATTCGTCTCCAATATTTATATTAAATTAAACACATCTTATTCAATTTTTGATATTTTTAAATGTAATTTTTTTTTTATTTCATTTAATATTTTTTTTTTTTTTGCTTTTGTGCTTGTTTATATTAATAATATAATAATTATAATTGTAAAACTAGTCGGTATTTATCTATATTTTATATTCAGTTAATCTTTTTTGTTTTTGTTTTAAACTGCGATGACATAATATTTTCTAATTTCAGTTACCAATTTATTTTAAATAAAGAAAATGATTAAATATTATTAAAAATTAATGAAATTTCTTGATCCACAAAAAAAAAAATTTAAAATAAAAAAATTAAAATTGACGCAAAATAAATAATTATCAAAAAATAATACACTTATAAAAAAAAACTTTAAAATCTAATATATTAGGTGGATTTTTAAATTTTCCCTTTTTTAAATGTATTTGTAGTTTTTTTCTTCTAATTTATGAAACTAGGAAATGTTTCGTTCTTTTAAAAACAAATATATATAAAGTGAAAGAAAATCCTTCAATTAAATTGGTTTGAAAATTAAACCGGCATAGACAGTATCACAGTACACATCTCTTCTAAATTTAGTCAATCTCAACAATTTCTGAACTTACAGTTGGTGGTGGCTGAAAAGAAAAATAATAAAATATGTATACATAAAATCTTAAATAAGTATATATATTTTGAGCAATGTGGACTTTTTGTTGTCTGTCTAAAATTACGAAAGTCATGTGGGGATGTGGGGTACATTTATGGAAAGAAAAACAAATTATATTTCGGCACTATTCCGCACGCAATGCATGAAAGCAGTAAGTAATATGACCGGACATTTTTTAATTGGCAAGTATGCGGTGAGACTGGGATAACAATTAGTAATCTTTGCTGAAACTGGGATAAGAAGAAACCATTGAGCTTCTTCTGTCACTTCCTAGCACTCACAAGAATGCTCTTCTTGGGGTACAGGTTCTTTTCTAAGAGGAGATTTTAAGAATCACTATCAGGATGATTCCGAATATGTAGCACGCAGTCCTTCGATCTTCTTTCAGACAATTCTTCGAATACATCATTACCTAAGGATCCATAACTTTCCAGTTAGCGATAACGCTTAGGATCTACGGTAGTCTATGTGACACCGCTCTAACCTAATTGACAGGCGAGAGCAGATGGAAGTAGTAGCGTTCTTTTAAGAACTATGAAACCATAAGTTCGTGGTAGCCTGTTTATTCAAGCTTTAATTAGCAGTTGTGTCATTTCGCGGATCCATAAAAATAGTCAGATTCATTCTTAGGTCCCATTTTCTTGGCAACAGGAAGGTGGTGTTTGTTTCTAAGACTGATTAGGATTAGATACTTGCATACTAATTAACATATATTAGTTTCTTTTTTGTATCGGTACATTTTATTGACCGAATTTTGTCGTGAAACCAACTCATGGTATACTCTTTGTTATATGGTTGACATGTCGCGAAATCATGTATCGAATAATAATGCAGCAAACTGTGTCCAGCTTAGTGTTAGTTTCATTGTTACCACATGTAATTTTATTTTAAATCTTTATTTCACCGAATCAAGTAAATTATTTGAAAATTATAAAAATTTAGAAACAATGAAATACAAAATTAAACGATGTCTAGTCAAATAAAATGTTCTTACCCTATTTGCATATGGATTTACAACTCTATTTCCTCCATTTGCTTGTTCCATCATTTCATTTTGATTCGTGTACAATAATGGATTCATATAATATCCTTGTGGCATTTCAAGTTGTTGATGCAATTCCAATAGTTCCTTATACATCTGCAACAACAAAATTATTCATTTCATTATAATAAAACTAAAAGCAAAAAAAATATCATACCGTTGGATTGTTTTGATTCATTTCAGAGTATAATTGTTGTAAATAACTTGGTACCATTTGTACAATTTCATTTGGTGTTAAACGTGGATGATCACGTCCAACTTTCATATTTAATAATCTTAATAATATATCAGTACGAAAACCAAATATTTTATTAGATGTAACTGGTCCATGATGTGCCTGATAACCACCAGGACCAATTGTATATGTTGGCCGATTATACATAACATATTGTTGTTGTGGTGGACGATTCTTTTCAGTTTCATATTCATCCCAAGCAGCTTTACGTTCTTCTTCTGATAAATTATCACTTTCTTGATTTTCTAATAATGAATCATGTTCATGATATTTATATATTAATTTTTCATAATTAGCTAATAAATCAGCAAATAAACGATCTTTTGGTAATATTGGTATTTCTCTAGGTATTTTTGGTTCCAATTCATATGTATATAATTCAAGTAAATCATTTTGATTATAATGTCTACCAATTTGATGTTCATCAATAACACGTTTTGCCATTGCTTGTTTAGCTACTTGACGTTCATAAATTTTTTGTTCCATTGTACCCTAATAAAATAATATAAATTAAATAGTAATAAAAATATTATTTAATTAATAGAAAATTATTATTTTTAATATTAGTTACCATAGCAATAAACCGATAAATATAACATGGTTTATCTTGTCCAAAACGATATACACGAAAAATACTTTGTGTATCATGTGATGGATTCCAAGATACATCAAATATAATAACACGATTTGCTGCTACTAAATTAATACCCAAACTACCAGCCCTTGTTGATATTAAAAATAAACGTGCCCTTAAATTATTAACATTATTAAATGTTTTGCACATTTGATCACGTTGTTCAACACTTGAACTACCATCTAATCGGAAATAATCAACACCAGGTTGCCATATACCATGATAATCATTTATATTACAATCAATATCATCAACACCTTGTGTTTTACGATTAATAAATGATAAAAATTCTTCAATAACACCTAACGATTGTAATGATTGTGAAAATAATAATAATTTATCACCAATCTGTTCACATTCATCCAATATTTTCATTAATAATATCAATTTTGGGGAATGATTTATATTGTTAAGTTCTTCTTTTGGTACCATTTGACACCACCATTCAGACGGATCTTCTTTATTAACAATTATAGGAACCTCTTCAATATCGCTATCGTCAGTTGCTAGTGATATTTTTGTAAAAAGAATTAAAAATATTTAAATTAATCAAAATTAAATTAATTTACCATTATTTAGTCTTTGATTTCGCGTTTTGATACGTTTTGGAGTTTTGATACTTTCAACTGATTTATCTGAATTAAATGAAGATGAATCCGAATCACTCAATGCACTTGCTGAATGATCATCTATAAAATCTTTTAGAGAACCTTCAGAATCGCTCTGTAATATCTAAAAATAAAAATATTTTTTTTAATTATTTTAAATCCAACATT
This sequence comes from Rhamphomyia laevipes, assembly GCA_963920725.1. Lineage (NCBI taxonomy): Eukaryota > Metazoa > Arthropoda > Insecta > Diptera > Empididae > Rhamphomyia > Rhamphomyia laevipes. The sequence goes on along the minus strand of OY987256.1, from coordinate 4,358,512 downwards.
ATTATTGTGATTTTTTTGACATACCCTTTTTTTAATAGCAATATCACTATTTACTCTTAAACTCATTGGATGTGTCCAAATACGTCTTAAATTTTGAAAATCTTGAAATAATTTTGCACCTTTACCAGTCATATCTTCTATATGATTACGATGTTTCGTCATATAATATTCATATAATGTTTTTTGTACATCCGATAATGTTATATAAATAACATATTCATGTTTTGGTGGTAAATATGGTGCCAATACCGAATAATCACGACGTTGCAGACAACCTTCTAATAATGTATGCAAAATATGTGAACGATGTTTCATTAATCTGATATCACGTTCAGTGGAATCGGTATATTGGCCATTTGTAATTGGATTAACAAAACGATTTAAATATTCCTTATATGTACCCAATAAATTTGGTTTTATGAATTGTATCATACAATAATATTCTTTTAAATTATTTTGTAATGGTGTACCAGTTAATACAATACGACGTTGTGTACGCATTTTTGTAACAGCTTTACTAATACTAGTCTTTTCATTTTTTAATAAATGTCCTTCATCACATATAACAATATCAGCACCTGGATCAACTAAACATTGTTGTAATGTTTCACGTTGTTTTTTACGTAAACCTTTCGTTTTTTCATTTGATAATATACGATACATATCGTAACCCATTAAACAAACACCACCTTCCTCAAACCATTCATTTAATTTATATGTACGTAAGGTTTTATCTTTAAATTTTGACATATCATATATTTCTATATCTTTATTTTTACATGATTTCATCCAATGATGATATTCACGTGCCCAATTTGTTAATGTACTTAATGGTGTTATAATTAATACACGTTCAACGTTTGTTTTTCGGCTGTTTGTTATTAATGTATGTGTTAATGCAATTACCTGTAATGTTTTACCTAAACCCATACAATGTGCTAATATACAACCAGATCCAGAACTTTCTTCAGCTTCAGTTAATGTTTCATAACATGCATCCCACATAAATTTAACACCAGTTGCTTGATGTGGTTTTAATAATTTTAATAAACCCGGATCAACTTTTAATAATGGTTTTTTAGTTTCTTCATCAAAATCTAATATTAATTCTGTTAATTCAGTTGTTTCTGGTTTTTTATAAATACTGTTGTACTGTAAAAAATTAAATAAAAAATATTTTAGTAATTAATAGCTTTTAAATTTTATGAAAAAAAATGATTATAATAATTTATAAAGTATTAACATAGTTTTCATATTTTTAGCGTAAAATTATTAGAGAATTTAAATCAATGACTATAATCGAATGCCTACAATTAATTATATTTTAATTAATATCTTACTACAAAATGCTAAATTAAGTAATTTATTGAATATTTTTATTACAATTGTTACTGTAATTTCCATTATTCATAAAGTTTTAGGTTTGTGTTAATTTTTTTTATATAAATACAAATATTATTATTACCAATGTTTGTCTTTCTTCAATTCTCTTCCTTCGATCTTTTTCTGCTTGTGCTGCCTGTTTTGTATCCATATTTAATTCTTTTGTTTTAATCAATTTACGTATATTTTTTCGTTTTTTATTTGAACCACCAGCTTCATCATCATCATCATCACTTGAATCGGTAGCATTTTTAATACGTTTACGTTTAGCTGTTTGTTTTTTTTTAATTTTTTTTTTATTATCAGATTCATAATCATCATCATCATTATCACTATTATTCTTTTTATTATCTGTATTATCATCATCATCTGCTGAATTTATAACATATTCTTCATCACTACGTTTTGTTGATTTTTTCATACGTGATGTAATTGTTCGTTTACGAAATATTTCACTACTATTTGAATCATCAGATGATTGTTCTTCATTTTGTTGTATATCATCTACATCTTCACTGCTTGACATTGTCGTTGTTGATTTTTTTCCCGCCTGCAAAATTATTTTAAAAATTATTCTTAATAAATTATTAAAAAGTAGACAAAGACTAATTTATTTTCAATGTACATAAATAATTTTCATGTGATAAATGAGTTTTTTTTTTTTTTTTTTTTTTGAAATGAAGAAAAATTAAAATATTATTTAAGAAAAATTAAATACCAAGCCATTTTAAATATTATTATTTTAGAAAAGGATAAAGGAAAATACTTTTGGGATAGAAATTATTAAGGAATTTGGAATAAATAAATAAAAATAATAATAATAAAAAAAAAAACGATGGAAACGTTGTTATATTACTTTAATATTATTTGTATCATCTTTGTTGTTGTCATCATCATTTGAATTAGAATCCCTTCGCGTATTTCTTCTTTGTATTCCCATCTAATCCACAACACAAAATTTATATTTATTCCATCAGTAGTTAATTTTTCATTTCATAATTTTTTGGAAATTGGTAAATGGCGTGTGTCAAGGTGTGAAGCAGAAGAGGAAGAAAAAGAAAAATAATTTAAAATCAATTTTTTTTATTTTTTTGCAAATAAATCGAAAATTTTTGATAGTTTTTTTTTAATGGAATATTCTAATGTTTTTTTTTTTATAAATATTTTATATTTCATATTAAAAAAACCAAATTTCAAATAAAATTCGAATCATAAAAATCACAAACAAATATTTTTGTGATTTTTTAAATTCCGAAATTATTATTAACATTGGTTTATTATTTTAATAAGAAATATAATATATTTTATGTAAATATAAATATCAAGAAAATTTGACTTTCGAAAAAATCTTACATTTTTCTTAATGACTTGTTCTTCTTCCACCGCCGATGATAATCCACATATTATACTTTGACGACGAACACATTTTTTAATATTCGGTTGTGTTTGTCTATCTTTCGATATTTCCGATGTTGTTGTTATACTTTCTTTAATAATTTTTTTCATTGTAAGTAAACTTAAACGTTTTAATCGAATTTGAAATTTTTTTAATTTATTTTCATTTAAATTATTAGATATTTTAGATTTATTATTATTATTATTATGATTAGAACAATTTTGTTTTTTGGCAGTTTTAATTTTATCTATATTTGTATTTTCACATTCACTAGATGAACTAGAATGTTTTTCAAAATTTTCTAATAATTTATCAATAGTTTTTGTAGATAATTTTAATGTATTATTTCTACTTTCATTATTAATTTCTTCTGTTTGCTTTTTTTCATTAGTAGTTGGTAAATTTGTTTCTAATTGTTCTTTATTTGATATTATTTCATAATTTTTATTTTGGCAACCATTATTATTTGATTTAGTAGAACGTGTTAATCGAACCACAATTGAAGGAGCATTTTTTTTGTTACCATTTGTTACGACTTTGTCTAAAACATCATTTTCTTGTGTAACTGATGAATTTGAAAATTCATTTTGTTCAATTTCACTTTCTTTATTGTTATTCGAAATTTTGTTTGCTGGTTTCGGTGTTGTAATAATATGATTTTGATCTGTTATATTTTTCGTTGCACTAACTGATGTTTCATTAACAGATGAATTGTTAATATCTTCTACTTTCTTTTTAGAAATTCCATATTTATCCGATATAGGTACATGATCATCTTCGCTACTATCCGATGTTATAGTAATATGGGAATTATTATTAGGTTTTTTAGTATTTTTATTAGTTTTTTTATTGGATTTCTCAATTTCGTTATTCTCATCATCATCATCATCATATTCTGATGATGATGTTGCTAAAGCTTTTTTTATTTTTTCTATTGTTTTAAATTTAGCTTGCCGTAAATTACAACGTATTGGTCTACTATTTATTTCATTTGGTTTTTTAATGGCATTTCTTTTAAGTGTTTTATTATTTACATCATCTGTATCGGTATCATTACTATCAGATGATGAATAAATTTTATGATTTCGTTTAGTTTGTAATTTATCTATTTTATTACTTTCTTTAATTGGTTTATTTATCAATAGTTTTGGTATATTATTATCATAATCATCATCATCACTATCATGCAATACAATTATTGATGAATTTTTTGCTTCTAACAATATTTGTTGTTGTGATGATGATGGTGGTTGTTGATTTTGTTTAAATGAATATTGTGGTGCTAATAATTTTTCTAATGGAACTAAACGTAATATTGGTTTTATATCTGCTATCGGTAATTGTTGTGATTGGATTTCTTTACTTGAATTTTCATCATTTTCTTTGTTATCTTCGATAGTTTCTTCGTTTTTTGAAGTTGATGTTGCTATTTCTAAACTAGATTTTTCCACTTCATTTGTTTCCACTTTGGTGTTTTCAACAATATTATTTTGTTTTTCATTAATAATATTTTCTGATTCCATTTTTCTTTTTTTATATGTATTATATTTAATTTGTGACTGTCGTTGAGGGATTATTTTTGTTTTTTGTTTTAAAATATTATTTTAATCTGGAAATTCAAAGATAAAAAAAAAAAAAAAAGAACAACCAAAAAAATAGGAGTAAAACTAATAAATTTAAAAAACAAAAATTAGATGATAATAATTTCTATAGAAGTTAAAATTTTAAGGAAATTGTTAGTATGTATATTAAAAATAGAAGGAATTAAAATATTATGGTAATTTTTCCATTTCTACATAAATGCAAAAAAGTATAAATGGCGCAAATAATTTATTAATAATTATAATTTCCCGATAACTAGTACCTAATATATAATTATTGCAAAATTAATAATTTAAAATCTTTGTAATCAATTAAAATACTATTCAACCATTAATTAATTTGATTGACAATTTTTTTCAAATATACATTGCAAATTCAGCAGAACGAGTTTTCGAAATTATTATTTGCATCGATACAATTTTGTCAGTTATACATTAATGATTAATAAATACAATTTTAGTTTCTTTAAACAATTACGTCATTTGAAAAATTCTTCTTAAAGTTGAAATGTAAAATAACAGTATCGCTCCGCTAGTACTACAAGTAGGTAACTTGATTTTATGAATTTTGTAAAAATAAAATATATTTAAGCTCTTACATGATATTTTCATATTTCTAGATAATTTACTAAGCAGATGAAATAAAGTTGTAACAGTATCATCCAATTATTATGGCAAAATATCTTTATAATATTATAATCATACAATAAATATAAATTAGTTTCTTTTTAATTTTGATCTACAGATAAATTAATCTAAGTTGGCTCAGCTTTAAATGTCTGACTATTAAAAGCAATTAGCTAGTTGCAATTAAAAGTCTTTTAATTATAAAGAAACTTTAGGTTCAGCATCTATATAAAATTAGTAGGTCTAGATTGCAATAAAAAATCACTTTCAATTGAAGTGAACAAGGTAAAAACATTGACTTAATTTTTTTTTATATATCAGTTCCAGATTAATGAACATCAATAAATTCAGTGGTACAATAGTAAAAAAAACAGCATTTAGACTATCTAAATAGCCAAATTGTTTATAGGAAATAATTTTTGTTGAGGGAATCTTTCAAATTATCCAGTTATTGGATTATGGAAGTTATAAAAAAATAGGTAATTTTAGATGCAGAAACTTGAGATGTTGATATTATAGTGCATGTCAATAAAATGATCACCGACATAATCTAATTCTTACAATTAATATTTACATGAATTTGATTCACATACAACTTAGCTACTTAGCATTAAAAATTTTATTCTGTATATATAAATAATTATAAAACGAAAAAAATCGAGTTACCTAGTTGTAATTAGATTGGCGATATATACATTATAAATATTGTTCTATCCGGTATTTTTTAGACCCTAACTTATCATACTTATATACTTTTAATGTACATAGAAATCAATTAAAATTATCTTCAGAGAATTTACTATTTATATACTTACTATTTAATTAATATATATATATTAGTTTCCTTTTAGGCTTGCAAATCTTTATAACTGAAAATAGAAATTAAAAATAATATATTTAAAATTTTATTAGAATAAATATCAAAAATTATAATATATTTAATTTCTTAATCAATTTTATAATCCATAATTTTATATGCCATAATTCTTAATTGTTTTTTAAATCGTGTGAACATAAATTTATTGTAAAATTTAAATTAACTGGAAAAATACTATTATTATTATTATTATTATAAAAAATTACAATTTACAAGTCTTTTTCTAAGTTTCAATTTCTAGTTAATTTAAAATGGATTTTTAAAATTTTATAACGAAAATCTAGGATTTCTATCAACTAATCATTAATATTTGTATCACCATTTCTCATTTTACTATTCAAACCACCATAATATATTATATACCTACATATTTGTAGTAACCAACAAAGTGTATTTTATTGATTTTACAAGATTCTACCTGTCATTTATATGTTAAACACCCAAATATAACAAAATATTATATTTAAAAAAAAAAAAAAAGGTTTCCCCTGAGACCACAGTAAAATTTTCTTAAAACAACAGATGGTAAAAATAAAAATTAATTTCTTGAAGAGAAAATTTGATGATACGAATACGACCTTAAATAAGATTATATTAATATGTTTTTTAAGAAATTTGAAACAATTGAAAATTTGATATATGTATGTATTTTATCTCCAGTTTATATTATTGACATGAACTTTAAAGAAAAATTATAATTTTCATATACAATCTTCATAAAACTCTATAAAAACTTTTATTTAAATTGTTTTCGAAATTACAATTTTTTTATTATGCTTACACTACAGACTACAGTATTATTAGATAGTGTTAATTTTTACCAGCTGTTTCTTTTTTGCTTGTAAATATCTTTGAACCCAAAAGGTTCTTCATTATACTTGCGAGTTTTAATAGTTTTTCACAATATCTCAAAACTCACAATTTGTTTGTTGTGCATTTTTCTAGTAAGAAAACTTAATAATAATTATTTTTTTTTGTAATTTCAAATCTGCTTCTACACACTCTGCTTTGTTTAGTATATAAGTAAGATGATAAAAAAATGGGTTCATGGATTTGAGCAAATTGTGCTGATGAATAAAAAACGCTTAGAAATATTTTTCACTAAAATCAAAAAAAAAAAAAGCTTCGTGGACGGAAAGAATTAATACTTGTGCGCGATGTATAGCTTGGTGTGCCCTGTGTTGTGTGAAATGAAACTCTTGTATATAATTTTGTAAGGCAAACAACAACAACAAAAAATGATATATTACAAAATACAATACAGAAAAAGACGAAACTTGGAGCCAAAAGCAAAAGGCGCAACAACAGAAATACAAAAAAAAAATTGTATTTAAGAAAAGAAAAAAAAAACTTTGGAATGCCGACATTAATGGCGTCGATCAGAAAGAAGTTTTTTCTTTAAAAATGTAAAGAAATTTTTTTGTTGAGATATTTTTGTTTTTGATAATATCTAATTATTTATTTTTTATATAGAATTTTGTTTAGTTATTCAAATCTTGTGTTGCACTCACCTTAAATATAATTTAATTCAAAAACGGATGCACTGGCAAAAATGCACTTGTGTGAAAAGTGAAAAAAACTATATCTTTATAATGGTAAAATTTGCTTTTTTTTACACTTTAAATTAACTTAATTTATTACACAATATGTTAAATTTATGTTATAATTTTTCTAATATATTATTTTATAAACTAAGAAAGATTTTTAATTAATATTCATTTTTTTGTGTGGATAAAAAAAAATAGTGAAACCAACAACGAAATGCCTTTTTCCATCCAACATTTTATGCAGTGTTGCCAATCAACGCACTATAAGTATAGCACAGATGAGAGATGATGGCTAAATATGGAGAATATGAAAGCAATGACATGACAGATGACAGTGTGTTATTAAAAAATATACCAACGAGCGAATATCAATATGTAGTTCAAAATTGAATTAAAAAACATGAGTAGTCTGATTACTCTTAAAGTAATTATCACAAATTGATAATATATGTACAAAATTTAAATTATAATATATCTCATATGTCGTAAAATAAATCACAGATGTTTTTTAATTGCTAGTTTTTGTACCAGATTCAATGTAGCTTTTGTCTTCTATGGTAACACTAAAAATTGAAAATTTGGAAATAGTTCTTAAATCTTACCTTCAATTTTTAATTAAGCAAGATGCAAACCAAACAGAACAATATTTTTATGATGGATTCAGAATACTACTTCAACGCAATGGTTAGTTGCACAACTATCAGCTTTTGTAAGCATATATTTTCCAATGTTCATAGATTTTATAAATAGAATTTCTATTATAAAAGTATTGTTGTGTAACTATTGCTGCGTATATAATAATATGTAGCAAAAGAACCATATTTACCATTATCATAGTACTTAAAATTGATATTTTACAGATTCCCACGCCTTTTATTAATATTCTTTTAGAAATTACATTTTACAACAAACTATAAAAAAATAAAAAAAATAATGATATATTACTTAATTTTATTTTATTTTCTCATCTAATTCTAATCTACAACCATCTACAACACAAAAGACTGTTCCACTCATTCCAGCAGTAATTAATTTTTCATTTTATATTTTTTGTAATTGATATAAGTCAAGATATGAAACAGAAGATGAATGAAAAGAAAATAAACTCATTTTGTTGATTTTTTTAAATATTTTATATTTCACATTAAACAACCATCTTGAAATACAATACGGTTCTTAAAATTTTTAGTATTTACTTCCTTAACATAATTTAAGCAACAGTTCATTTCGCGAAATGTATTTTTGTTACTCCAGTAAAATGAAATGAAATAATCAATGCCAATGATTTTTAAACCCGTAATTTTTATGATTGGTTCATCAAAAAATTTCCATTTTCTATATTGATTTCTTCTTCCACTGCCTAATCTACCGACTATGATAATCCATTTGTTATACGTGTACGACGAATATTTTTTGTCATATCAGTTTTTGAGATTGTTTGTCCGCTTTTCGAAATTTCAGATCTTGTTATACTTTCTTTAATTATTTTTTTTATTTCAATTAAACTTAAACGTTTTAGCAAAATTTTAAACTTTTTAGGAAATAAATTTCCAGTTGGTTTTTTGTGATATAATTGTTTCAATTTAGTTTTTTTTAAATTCTTCGCTTCATTATAAGCAACTTTGCTTGATTCTTTTAAAGATTTCATTCTGACGTGATTTAGAGGTACATTTTCATCAGAGTCTGATGATTCTATAATTTGAGATTTTTTGAAACTAGAAATTGGAAACTTCGATAATTTTTTAGTAACTTTTTTTGTTGATATTTTTAAAGGTTCATCATCATGTGAGTCTGAGTCTAATGAATCCATAATTTTGTTTTTATTTGTTCTTGTCGATTTTTCATTTTCGATATTAAATTCTCCGTCAGTTATTGTACTTGGGCTTATTTCATAACTTTCATCTTGGGACTCGTTTGTATCAGATTTATTTGAACGTGTTAGCCGAACTATAATTGGTTTTGCACGGTTACCATTAGATAAATTGTAAGGAAATGTGTTTGATGTAGATGTAATATCGGATTCTTTTTTCGAATTTCGAATACCAGATAGGGGTAAATCATCTTCACTATCTTCTTCCAACGAGCTAAAAACTTTTTTAATTTTCTCAATTGATTTTGTTTTAGTTTTTCGTAAATTACAACGAATCGGTGTTTTTTCTATATTTATGGTACATATTTTAATTGGATTATTTTCATTTTTCCTATAATTTTTATTGCTTTTATTTAAATTTACGGATTCCATTTATATATTGTTATGTAAAATTTCAAATTGTAGAAATTTTATATTTAGATATTTAAGAGTTGTTATTAATCTGGAAAATAAATGTTATAGAACTATATATTGAAAAAATATAAAAGTTATATGTTTTAAAATAAAGTGTACATTTGTTTTAAGCTTAGCTCTAGAATGGTGTTTATAGTGTTTATAATAAAAATTGATATTTTAAATATGATAGAATAAACGAATTTTATTCAAAAAATGTATATTAAATAAATTTGGTCGCCTTCTGATATTTCCACTTTTAAAAGCAACTAGTTACTCTGCGCTAATTACCCATGGTTAGATTAAAGGGCGAATTACTAGGAAAATCATGTAGTTTTCTCGTGTTTTGGAAATATTGGCCTGTCTTTCGAAGCAAATGTCTTGCAGCGTCAACATTTTTAATGAATGTGTTTTTTTTTTTGTATACATATACTAAATACTAAAAGCAACAAATCTAAAATATAAGTACATAAATTTTGGCGCACTCTGTATAAGTACAGAAATAAAATAAAATTGAACAGGAGAGTTCGAAATCGTTATTTGTAATTTGTAATTTGTTACTAAATTAATAGTAAACAAAAATTAAGATAATTTAAAATTTTCCTATTGCAAAATATTTATTTGTTGAATAATTGGCACTTACCACTTACCTTAAAATATATTCAATTCAATTCAAACGAAACACTCACAAAAAACTATAAAAAATTCCTCTTTAGATACCAAGAAAATTTGTATTTCTGTTTCCAAATAAATGAATTTCTATATATTCATGTCACAAATTGTAGAGTTTATGATAAATATTTCTAATGTTAATGTTAAGTATGATAAAATATATTTAATTTAATAATTTATTTACATTTAGGAAGCCATCATCAATGGCGGTTTTCTTTCAATTCAATTCAACAAAACAACAACACAAACACACCCCAACAAACAAATGCACCGCCACCACCAACAAAAACAAAACTAAAATAACCGCGTTGCCGATTTAGGTAATTGACTGCGTGCTCAATATAGTAGATCCAACGGAACGGAATGTTGTGGTGTGAAAATTTGGAAAGACAGCAACCCAGCGGATTTTCTGTCATCGATGCCAGAGACCTTACACGTAAGGGATCTATATTTTACATAGTATTCTTATTTCATTTACTTATCATAGGGATCGCACACTTCTCTATAAAACTTTTGCAATATATATATATATATAAGCATTGAATAAATTTTAGAAGAGCGCCACCTGTGGTAATGTATTAAAATTTAAATTTGTTTTTACACAAAATGTTGTGGGAGAATATTATTAGCATTTTAAATAATTAATATCATCTGCCACAAATTTATATATCTAGCTAAACCACTTTAATGTTTCGGCGAAATAAGGTGCTGTAATTACTTCCATACTCATTTCTGTAAAAATATCTCAAAATATATCATTAAATAATTTAAAAAATTAGTATTTAGAATTTTTTTTAATTTTTTTAATTGTTAGACCCAGTGGATTTTAGTGGATACCCCAAATACTGGGTTGAGCAATTGCATATTAGAATGAACTAATTAAAAGGAGGCTCATTAAAACCAATTTAATACTACAATATTTTGAAATTAATTTATATCATCATTATTTGAATATTATTTTTGTAGTTCCATCCGTGTTAAAATAATTACTACATTTAGATTTATAACACATTAAAAAATATAGAAAATGTAATTAAAAAAATATAATAATATATTTTGCCTAGGAAACAACTACATATAAACTAAACTAAAATTCCCATATTTTCTTTATTTGTTATAAATATTTCTAACTTTTATTATCAGTATTTCTTTACCTGTAATTTCATTAGTAAATTGACGAAATGTTCATGGGATCGTAAATGACCTAGTTGAAATTTTGCATTGCAGATACCGGTGGTTAATGTGAATCACATTAATTGATTATATTTTTGTTTTTGCGAAACATGTACACACAAAGAAAATAAGGTCTGTTATTATATTATTTATTTTAGTTCTGAGTTATATTATAAACCTCTCTGATAGTTTACATATATACAGGCATAAACTAATCATCCTTCATCTCTCATTCTGAAAACTGAATCTCTTTACTAGGTACTTCTTTTTTGAAATTTCCGAATATTTTTTTTAAAAAATAGTACTGACTGAGTCGTACGTGCAACAAACAATAACCAAAAAATAGCGATTATCGTGCATATACTGAACGTGATTTAAGATAATTTGGTTTTGGTACATTTATAAATATCAGTGAAAATAATTTTCTTGGAGTTTCCTTCCCAAAATTATTAATTTTTATACATTGATTTATGTTAAATTATAAAAACCGCTGTTAATGATGATGTTACCAGCCCGTAACGAACACACTGATGCTAACAATCATCTGGGCCTACCAACCAGGTTAATTTTGTTTCTTCTGAGAAATCAGTGGTATGGAATGTTTATACGATTTTGTTAGTTAAAATAGTTAATTTGTATATTAAGATATTACATATAGATAAAAATGTTGGGGTGTATTAAAATTTTTCTAGAAAGTAATGTATTTAAAACTAAATAGTAAATATTAATTTAATATCATAATATAAAGTTATTTATTAGATTTGAGTATTTTGTAATTTTGGGATCAAATAATATTTTTTATGTAAATTCCGGCAGATGGATACTTAAAATAGTCTTTTTGTATTTCGGCCTGCACAAAAATTTAAATATTGGCAGCACTTTGAGTCGTCTCGGCGTTTTTTTTGGTACGAAATTTTCCTGTCAAAAATTTACATATTAAATAAATATCCTTATTTTTGATATTTAATTTATCAGTGATGTGAAAGAGAAATTAAAATTCCCTTTTCACTGCTGAAATTTTTACATTATCTATAAATACTAATTTATGAATAAATTAGTTAGTTCAGTACAATTTCCACATCTTAAGTTTTTTATATACTTATATATCTACTTATATACTTATTAACTTCATACCTTCTTTATAAAAGATTTTTTAGATTTTTTAGACTTCGGATCTCTACTATATGATGATCCCTTATGTTACTTAACTCTTAACGAACCGCAAAGAAGCTCAAAATTAAAAGTGCAGGTATAAATAATATAAATAAACGTATATCACTGGAGATAATTATAATTGAATGTTGTGATCACTTGTTAGAAATTAAATTCTAAATTTTATTGAACTGAACTTTTTTTTAATTGTTTCTATCTTACTCTACTCTTTGTGGTATTAATATGCATGTAAAAATCATAAAGTATAAATAAAATCACAATATAAATTTATATAACATGACATCACTATACAAAGTTTTTAATAGAACATTAACATAAAGACATACATCATCGAGAATAAGGCTTAAAAAGAAAAACAAGGAAAAATTGAACTTCCATATACATTAATACTTAACTCGAAGGTAAGAATAAGAACACATATTCAAATTAAATTTAAATTTTCTTTCGGCATTATGAAAAAGGTATATTTTCGAATTGAAATGGGATATTTGTTAGTATTAAGAGGAAATTAATACATCTCTCTGAACACTATAAAAGCAAATGTGCCCTCTAGCGAATGAAATTAAAAGAATATTAAAAATATATAATTTTTTTCAAGTCTAGTACTATTTTGAAAGTCCTCGCGGTAACACACATTAAAAAATTGATATTTATTTTGTTCTTCGCGATTTAGTTTTTTTTTCAGTTCTGATTTTTCATTTTTTCCCCCTTCGTCTTCGTGCGTGTTGTTAAAATACCTAATATTTAATAAATTAAATAACTAAAAAAGTGTTTTCATTAAACTGAAAAAAATATTTAATATAAAAATATATATTTATTATAAAAGAAAAATTTCTTACAAGTTCACTAACTAAAAATTATTGTAAAAGAAAACACCCAAAAGTCAGTGGGAAGTGAAGTTGAAATTATTGTATGTACTTATATGCATACAATTTATTATAAAATGCAGCTTTTTAACATAAATATATAAGAATGCAGAATACTAAATTAAAATCCAATTAATCGAATTCATAAATTAAATAAAACATATAAAAATTAAAATTATTAATAAATGATTAAAACAAGTGTGATTTGATTTAAATAAAAATAAAATATTTTTTTTTTTGTTAATAAAAAATTGGAATTTCCCTACATAACAACAACATATTTTAGTGTTACTTTAATACCCTCCTTACCTTTAATATTCGTCCGTCATCGTTATTGAAGAAAACTTCGGAATTGGTTTAAATTTTATTAAAATAAAAAAAAATACAAATTAATATAATATAACAAATATAAATAATAAAATAAAATATTTAATTATTACAAAAATTATAAAAACTAATATAAAATTAAATTATTAATCAAAAATTCGTTTAAATATTCATCCAGAATCTAGACTTTCAAATTGGGAATTTACTACAATTTTTTTTACAATTTAACCAAGAATTTATTTCTATAAAAATTAAATTAAATAAATTAGAAATTAACAAATATTAAAAAATAATAAAAATTATATATAAAAAATTTCTTTTAAATATTTATGAAGAAATAAAAGAAAAAAATTTATTACAATAAAAAAATAAAGTTCGAATTCGAATATACGAAACTAACAGAGAGAAATAATACAAAAAAAAAAAAAAAACATTTTTTTTTGTACACAAATGCAAGAAGACTTTTTTTTTTGACGTTCCATTCATTGAAAAGAAGAAGTCGTCGTCGTCAGCCACACAAGTAGAAAAATTGTGTGCATATAAAATACATATATAAAAAATATAAGCATTTGTGCGTACGTGTGTAAAAGAAAACTTCAATTTTTTGTGTTCATATTTATTATAAAATTAAAGTAAAAAATAATTTTTCAATTTCATTTAAAACAATTTCATTTTTTCTAAATTGTAAAATTTTTATATACAACATTTCAACATTTATACCGAGAATTTAAAAATTGCAATTTTTTTTTGTTAATCAAGTGCTTGGTTGCACAAATTTAACTATTTCTTGTTAATATTTATTTTGACATAAGGATATTAATATAAAATACAAAACATTTAAACAATTTCAATTAAAATATCAAATATTAAGCGTAAGATTGTAATAAAAAAACGTGTTATAGAAAAGCTTACTTTGAGCAGGCATCAATTTATTAATTTACTACATAATATTCAAATAATAATTTCAATAATACTAAATTTTTAAATTCATTATACTACATTTACTATATAGTCAATAATAATTTACATAAATTATACTTAGATATTTATAAATTTTCATTTTGTACAAATAATTTGAGTTGGAAAACTTTCTTAAACTCAATCCTTAACCTGTAGGAAACAAGGAGACCATTATCTTGTTCAGTGTTAAAAAACTAATCGAAACACAATTCCTAACGTTAAACAATGATATAAATTAGCTCCGTCAACCTTAAGCAGTCCTGTAAACAAGGATAATAATTAAAATTCAGTGTTAAACGTGTATTACTATAAATATATACAGACTGATTTAAAAAATAAAAAACCGGTGCCTTAAATATATTTAAAATACTATATGCCACAAAAATATTACTTTAGTTTCTTATACAAATTGTAATTTAAATTTTTCATTTCGTAATTTTTTCGGACATTTAAAATTTTGTATTTAAAATATATATTAAAATCAATTTATAATTAATTATTTAATACAAAATGTTTTTGATAAAGTATTATCAAAATTTATCTAAAATTTCGACGAAATTGGATTACAATAAATTGGATAATATTTTTGGTGACTAAATTTAACCAAAAAAAAAAAAAAAACACAAAAGTTTAAGAATAAAAATATTATTAAAGTGCCTACAGAATTTATATAAGTAGTATATATATTTTTTTTTATCACAAATTAAAAGTGATATTAATTGGAAATCATTTATATATAAAATAAATTATTTATATATATACGCTTATATATATATATATATATATATTTTAAAAAAAACGAACATTAAATGTGTTTATTAATTATTTCATTTAATTAATTAAGTTCAAAATTAAAAGACTATTTATTATAACCTATAAATTATACAAAATGGATAACAACGAAATGTTTGCAAGCGAACATAAAAATTTGGCAAATTTATGCCAACAAAAAATTTTAATAAAAAATCCTAGTAAAAAATGTAACAATAATAATAATATAAATAATACAAATAAAAACAATTTAAGATTAACTAATAATATTTATAATTATAATGATAATAATAATATTATGTATAATAGTAAAATAAATAATAATTTAATAATTAATAATAGTAATAATAATAATAATAATAATAAATATTTATGCGATTTATGTTTATGCCAAATTTGCTCTTGCTATTGTTATTCTTGTTGTTATACAAATAATGCAACTGAATCTGGATTTTTTAAGTTCCTCGCTAGATTTTCGGGTAAGTTAAATATATTAGTATAAATTAATTTAAAAAAATATTAAATAATTTAGATATAAAACACTGATTCTGTCGTTTAACAATCTAGTATTGATTGTTATATAATACTATTTTTACTATTATACTTTGTACTAGTTACCATAATTCATTGAATTTTATTGAGATACCATTTTAAATAGCTTTTCTGCACTTAATCAAATGGTTTTTTGACAAAATACGAATTTCGAAAACCGAATAACTTGGCGATTTTGTAATATCGAAAATATTACACGGTATTTTGTTCACACTGATTAGCACAAAATCGATTTTCGAAAATCGAATAACTTAGTGATTTTGTACCATACTTGTAAATATTAAACGGAATTATGTTCGAATTAAAGTTTATCTTCAATTGAGCCCATAAAAACGATATACGAATTTGTTTCGAAAATTCGCAAATGTATTATTTTAAATTTTTTGAATTATAGCAAGCATTATTTTTAACATTTACTACCTAGTTTTAATTCTTCATCATTTATAAGTTTAAATGAAATTGAAATTACTGGATTAAAATAGTATATATGTATATACATATTTTATTTTCACTTTGAAATTAAAACTCTTCAGTGTTTCTTTTCTACTGTATTATTAATTATCTCTTGACTATAGCTTTGTACGTGACAACCTGACCAATATAGGTATATAAACATAAACCATATTTTCAAAAATCAAACCTTAAGGCGATCGGATATCATTCTTTACAGATTTTACTCTAAAATCTCAGAATTTATGTTTCAAACTAACATAAAATCGAGATTAATATTTTGTTTGTTAAGTATAGTATATAAGTATATAAATTTCACAACTATTTCACAACATATGATTGTCATTTCAGAAATATGACAATCGCTCTAGAGTTACTCTGATAAAAAAAACTAGATTTCTCAAAATCGATCTAAAATCTAGAGCAAAAAAATAGTGATTTTGTTATGTCAAAGAATTGCTCTAGTCTAGATCTAGCTAGAGCATTCAAAGAAAAAGAACATATAAGTAATATTTCAATGATTTTGTTTTGTAAGTATATGTTTTTATTGTGTCCGGTAAAATTAATTGATAAGGTATAAAAAAAATTATAATTTAATTTTTTCGAAAATAATTTTTATTGTATAATTAACAATTTTTGTGAAATCTTTTAATTATTAAGATTAACAAAATCCTCTGACGCAATTCATTATTATATTCATCTGTATAAATATATATAACAAAAACAAAAAAATAAAACTTCCATATTTGTTCAAGTAACATTTTTTCTATAACAATCAATTTCCTATATTAACTCCCACATTATGATCCAAATTTCAAAGTTGATTTGTGTTAACTTTAACCAAATGTAAATCAGTCAAAATGTCATATTTTTAGTAACAATAAACTTTTTAAAAGTACATAAAAATATCATTTTTTTAAATTTATATTACATTTTTGAATCCGTAAATTTGTAACTAAATTTTTCAGATAATATCTTAATTTTTGTAAATTACGTCAGGTGTTATACGGATTACATGATTAATTTTTTTTTTACATACTTAGGTATATAAAACTTTCCCAAAAATTTAATATTTTGCGCTAAATTAAATAGCGTTTTATGTTAACTTGTATATTTTGTGGTTTTTATATTAAAATTCTTGTGGTTTTTTTGGTATTTTATAATTATTTTATTTACTTTTTTTATTTCTGGTGGCATCTAAAATTTTTTCGAAATAAAAATTTTCTGTTATAATTTACTCCCATTTTTTTTTTATGACAAAATCGTGTTAAATATAAAAAAAAATCGGTGTGACCTTACCAAAAAAAAAAAAAAGAAAAATTTATGCACGATTTTATTTAGAAAAATAAAACAAAAATAATTTTAAAAATATATAATTTTTATTAAATTCAAATTTAAGTTGACCGTTTTGATTGACAATTGGTATTTTATTAACATTAACAATGCTTCCAATAAAATTGAGTTTCGTAAAATCATAATGAATGTTGGCGTTGGCGGTAAATTTCACGATAACCTTGAATTTCGAAACACCATCGCCAAGACAGACAATGTTGAAATGATATTATAAGTGTTGCCGTTTTCGTATTTAATTCAATTGTATTTTAATTGGAATTACTTATTCAGTTCAGATTCGATTGTTAAGAAACTTATGGCCGAATTTATAGTGATAGTTTAAGCCTTTGCTAGAACTTAAACTTCAATTTAAATTATTTTCTGGTTTCTCAGTGCAAACTTAAAAATGAGCTTTCCTTAAAGTGAGGTTTCATTTTAAACCGCAGATGGGTGAGCTTAAGCTTCATTGTCATTCACAATAATTCACATTTTTTACTTTAGATAATCTTAGGGCTGATTTAGATTTAGAAACCATGTCTTAAACTATACAAGAATTAAAATCGAGCTTGTGCTCTCACTGTGAAATTGGCCATTGTAGATTCGAATTTAAAATTGTTTATTAACCCTTTGACTATGTGTAATTAATCCTTTGATATGCTAATTATAAGTCTAAACTCTAAATCTCTAAAATAATCACAATTGTCGCAATGTTACTACATCGGTGTAGTACTCTAGCTCGTACCCATTATATATTTAGTTTAAATTCAACAATTGAAACTCCTAGATTACTAGATTAAAATCTATTTAGTTGAAATTGTATGGAAATTTCAGATTGGAGAAAGATTTAAACTAGAATAACAATGAAATAAATGATCTGTTTTTGACTAATTATACCAAGGTCGGAATAAATAAAATTATAGTTAGAACTAAATCATATCAGTTGAAATGTAAAAGCTTAAAAACAACTTCTAAATCCAGTCATAAAATATGGAGGATTTAGGATATTTAGTTACAAAAGTAGTTAGAAAGCATGAAAATCTTGTTATAAAACATTACTGAATTTACGTACAAGAAAAGTCAAACCACATGGAAATCTAGTAATAAAATACTGAAGATCTTTAGTGTAATATCTCTTATAAGTATTAGCAGTAAAAAAAATATTTTTTAAATATTAAATGACCGTAAATCTAGTTAAATATTTTTTAGTTAAGATTTAGTTACTAGAAACAAGTTTCTTATAGTTACTGTGTCTATGTAAGAAGTTCTAGTTACTGTGTACACTATTTAAATTTTCCTAAACATATAATAATCCAATTTAATAAATGCAAATCAAAATAAAATTAAAATTATTTATTTACCTACCTGATAATATTTCTTTTATATATAGAAACATCCCCTAAAAATACTTAAATTTAATATTTTTATATAACATAATTTTTTGATATTTGATTTGCGGAAATAATCTTTATTTTAGATAAACACCAGCTGATACTCGTTCTCAGTATGGAAGAATATATCATTTTTTTTATAATAAAGTGTGATTCTTAGAAGATTCTTTAAATAACAACACAAATAAAGGTGTTCGTTCATCAATTTTTTATTTTGTCAGTCCGCTTGACTCAAAATCTGCAATCTGAATCGACCAAGGATTATTTATAAATAATTTATATATAAAAAAAAAGTATGACATTTGTTGATCCTGTCTATAATATTGTCGTTTTTAAACACGGTTATACCAGCTTTGCCAAATTGCCAAAGGAACAACAGCATTTTAATGTACCTTTTATTCAAATTTCACCTTTTTTTTTTTTTGGTTGCGCCAGGATGCGCTATCAGAAAGATTTTTGGATGATGATGATTTTTTTCTTGTTGTTGTATAAGTGTTGTTGGTTTAATCCTAAAAAAAGGACGACATATGTTGTCGTTGTTGCTGTTAGTTGTATATACTGTAATGCCTGTTTATAGTCTTTTATTATTGGTTTCATATTTTTAATATTATATTATTTATATTTGTATTAAAGATGCACGCGCCCAAAAAAAAATTAGATTTGTGTGTATTTACGTTTACTAAATAGGGTAAAGGTGGTATCCTTCGACATGAGGGATGCATCGTTAATCTGATTTGTAGGATAATATATAATTGTTTCAAACTGGTTTGCATACGAAACAATTATGTTTCATAATTAAGCTGTTAAATAAAATTTAGTTGCCTTTAAAACTCAAACGTGAATAAACGTTTTTCATTTTTTTCGCCTGTGTTAATGTTATTTTGTAATTGTTAATATTTTAGTGAAGTTTTCATATTTTATTGTATAGTTTTGAAATATATTTCATTTTATTTTACAATTTGAAATTAAAAACATTTAAACTGCTCATTAGTAGCATGATTCGGTTACAAAGATCTGATAATATACTAAATACTCCCAGCGCCAATTCTTTCTTTCTCATATTTATTTATTTTGTTTTATATTAAATAAAATTTATAATTAATATATTTTGATGTCGTTATTTATTGTGGAATATAGAACAAAAAAAAAACAATTGACCCATTCGCCCATAGTGTGACAAAGCATCCGTCCTTGGAGTATGATTCGTAAAAAGAAAAATATAAAAAAGGGGGTTGTAGTTAGAGATGCCTACAATGTAGTGTCGAATGATACCATCTTTACCCTACATCAAGAAAATTTTCATATCCTTGATAACATTGAACATTATACAGAAAATAAGAAAATCCTTGTGTACAGCCGTCGAACTAGGATTAAATTAAAATATTTTTTTTTTCCTTTTTAAAATATTCATTTCTTTATTTCCAAAATTGTGTTTTTTTTTTACTTACTGTTGCTGTGCACGCCGCCACCGCCAACACTAATGAAAAATTCTACTGGCTTTGACCTGAGCTTCAGTTTGAGTTGAATGTTGTTATGTGTATAGTTTATATACAATATAAAAGTGAGCAGGTGGTAAAAACGGATGTGAGGCAATTTTTTTTTTCAAAATTCGTTGATTATTTTTTTTGGGGTATTACTGTAAGTATGTATTTGTGGTGAAATGATAAATTTAGACAAGGAATCAAAAAAAAATTATATTTATCATTAAATTAGTATTTTGTAATGTATGAGAATGTTATTTGTTGGTTATTAAAAATAAAATTTGATTTTTATTATATACATTTACATTATATTTTATATTTATATAGTTGGTAACCCAACCACATGGTTTAATTATGGTTTTTTGTATTATATAAATAATACAATTATTGAATGTGTTTGTCTGAAAAAATTTGTTAGTTATAATTGTGAATTTGATTTAGTATAACTAATTTCATAAGTTCTAAATTTTATTCATGTAAGTATACTTATTTATTAATTTAACCCATTGAAAAGCGGGGGATTTACTTAATACAATCTTTTTTGATCTGGGCAGTACAATCCAATATACTCTGAGAAATTTAATCCAGATTTTATTTTATATACTATATTTCAATTTTCAATATGAACATGTTTATAATACGCTTTACACAAAGTATGAGACAAAATTATTTTTATGTGCATTTTTAATCAGTATGTCAAAACATTTGATAAAAACCATCAGACTAAATTAGCATAGAATTATAAATTCGATAGTTATTGAAGCAAATGTCAAAAATTTTGAATAAATTCTTCAAGAATTCAATTCTGGTATTCAATCTAATGGGATACAGTTGTTTTTATTAGAACTAAAACTGTAATTAGTGGACGATAATCTCATTTCTTACTACATTTTCTAATCAGTGTGTCTCTATTACCTGTCTTAGTAGGTTATAATGTTTTCTTAAGTTTATTGTATAGAATAAATTGTATAATTTTACAATATATAAATTTAAAAAAATAATAAATCTAGGATTCAGATCAAAAATTCTATGTTCTATGTCTATGCTCTCAGAACGTGCCATCTGTTATTAATAATAATATGTTCTATAAATCTAAATATACTTAATCAAAATTATAACTATATAAAATTTTCATACTATTTTTATACTTTTACACAAATATTTTCTCTTTTTCATTGAATATTTTGCATTACTATATTAGCTATTTACATTATAATTATAAACATTAAATCACATGTTCAATAAATCTAATTTTTATCCACCCACAATCAGAAGAATTTTAAATTATATATTAACTTGAAATAAAAAAGTATACGCAATTTGAGAATCCCATGACCTCATGACTTTTCTTATTTCAAACAAAAATTATATTTATTAAAATTAAATTTATTCAAAATTCATCCATCAATCGAAACAAAAAAATTTCTATTTTTTTTTTTTAAATTTAAATTCGTCGAAATTCTTTAATAATTTCTATCCCCCAACATAAAAAATCTATCAATATCAACAAGGTCATCAATATCAATATTTAAAAAAATTGAAATATAATAATATATATTTAATTTTCCATTTTCTTTTCAATGTTTATTTTGAAAAAAAAATAAAATAAATAAATAATTTAGTTTATAACTCAAATTACATTGTCTTAACATAATTAATTTTATTATTTTATATATATTGAAATTTTGTTTTATTAACTTTGAATTAATATTATTTTAAATACAAAGTGATTTAGAATTAATTATGACAGAATAAATTACGAATTAAAGTTTAATTAGTAAAATTTTGCTTCTGTAGGGCTGTAGCAACAGAACTCATTCAAATGAACCATCATACTAGTAAATTTTTATGACTATAGTTCTCGTTTAAAGATGAGTCAACTTAGTACTTAGAGTGACATCGATGCTCTGGTGTTGTGTTGAATCCGGAATCTAATGCATCATATCATACCGCACTACCACTAAATCACAGTTGCATATTAGACTTCAAAGCCATATTTAGACTTGTTGCATCCATAAAACATAAACCTATAAATAAATTACGAGGAAACGATACAGATTATTTGAAAATTCTTTACATATTGAATAGGATGAATACCGCTATAAATTATTATATTTGTAATTTCCTTTGACTAGTTATAATTTTTATTTGAACTTATCTTTAATGTCGAAATAATAAAAACGGAAACTGTGCCCGCACAACTAATCCATTCTAGTAATTGTTGCACGTTACATAAATTTAGGATTAATCGCATAACAAATTGGAATATTTTAACATCAATTGTAGTTTTGATACTCGATTCAGCAGGTCAGTCCCTTTAAACTCGACAATTTATTGAATTTTTCCAATCAATAGACTTTTAAATTGCAAATTTATTAATTTTTGCACATTTAAAAATATTAAATATTATAATTCCTATACTACCAATAAATTGACTTTAATAATAAATATAATTAATATATATAATTCAAATTATTTAAATAATAAGCCTTCACAACATCCGATTTAATTCTTAATTGACCTTGTTTACTTTCCTCTAATACCAAATTCACCTGAATCACCTTGTATTTCATGATTTAATTAATTTCTCGTAGGTTTTTGAGGAAAATCAATTCAAAAAAATTTCCAGTTTTATTGTTTATTAAAAGTATTTTTTTTTTTTGGTACATAATAAATTTTTGTAACTCCTACAAATTAAATATATTTGCGCCTAAAATTGAATGCCACTGATACCTTATATGTCCACATTTCGGGTATATCTACCAGTACACAAATCACCAATGACATCATTATTAAATATTAAATATTTATATGTTATTTTTGTAAATTATGGTTAATTTTTTTTTATTGTGGTTCAAATTATATTTAAATTTTTTTAAATAATTTATATAAGTATAAAGTATTTGAAATGAAAAACAACTCTCCCATTTATAATATTTTATTTATATTGATAATTAAGTTACGTACTTTACAGGTGGGTTTAAAAAATATTTTCAAATTTATAATCTTTATTACAAGTTTTAATATTTAGTTTATTATTCAAGATAAGAAAAATAAACAATTTTTTATATTTTACTTGGAATTTTTCAAAAATGCGAATTTCAAAGTGAACTTAATTAGTTTATTCTAGATTTAATTTATTCCCAGGTTTTTAAATGTAATTATTGTCAAAATTATTTATTATAAAAAGTATATTTCAAAATTATGACGTTTTTGTGGGAAATTTTGTAGTTACAAAAAAAAATGCAGTGTTTCTTGACTTGTAAGTATTACTCTGGTATACCCAAATTCGAACTAAAATATATAAAATTGCTTATAAAGTAATAAACATATAAAAAAAGTTTTTATATTTAATAAAAAAATATTACTATAAAAGTAAAGTTTTTTTTCAGTTAATTATTTTTTATTTATAGTTAACTGAATTATTAATAAATGTTTATAATTATTTTTGAAATGTTAGAACTACAGGTCAAGAAATTGATTAACTCTTCCTAATTTTCCAACCCGCCATTTCAAAAATAATTACAAAAATGTATTAATAATTAATTCAGTTAACTATAAATAAAAAATAATTTTTAGGCGCAAAATATTTTTCAAATTAATTGTGGACTGATTAAACCTGTACTGCCTATAAATTTTTATAATTGGTGTAATAACTTGTTCTAGGATTCTGAAGTAGCTATCTACATGTTTGATAGCTACTTCATAATCATGTTTGATAGATACATGTAATGTATACAGATGAGTCAATCATTAGAGCTTTTCAGTTGCATCAAATCATTGGACATAAGAGCTTCACAGTGGACTTGTATGTACCTTTGTTTCGTGCTCTTATTCGCAGAAGCTACGCTACGAATCAATCTTCTGGTAGTTCTAATGTGTGTAAATGTGTTTCGAAGATTGATATTTGATGTAGAATCATTTAGAATTTCAGTTTTAACATTCAAATCTGACCTGATTATTTAAGAAATCTCGGATAATTTAATTCATCATTATTTATAACTAAATTTGTAGAATTCTAAATGATTTAGGATAAATTTAACCCAATGGTAATTCAATTATAAATGGAATTGGTAATATAATATATATTTGTTCTGGTTTCAAAACTCGACCTTTCCTTAATATCGATATCCCCCGTTTTTTATCTTCATAATTTATTAATTCGATTATTATCCGTCAAATTAAATATCGATATTTCATTTACGTCATAACACTTTAATTTCATACTCAAACCTTCAACTACACAAAAATATAATTAAATAAATTAAAAAAAAATCATGTCCTTCTATTTTTAACATAATTAACTAACAATAAAAAGTTTTTATTATCCGTTTTATTTTTTTTAGCTTTCCCAAGACTAAACTTTTCAGGCTATTTCAATATTTTTATCTAAAAATATATCAGCCAACTAAAAAACCACTCTGATTAGATTAAAAAAAAAAACCTTAAATTTATGAATATTATTCGATTTTTGCAATAGAGGACATTTAGGACACCTACCAATACGTCACAAAAGTTTTGCTAAAAAATCTGATAGTTTTCTCTGCCAAAATTTTATGTAATCAAAAAGAAAAAAGAAATAAACTTTTCTAAAAAAGGGTGTTTCCGTCGAGCTGACTACGAAATCGATTTAAAAAAAAAACAGAAACTTTTTTTTTCAAAAATTCATCTTTTATTTATTTTAGCTTAAAGTTTGAACTCTTAAAAAATAAGTATGGACAAATATGGATGTTTCGCCTCATACACAATAACCTCAAACATTTAATTCTAATTGTTTAGCTCGGAGGAACAAATCGTGATAATGTTGGTTAAATGAAAGAAACACGGCTTACAAATTTCAAGTGGTGTTACCTGTAAATTACGTTCAGAAAGAAGCTATGAGCGTTGCTGACGCTGTGTTATATTCGTGTCTTAATTGTTCCATCCGTTCTAGCAATTAAATTGTTTATAAATTTAAATGAAAGTTTATGCATACTGGCTGCTTTACCATTTTTTTTTTTGGCTGCATAAGCTGCGCAGCGGCTGAATTTTTGACCGCACCCAAATTATATATTCTTCAGGCGACTGACATTACAGGACACTCTGGTGTGATAGTTAAATAAATGACATCCTATACAAATCAGTTAGTTCTTATTGGAACACCCTATAAAAATGTATATTTTTTTCTGACCCATCGTTTTGTCATCCTTACATCATAAATGTAATAATTTTTTTCTTTTTTGGTTCAAATTTTAACTGAATGAAGTCATGTGTTTAAAATGTTATCCTCGTGCCGAGGACATAAATTTTTTAGATATAATATTATCTGGTTTTTTTTTTTTTGTGTTATTTTCATTTTCGGTTCGAAAACATAAAAAACCGATTTAATGCCTCAATGGACTCACCTGTCGTGCTTAGAGTCCATGAAAAAAAAAATAGTTATAATTTTTTTTTAATAAAAACTTTTCCATTAAACAGAGAACTTTTAAAATTAGAAGACATATAAAAAATATTTTATATCTAAATGTAATAAACTTTGAGTTACGAATGTCCAGAAGATTACATTGTGTTACGAATATTAACTTCCATTTTTTTTTTTTGATGTAAATATTTTTAAAATTTTATTTAAATTCCTTTATATTTATATAGTTTTTAAAAAATTCAAGTATTTTTATAGTGAAAATGGATTTCTTTAATCATCATTGGCCATAAAAAAAAATCTATTTGGACTTTTACAAAAGTTATGGTTTTTCGGCGTCTTGTATATATACTTCGCGGGTTGATGGTTTCTAGTTCTTAATTTCATTTTATATAACAATCATTAAAATAAAAATACAGGGTGTAACAATATATAAAAGTTGTATAGTCTTAGAAAAATTCAATGTTTAGATCTGATAATTATTGATAAAGGGATGAAATTCGGTCAATCTGATAATTATTTTACCTAAAACTAAATTTAAATTCTTCATCCTTTATTTTTCAATCAGATTTTTTTAAGAAAACTGATTTATCTAGAGGACTTAATTGAAAGGAGATGTAGATTTAAAGTGGCATAAGTAAATTAATTATATTTTAAAAGTATAGCTTCTGAAATGTGAACTTTTTATTTTCCTAATCTCCAAGTTTTACGATTCGTAAAGCCTCAGAAAATTGGTTAGTTTTATAGAAGACTTTCTACTTTTGTTTTATGTTCGAAAATATATTCTTAACGATTTTTTTTAAATTTCCATTATAAATATTTTTTCGCTCACTCCTGAGATGTTGCACTGGTTCCTACTAATTTGAGGTAGTAGTTCAGTCGTCGTAAAAATCAAAAACATTATCGATATGGCAACATAAGGAAATTTATTTATATAGTTACTATTATTCTTAGACTAACTTACTCGGCGCTACAGCTTTAGTTATCATGGTCCGAGGAAAGATAGTTCTTCCATAGGACTATGTCACTCACAGAAATTCTCCAGTTTCCGGTTACGTTAACCATTTCAACATCCTTCCAACGGAAATAGGTCTCCCTCTTCTATGTCTACCTTCAGTTTTGGAATCAAAGCTCTGGAGCAGAATATGTTCAATTAGTACAAGTATGATCATATTTAGCGAATTTTCCTAATGTCATTAACGTTGACTTTGTTAGACACCCTGTAAATAAAATGTAAGATTAACAGACTGCACATATATGAAGTAATTTTTCATTCAACTTTGGGGGTAAAAGTGTTATTTTTTTTTTTGGCTAGTCTGGTGGTTTATTTCTGATTTCGAAACTGATATTCTTTAATTTAAAGAAATTGCTTTATATTTCGTGTTGCATGGCAATAAAATGTGTTTTTTTTTTTTGGTATGTTCAAATGAAAATCCAATCTTTGACTTTCATAAAATGGAATAAAAATTAAATAAAAATATTTGTTAAGTTTAAACTCTACGAATTTCTCGTTTTTATTTTCTCTTTAATTTTGAAAGAAATAAACAAAAAAAAAACTAAATCTTTTGGCTACTAAATTAGTAATAATGCCGGTAAAATTTTTACAATCTTGAAAAAAATTATTAAGTCTTATATAGAAAATGGGTTCCGCGTGAATAAATTTTCTGACCGCACACAAAATATTGTCGTCGTTTTGGTTATTTTTTTTTATTTGATTATATTAAATTTATGATCCATAGAATTAGAATATACAGTAAATATTTAGAAAAAGCAACCTTACAAAAAGCAACTATTTGAAAATAGCAACCTTTAAAAAAGCAACTGTTTTTCGATTCATTTTTAAAAAAATATTTACAAAAAGCAATTAATCAAAAATAATATACAATAATATACATTTCTGCTTATAAGGGATGATGAGCAAGAAAAAAGCAAAATTAACACTTCAAGAAAAGTGCGATATTCTTGCAAAAATTGAGAACGGAGAAAAAAGTAAAGATTTGTCCAAGTTTTATAATGTTAACAAAAGTTCCATAACAAGAATTAAACAAAATAAACAAAAAATCGAGAACTATGTTGAAAATTCAGTTTTACAACCAACAAAAATTAAAAGGATTTCACCAATTTCTGTTCCTGCAGTAGAAGAAGCTTTATATGAATGGTTTGTAGCTGAACGTTCAAGAAATAACATTGTGTCCAATGAAGATTTGCAAATTAAAGCTCGACAACTTCATTTAAGCTTAGATACTACAATAAATTTTGAAGCTAGTATTGGCTGGGTACAAAACTTTAAGAAGAGACATCTCATTCGTTCTTTAAAAATCTGTGGTGAAAAACTCTCCTCAAATGTTTCAGATGTGCCGTTATTTATAGATAACTTTTTAGAAAAAATAAGAACTGAAAATCTGCAACCCGAACAAATATACAATGCCGATGAGACTGCCTTAGTTTTTAAAAATTTAAATAGTAGAACATTGGTAACATTGTATGAGAAAAATGCTCCAGGACGTAAAAATTCAAAGGAAAGAATAACCATTATGCCATGCACTAATGCTACTGGGCAGCATAGACTACCATTAATGATGATTGGTAAGGCTAAGAATCCCAGATGTTTTAAGGATGTAACTTTACCAAAAATGCATTATAGAGCGTCAAAAAATGCTTGGCAGACTGGTTATTTGTTTAAAGAATGGTTTTTTGAATGTTTTGTACCTGAAGTAAGAAGGAATTTAGAATTACATAATTTGCCAAACAAAGCTATTCTTTTAATAGATAATGCTTCTTGTCACTTATGTACAGATGAATTAACAACAAGTGATGGTAATATTTCTGTTCTATTTTTCCCCCCCAATACAACAGCTATTCTTCAACCATTGGACCAAAATATTATGAAGTCTTTGAAGCAAAAATATAGAAAAAAATTGCTATGTAATTTATTATCAATGCCGGGTGACTTTACGCACGATAAAATTAAGCAAATTAGCTTGAAAGACGTTGTGTTTATGATAGTTGATGCCTGGAATGATCTTAAAAGATCAGTTTTGGTTCAAGCGTTCAAACATCTATTTGCTACTAATGAAGATCAAATCTCTAATGTAACACTTGATCTGGATATGTATGATGAAGAAGATAATATACCATTAGCACATCTTTATCGTCAACTTTTACCAAACGAAAATATTTCAAATGATGAGGTTATGGAGTGGGCAGTTGGATTGAATGAAAATTCAAGGTTAACTACAGATGATAATTTAATAGAAGATTTGGACAATAATTTCGCTCAAGAGACGTTAGAAACTGAAGAAGACAATTCATACAATATCAATGATGTAATTAAGTCTTTAAATATGAGTGTTGATTGGGCTGAAAGAAATTTAGAATTGAATGATATAACATCTTTAAGGAAAATTAGAGAAAAAGTTGTTATGAAGAAATATGAAGTCGAAAGCCGATAATATTAAAAAATACGTAAAAACATCACTCATCCTATATTATGTCCATTTAATAAATTTGTTTTAATTTTATTCATAAAATTAATTAATTATAGATTCACTATAAGTAAGGTGTTTACTAATATTTGAACAATTGTTAAAACTATCCTTATTTTGAATTAATATTTTCGCGGTTTTCTGCATTTTGTTGAAATATAATATATAATAAGTCGTTTACATTTTGTTTTTTTCTTTTAAAATGTAGGAAAAAAAATTGCATACTTTATTTAAAAAAAGCAACAAAAATTTGAAAAAGGCAACATTTGAAAAAAAATCGATTCAGAAAAGTTGCTTTTTCTAAATATTTACTGTATAATGAAAATTACTAAATGGAAATTTATGAAAAATTATGATTTTAATAGAATCTGATTATGGGTTGGATAATATTGAATAATTATAGATTAAAAAATATATATTTTACCTTACCTTTGGAATTAGTCTTTAATAATTTATATAATTATTCAATTTTATGACCTGTAAAATTTTGTATATAGTCCTCGAAACTTTTAAGAAAATTTAGTTAAAATTTATTATTTTCGAGTTATAGAGAATACAAACTTATAGATTGCCAAGAAAATCAAATATTCCAGAATATAAAAATCATAACAAAATATAATCTTGTAGTTTTCAATTTATTGATAGGAATTTACTGTAATCAGCTTCATACTAGCTACCAGCAAAGATGATTCTTGGTTAGTTTTTAATTAAAAATTTAATGTTATTGAAGATAGTAGCAAGAAACCATTGCGGCAGTCTATATCAAATGCAAAGCAGTGCACGTCACTTGGCGTTACAAAACTTGTGCATAAAAAGGAATGTATAGAACTTGACTGAAACCAGTCTCTCTAGACCCATAGGACCCGAATTGAAGTGCTGTTGTCGCTTGAAAATAAAAAAACTCGTCAAGTTTGCAGCAATTCAATAATCCTTCAACTTATTAGAAAATATCTCATTACTTAATGGTCAGAATTAGTTATCCTTTAAAAGTGGTAACACTATATATGAAGCTATAACCTTACCTAACATACTGTGTAGTGTCCAATTATATAACATTACCTATCGGTAATCGGTCAATTACCATTATGTATAGTAGTATATATAGTAGGATATAATTTATACCCGCATAGAAATAAATTTAATTTTTTATATTATATAATAGAAATTACAATAATTTTCTTAGAAATCATTTTGATTTTTACTACGTTGTCGTCTAATTTAGTTTAATTGTAAAATGTACTTATTATCTATATGAAAATTTTAATATTTTTCAATGTCAAAACTATTAATCTTGATAATAATTTATATTTTCCATCTTTTTTAAAATATATAAGTAATTTATATATTTTGATAAATAAAAATAAAAATTATCATATTGTCGTCCCGTGATTTTCATTTTAAAGTAATCCTAATGAGTAAGAATTTTCTGTACAAAATGTATAATAAAAATTAATAACTTTATGTCTACAATTTATCTGGTTTTGTTGTATATTAATACAGTTTTTTTGGGGCTTTGTTTTTTTTTTGTTGTTGAGATACAAACATAAACCAAATCCTTATTATGACCCGCTGATTCATTCGTTAGTTACGTTTTTTAAGTGTTTTGTTTTCCTGTTGATGGAGACCTGATGTGTTCAAATAAATTTTGTCTATATATTTATAAGTAGTTAATGGAATAAATTTAATAGGGTGAATTCGGGGTAGTTTTGTTGATCATCTTTGAATTTCGTTATAGTCTAAAACTCCTGAAAACATAATTTAATGTATTTTATTTAGACTTATCTGAATATTCTCATTACGATTGTACATAAAACGATTGTTTTTTGTCTTAATTTGACACGCCTTACTATATCTTTAAATTAATGGAAATTATTAAAATAATTGGACGCCTTTTGGACACTAATTACAAAGTTCAAAGTTTTTCATTAGCTATATACCCCGCAAGTTATTGGTCGAAATTTGTTTAATTTTATTTGTTTTGTCAGTGTGTTGCAATCAATCAGCAAATAAATGACCTCTAATAATTCTACTGCAAATTGCTATCAGCATAGCTATTTATTTTGCAGAGCGGACCACTACTAGCCCTAATTACTACATTCATACACATTTGAGATTTCCGTTTCATGTGTCACTGGCCCGACCCGTACTGGCGATAAAACAGTACATCTGCTTCAGTAACAGGCAGCGTTTCATCGCTAGGGTCTCGCATTATAATCAGTAATATGTGTTCTGCCATCTAACTCACTGTCACTACCTCTTGAAATTACTTGTGCGGTTTCAAATTAATTGCCGGTAAAATAGTAAAAATAACTTTCTTTGTTCTTAGCAATGGCGTTACAATTGAAATTTGAACGTTGGCCTCCTTGAGAGGTTTCGTGACATTTTATTGCAATTTGCACCTATACTAATTTTATATGAATTCCGAACCATACAACTGTTCCCTGTTTTACAACTGTTTTATTATGTATTTCTTATTTTTTAAAATACCTTTAATATTTTTCAACCCCAACTGACCCTAAACATTACACACTGACCTCTTAACAAATTGTGAAATATGCGCGTTATTAGCGTATTTGTTAACTTAAATATTATAACCTATAAAATTAAATATTTTGTTCTGGTTTTTTTTCTTCTTATAATTTTGTTAAATTGATAATTTCCGTTCAAAATGTAATAAAGTATAAATAAATAGTAAACTCACAAAAGATGATTTTCTTTCGCTGTGTCATCAAGTCATCAAAATATTAAAAAAAAAAAAATGATGTCAACTTTTAATTTTTTTTTTATTTTTTTAGTATAATTACTTATTTTAATATAAGATCATAAAAACAAAATATTTTGTTATTCCTCACGAAATAGATTTTAATAATAATGAAAATTAATGCAAAATCTGACAAATAATCACGAAAATTTATTTTATTATTGTTAATAAGTTCCTCAATTAAATACATTTAAAAAAGGATATGCTAAATTATTATAAAATACAATTTAAATTAATTTATTTAATTTATATATTTTTCTTTTAATAATTTTTTTTCAGGACGTCGACGAAGTCTACAACGAATACTAAACAGACTGACCTCTACTCTTGTTTGTATTTTAATTGTTATTTCGCTATTCAGTGTTTCAGGTAAGAAAATTTTATAATAAATTATATAAAAAAATAAAACAATTTTATTAAAAAATTTTATCAAGATATTTTTTTTTTTACCCCATTAATATAATTAACTTATGATTTTTATGTTACACGAAATTTCGGGAGATTGTTTTATATGTTAAAAAAATGTTTGACTGTTAAATTGTGTAAAATGCTAAAGAAAATTATTTTAATTCCATCAAAAAAATACCAGACACGATGAAAAATATTTTGAATTGCAAAAAAAAAAGGTACCAAAAAAAAAAGGCAAAAAATTTAAATTCATTTATAGAATTAAGAGCACAATTTAACAAGCGAGGAAGGCAGGAACGTTTCATTTGAATTTATCGTTATATTATTGTTTTTTAGGTGGAAATATTACAAATTCCAAAGACACAGAGTGTTAAAGAAAAATTTCAGACTTCATAATGAATTCTTAAATTATAATTATTTATAATGAGAAAATGAAAGAAAATTTAATATAACAAAATGTATTAAATTTTAAAGAAATACTTAAGTGGGTAGAAATTTTCTTTTATTTATAAATACTTATAACCAACTAGCAGATCTAAGAATGCTGACAACACAAAAATACTTTAAAACCATATTTTAAACTGTTTAAATGTAACTGATCAGCTTTATAACTGCTCTATAGTAGGTCACTTTACAAAATTGTTCAATCTCTATGCGTTGCTTCTTTTTACTTGATGGTGACCGCGAGCATTGGTCTCATTGATTTCCATATGTTGAGCAGTTTTTCAATGCCACAGCTATCGGTTTGCATTCACATTACATTTGGGCCTTATAATAGATCGTAACTATTTTTTACCTCTACTATCTTTAAATGGTTGACCTACAAAATTTCAACCTTATATCTCTATTAGTAGTGACACGCGTTTAAAGCTGCACAAACCATACAAAAATTACATAAACATTTTTGTGACAACTTTTACTATCAATTATCGAAATGATTTACAAGTGCTTGGGCATTTTTTTTATGTGATCATACAACAAACTAATTTTGCACATCGTTCTGGATCAACAAATGAAGAGACTCTGTATTCGTAGAACACAGTAATACAAGATAAAATATCATTTACATACACCCTGTACAAATAATACACAGTACACCTCCGAACTCTGTAGTATAGCTGAGTTTGCAAATGAACAACAAAAAGAAAAAAAAATTAGGCGCATCTGCTTCATTCACAAAAAAAAAAAAATTCCTTAAAAGAACCGAAAATTAAACACTTCTACAAAATATTTTTGTATTCTTCTTTATTACGTTCTCCAATTCAAGATTATGTCTGTTCCGTACTTTTGGTCTAAGAACTGCCACTTAAAAATACAACTTCCGAAAAATAACAACAAAGAAAACTAGAAATTTTAAAGATATAGAGTGAACATATTTATTTCTTTGTTATAATCCTTATTTAATTTCTAAATTAATGAACAACATAAGAGACAGAGACAGACTATTTTTTTTTTGTCTATATTTTCAGTAATGCCATAATCAACCGCAGCATAAAAAATCATCATAATTTTTGTTGTAGACTCAATACAGAATCCTCTACTAAATAATATTTTAAAACAATTTTTAATAAGTTTGTTCCTTTACTTGTTGTTGCTTGAATTTAAAGATCCTTAATATAAAATACTATTTTTTTTTTGTGTAGAATTGTAAGAGGAGGAGTTGTAAGTGTTGTTGGATAAACCTGAATATAAGAACGGACAATATCTTAAGGATATATAAGATTTGCCGCAATCTTATAAATATTTTCCTGGCATATTCACAATATTTTTTTGTTCTTGGTTCATCCATTCCAAAAGATTTTTTAGTTTCAAAAACAAAAACAACTCACAGCATCTGTTCATATATCAATAATTATACAAGAAAATAATTTTTTGGTTGTGGTATAGTTTTGATCTATACAGTCAAGTTTCGATTTTACAAACTTATTAGGTATATTGGGAAGTTCGAGAAATTTTAAATTTTGTGATACATAAAAGGTTCAATTTTAATTTAAAATGATTATGGTTCATTACAATACTAGTTGTTAGAATCTAGTTATATTTCTGTTAACGAAATTTTGATAATTTTCATCAAATGTCATTTATTAATTTAAAAGTTTCTTGCTAACGGAGCACATTTCATAGCTCTTCATATCATAGACCCATCTGGTTTAAATATCTCTTTTAATTAATTTTTATTGATGAGTATGTATTCATTATAAAGCTGTATATCGGATTCAAGCGGTATATGTAACATGATTCTGAAGTTGCTACCATGTATGTATCTCCTCCAGTCGTTTGAACCTTATAGCTACAGTCCATAGTTTCATTTTATATATGTTCCGCGTGTTTTGTGGTTCATTGGAACTGGAGAATCGATAAGTTCAAATGTCTGCTTTTCTGTCCGTATTACAAAAACCTTCTAGCTTATTGTAATATGTATTTCAATTAATTTTCTTTGATTAACCCTACACTGCTTAAATCTGTATGTATGTTACAGCTGGTGGTTAGTGCCTCCTCCAGTCGCGTAAAGCTAAGAGCATGACAGTTTGAAATATGTTTAGCCGTTTCCTGCAATCAGTTTCATAGAATCTACAGAATCGATCGGTCCTAATGTGTCTATCGATTTTTCCTAAAGCTGAATTCTACTATATAAGGAAGTATAAAAACAATATTTTAGATTTCTTCTAAATGGTGTATTTAATTTCGATTATTTACTGTACACGCACAATTTTAAAGATACATCCATAAAAGAAATATGAAAAACGGCATCATATTATCAGCTAAATAGAGCCCAGCCAGCAGTCGACTATAAACAATTTTGTTTTTTGTTGTGGACCTTTAAAATTATTTGGAATAATAATTATTATTAGATCATTTGCACTTTAATTACAGAAACGGAGACGATACTATTTACAATAAATGCATTATAAATACACTTTGATTTTGTTAAAATGTTTATCAAATAATAATGGTTTTTTTTTTTATTTTGGTATCCTCGTGAATGTGTTTTTGGATTTTGGTTTTAATGGGAAAAATTGATGATTTTGAGTTTAAAAGCCCATAAACCATAGAATTGTGTTGATATATTTGGTATAGTAAATATTAATTCATTCAAAAAAATAGTATTACATTTGTATTTTTTTCTGGGGTTTGAAATCTTTTTGGAGAGCCGCAAAATCGTAAAAAAGAATTTAAATTTTCTTTGGTTGGAAAATATTTTTTTTTTATTATATTTGGAAGTTTTACGATGAGGGCGTTTTTGAAAGGAATATCAAAATTTGTATTTAAATATTTTATAAATTTTCAATATTTTATTTTAATAGATTTCTTTTCGTTGATTTTTTACTATATAAGTACGGTGACCAATCGTCCCTTTTTACAAGGGACAGTCCCTTGTTTGAATATGGCATTCCTTAAATTTAATTTTTTTGAAAGGGACGCGAAATGTCCCTTGTTCTGTCATATTTTCCTTAAAGTCCCATATTTCTGTGCCGCACGTTTCAATTTTTCATATCTTTTCAATCTCTGAATTTTTGTAACTGCATTGGACATTTTACTATTTTGTAGCTAAAAAGCAGATATTTTGTTTTTACATTTTATGATATTTGTGTAGAATATTTAACCCAATGGACAAAAGAATTCGAAGATATACTTGTTGCTGAATGGATTTTATTGCGAACCGTGTTGGTCAATAGTTGAAAAAAGTTTATTATACTTATGTATAATAACTTATATTAAGTTAAAAATACCAAATATTGATGATACCGAGTTATTTGATGAAGTGTCTTGATGAAGAAGATATCGACCTTCTTAAAAAAAAATCATTCTACTCAAAAATATTAAAGGCATATATTTTATTTCTATTTTCTAAATCACAAATTATTTCTTTTCTATATCTAATTGTTTCTACTTACTTAAAAAACTCACTCTACTCTACTCAAAACTATTAAAAGTATAAATTATATTTTATTTTTATTCTCAAAAATAAAAATTATTTCTTTTATAGAGAATAAATAAAATGGATTACATATTTTGGAAATATGCAAATAGAATTTGGAATTTCCCCATAATTGCTTACAACTAAACCAAATAATCGAAATTAAAAGCTAATATGTTTATATAGGTGAGAAAAAACCAAAATTGATGTGTGCTTTTGTATTTATAATTTTAATATCGATATCACAAAATAAAAAAACTATTTCACATCTAATAGTAAATATTTCAAAATAATCTTATTAAGAATAATAGTTTAAACTGTAAGTTTGTTTTAACAATTTCTAAGCATAAATTAAAAGAATGTTAATGTTTTAAATTTGGAAACTGTTTTATTTCTTTCAAAAAAAGTTTCGTCCCTTATTTTTGTCGTTGAAAAATGGTCACCGTATATATAAGGGACTTTTATTAATAAATTTTGAATTATGGCTAAATTGAATTGTAAAATCTCGACTAATAAGTGAAAACAGCTTAAGTGCAAAATGATAGTTTTTTTGCACAAATGCATATTTTTAATATCTGTAAAAAAAACCATTTAGTATAAGTTTAAGTTATTGCAACTGATTTAAAAACGATGTAAAGAAAGCAATGGTATTTAGATTTCAGTATACAATTTAGTCAATTTTTTATTAAGATTTAATAAAAAAATTGTTTGTATTCCAAAATTGTTGCTATACATAGTTTATTTATAAAATATAATTCAAATATCACGAAAAATTAATTTAAACATACAATTAATTAATTTCTAGCAATAAATTAATTGTTTTATTGTTAAAATCAATTTAATTTAATTTTAAAATATCAAAATCAAATATATCAATTGAACTAAGACACCCACCCACCAAGATTTATTAAATTTAAGTGATAAAGTGATTAATTTAATTACAATAAAAGATGAAAATTTATTTATATGATTCATATGTCAATTAAAAATTAGTATTGTTCGGTTTTGTTGGCAATTGCTGAAGAATTCAATTTAGAATTTATAAATTAATGATAATAGTAAATTAAGCAATAATATTTTTGATAATTAAATTTTGTTCCATATAATTAAGTTAGAAAATATAATCATACAAAACTGTCAGACATACAATTCATACAAAACTGTCATGTTTCATACAAAACTGTCAGACATGACTTAGGTATGATTTTTATATAATTTAGCTATTAAAAAGTCATATCTGAGTCAGGCCATAAACATCAGACCTGATTCTTCATACTTTTTGGGTATGCATATCTTTAATAAAATCATTTAGCGGTCAGGCCCATTAATCATATAGCTATGATGCTATGACGATTCAGGTGTGATATCATAGCTTTATCAGGTTAGTAAGCTTTAAATGAATACCAGTAATAAAATTTGCAATATTTAATTGTGATTTCAAGACTGGAAAAAAATTATAATAAATATTTCATAATTAAAAGCTATTTGTTTGTTACAATTAAAAGCTTCTTCACTATAGAGAAACTTATAGTCTGAATCCTCATAAAATTAGTAGTAGTCGAAATTGCAATATAAATGTCATGAAACCTCCTATGACCAAGGAAAAAATAAAGAATTAACATATTTCGAGTCACTTGGTACCATTTCTGTATTCCGTAACCTTCTTAAAATAATCTAATCTAACCTATAAATTAATTAAATATTAAATTGAAATATAATTGTAAATTAAATTATAAGATTTTTATAATTTTCAATCTTGGTAAATTTACAGTTCAATTAATTAACTGATTAAATTATATTACATTTTCAAATTGAATTAAATAAAAATCCTTTTAAATGTACACATTTTACCACCCATATATTTAATATTTACAATTTACATCATTACAATACATTATTAATAGGGGGAAATATAATGATTAAATTGACTACCATATAATATAAACTTCTTATTTTTATTATTATGATTTAGTTTTGAACTCTTTATGGTCTTCTATTCGATGTAAATTTACACATCAAAATAATTATACATGTAAAAGAAAGACTCTATATAGTAAAAAAAACCCTTATTGTTGCTATCTCCCTTTTTTTAAAAATCCCAGAGTCATTCATAACCAGCAAAACAAAATAATAAAAATAACAATCACTTCATCACGATAAAAATCAAAAATATTTTCAACTAAATATCATTAAAAATTATAATGTAAAAAAAAAAATCACACATAAATTCTGTATAAAATTATAGAAAAACTCGAAATGATGAACACTTCCCAATAGTCACAGGAAGGAAGGAAGGAGGAAGCAAGGAAGGACTGTTATATGATGTTGTTGATGCCCATACATTCTTGATTTCTAATAATTTTGAAATATATTTTTTTTTTTTAAATGTGTGTGCCCGTCTCAACAAATTCATCACAAAACCATAATAATAATTCCAATTTTCATTCTTTATTCTTTTGCTATGGGTAATTCATGGTTTTATGCTGTGCTGTTTGTATAGATAGAGGGTCAATGCTCAACAACTTTACTATATACATCAACAACACATTATTATGGCTGCAATTTCGAATTTTAGTTAACTTTTTTTCTTCGTTCTTTTTTATATCGTCTTCGTCTTCGACTTCAAATTTTGTATTTAGGTTTTTTGGCTGATGGTTGATAACATTTATATATGAGATTAGAATGGTCTGGGCTGACGACTGGCTGGGATGTTTTTTTTTTATATATTATTTGTCGATTGTATTTTGTGAGTCATGAAATTTTTGGATAGGTTTTTCAATATTTATATTTATTTATATAAATGTTTTATAAATACAAGAATAAAAATTATGCGCTTCAAAACATTATTACGTATTTTATGTATTATTATTATAGCATATCCGAAAGAGAGGCAACAAACATGTGCCAAATTTGAATTTTTAATGTGAATGAAAATTTTATGAATTTTTTAAAGTTTAATAATTTACTGAATATTTCTATAGAAACAAGTTCTGGATTTTAAGGCCGAAACGCATTGTGAGTGCAAACCGATAGCGCTAGCTTTGAAAAATGTTCAATTTATGGAAATCAATGAAAATAAGTAATGTCGCCAAGTTACCACCAAGAAAACTACCACCGAAACTAAAGAATGTTGCCAGCGCTTGGATATTTAAAATATTGTTAAATATCTTGTCATATTTGATTACGTTCTAATGTGTGAGTCAAAATATTGTAAAATTGTAAACAAATTGTATTAAGTTTTACAAATTTTTGATACACCTCGTAAATTATATGACAGTTTTCCTTTTGCTTTCAAAAATTATTTTAACAGATCTATAATTTTCTTCCGCCTGCATTGTGGGATACCTAGCGCTATAAGTTTGCGCTCACATTTTGATTAGACCTTTATTAGTTAAGTTTATAATTGCCAATTCGGTCATTTAATATCGAATAAAACCCTATATAATATAAGGGACTATATTATATATTTATCCTGTGACCGCTGTAATATTTAATTCACAAAATTCTACTTTGATTTATTAACAATATATGTATGTATTTATTTTTAAAAATTAGTGACAAGCCCCTTAATTAAATATATTTTGTGTGTACATATTAGTTTATAGTTCATACATTCATTAAAATACAAAAAAACGGTCCTATTGCTGTGATGATGAAACGGATACGCATGTTAAATTAATAAATGTTAAAACTTGTCACTATTAAACGGCGTCTAAATAAAAAATACAAAAACAGAAATCAATGAAAGGAAATGATTTTTACCTATAGAAAACATTAATTGATTTTTCGTTTTTGTAGTAATCTGTAAGTACAGAAATTTATACTTTTAATATTAATTAATCTGTTCGTCTATCAGTTGTTTAATAAACCAATTATTAGGAAAGAATCAAAAAAGATTTGATAAAGCTATTCGAGTTGTTAAATGCTTTTTTTGTATTTGGATGAACAAATTAGACAGAAATGTCTCCTCTGGAATGAAAATCGAGAACTAATAGGCCCATTGACTTGATTTATCTCCACGTCTTGCCAGACTCAGCGATTTATTTTCTAGGATTCTCAGCCAACTGTTTTTTTTTTTGACGAGCTCGTATTCTGTTTCCTTGAGGGTTGCATATTTTATCGGGATCTTTTCTAAGAGTATGCCTTAACCAACTCCACTTCCGGGCATTGATCTCTGCACTGTTACAACTGGTTTTTGTTGAAATATCCTAACCAGTTCGCTGTTTGGACACCACATTTTGAGGATAATATCTTCATCGCCAATTCCAATTTTATAGCTATTTTATAGTTTTCATCTTAACAATCTCTAAATTATATTTTGAGAAAGCTGCTTAGTTGCTGGCCATTTAACAAACCCCTACAAATATAATATTGCGTAATATTTTTTTGTTTCCGAGAAATTATGCATTTGAAGTTTTAAATTTTTTGGCAAAGGTAAAAATATTGTATAAAAGGATCGTGTACTGCACAATAACCGCGACAACATAAATAATAATATTTAAAATGTTTAGGTTATGTTGTGCTTCATTTATTTCTTGTAAAAATTGAAAACCTTTGGAAAGGAACCACAACAACGCGAGATATTTATCTTAATTTTTAAAAGGAAGTGTTTGTTAATCCAAATCTGACGACGTCGGTTGGTCCTTTTACTGGTTTTTGAGGAAGTGGCAAGACATCATAAAGTTGTTGTGTATATTATTTTTAATAACCAGTTATCTAAATTTCAAATTACTTAAATAAGAAATAAGTTTTTACCAGTGCTATATTTGATCTGGCAAATACTAGATTAGCTAGCCATTCGCAATGAAAATTTAATGCAAAACATTATTGATAACATCTTTTCGAGACGCTCATTAGTCTGTAAATTTAAAAGGATATTTTTTCGCTTAAATGATTTCTTCGTTTTTTTGCAGAAATTGGTAAGAAAAAAAAAGTAATGTTTTTCACTTTGATGATAGAAAGAGGGGTTCAGAAATTTTCATATTTATATGTCTGGAAACTTTTTTTTTTTTAGTATTATTATTACTTCTTACTCGCTTGGTAACCTGGGGATGTGCAGGTGTTTTAATATTTAGATAATGCATCGAAAACATATTTTTTTTATTGTTGTTTTTTTGCTGTAAATTTATGTTATGTCGTGCCATCCGTCACATAATTTTTTCGGTTTATTATAAATGTAAATAATGTTTTTTGTTGGCTTGACATATTTTTATTTTAAAAACTTAGCTGTCTTTATTAATTTCGTATATTTTATGGTTTAAAGAAAAATATCAAATTTTCACATAAACAATAAAGAAACAATTAAAATGAGCATATGGTTGATTCGTTTGCGAAATTAACATATTTTCTTGAAAACTTTTTTTTTGTGAAAAACATTTTAAAAAATTCATAAAAAAACAGATATTTTGTAGACAATTTAAAGATTGTTTAGAAGACAAGAAATTGTTGGACTTGTTAATTCCAGGTGACAGTTAACACTTGGTTATTATTTAGTCCATAGCCAACAATTCATTATTATAAAACAACTGTAACCTATACGACTTCATAATTCCTGAGTATATCTATTATCGGAATTTGGGAAACTTTCTTTTAACTAATCGAGTTCCAAATTTGATTTTGCCGGTCCTACATAAAAAATTTCACTACATCTGTCACTACTAGAGGCCATTGTTCTATATATTCAATTATCGCAATATCTTGGCTTCTGGTATAAATGTACATCGTCGTAAGAACCAGCCACTTGTAATTTTTATCTTTTAAAAACGATGAAATGCTGATAAACGTATAGTCAAATTATTATGCTTTATTAAAAGATTTATTGCTTGTAAATATAGCGAGGTCAATATAGCTATCGAATTCCATTTCCTTGTAGAAACAGAAATTCTCTTATATTAACGATTTCTGTTATGATTAGACTAATTTTTTACACTAATTTCTATGATGATTATGATTTTGTGACTATCCTAAAATGAATCATTTATTATATTTGTAATTTTAGACATTGACAATATTATTTGCACTCTTAATAATATTTGTCATCATATCCGAATTATTAATCTATATAAATATATCCGGTGGTAACAATAAATATTAATGATAAATAAAACATTTTCCCATCATTAAAACGGAAATAGTAAAATATAAAATATTTCCGTATACAATCATAATGAGTCCGTTTATATATCCTATCTTTCGTCATGGCGTACCCCATTACCAATCGATGATATAATTATACAAAAGTTATTTTATTTTATAGAATTAACCATATTTAGAATTCCATAATAAATAAATATTATTTATACACGTAAATCTTATCTTATCTTTAAAGAAATTAAATAGTCTACATATGTAATAAAATTGGAATTTTGTACTTCATATAACTGATTAATGATTATAAAGCTGGTCGGTCATATTATGCTTAAGAAATTCCTATATTCATAATTTGTAATTTCTATTTTTAAATGAAAATTATAAATATTTCTTATAAAATTACGATTTAAACTAAATTATAAATAATCGATCGATCTCTGTAGTTATATTTATAAAAAAAAAAAATTTGAATTTATAACTTTCTGGTTCAAGAATTTCTTATGTAGATTTATTGATTAAAAAAATATTTTATACTAAACAATATTTTAAAATTAATT
This sequence comes from Rhamphomyia laevipes, assembly GCA_963920725.1. NCBI lineage: Eukaryota > Metazoa > Arthropoda > Insecta > Diptera > Empididae > Rhamphomyia > Rhamphomyia laevipes. The sequence continues at coordinate 4,315,055 of OY987256.1, read as the reverse complement.
TGAAATATAAATGCAGATATAATAAATTTAAATATAGTTTTTAAATATATCCTGGATCCCAGCCATAAGTAAGACAGCGAAGAAACGAATTCTTATTGGATCAGGAACAGTCGGTGGTATTTCAAACAGTTATATGTTCTTCAAGACGCTGCAGAAGTATATAAGTATAAGTATAGAAGTAAATGAAGGCTGAAGCAATCGAATCTATTCATACCTAGTAACATAAAATAAAGAGTAATTGAACTACTCGTAATGAACAAGAAGAAAGTCAGAATAATATGACTTAAAAAGTACTTACATTCAATTGGATTAATGGCGGACCAAATGTTTAAGTGCCGACAACACGATAATGACGAAACATTTAATTCTACACAATTATTAGCAAGCATTTTTAAGTTCAACTTTAGATTAGATTAGATAAATATGGGGTGGTTAGGGCAGGGGTATGATCTTCGCTTCCACTCAAAAATTCCTTATCTGATGTGTCTGTCCTTTTCGGCTACAACATCGCATCATCCTAACTGATCCGAACAGTCACATTATATCTAAGCAAGCAGTATTCTGTCAACAGGACAATTGTTATATTTAAACCGAGTTTGCTAAGTATGAGAATTAAAAAAAAAAAAAAACAATATTATTATTTGGCTTTTACAGATGCCGCAGAAGGGTTCGGGTTAGCTCAAAGTTCAACCTTAAACAATGTTATTCCCCATATAGCACAAACGAGCTATTTACATGAATATACATCACTCAATGAAGTTTCTCATTACATATTTTAAATTTCTATATAAAAAAAATTAATATTAAAATTAATTTTATCAAATAAATATTACATTTTAATTTAAAACAAAATATTTATATAAGTGTCCGAGTCAATTGGTTTTGGCGTCAATATTATTAGCCTTAGTATAACTAATTAAATTGATTCAAAACATCAAAACTGCAATTTTACAAACATAAACATAATATTGCTGAAATAGCAAGAAAAACAAATAAATAAATAAATTTAGGTCGAAAGTATTACACAGAAATATTTTAATCCGTTAAAAAAGTACGCAAATTAATCCCTTTTTTTTTTAAAAAAAAATTCTATAACAAAATGTAAATATTCGAAGGTAAACCAAGTAAAATAACACTTGTTTCTACTAAAGAACATTTTTAATATATTCTCCATATTTAATTTTTAAATTTATTAAAAAAAAAATAATTGATCAACTCCGCGCCATATGTCAAAAGTTTCAACTTTCAGTATTGTTTGTGTTTATATACTTATTTATTTTATCGATTGATAAATTGAAATATTTTTGAATTTTTAATATTTTGCGTTGTTAGTTACGTTTACGTCACAAAAAAAAAACATAAAAAAACATATGGAAATAATTAAAATTTATAATTTTATTATTATAATTTAAATTAAATCAATTCCTAGTCACCTGCTGTCTGTCGTCATTTGAAATATGTTTGTTCAAGATTAATTTTTTTTTTAATGTGGAATTCCCATTCCAAAACCAATTGTGGCGCTGACGATAATAATTTTTAAAGTAATGACTTTGTTGTTTTTAAGTAATTCATTTAATTAAATTTTATTACATAAGAAATTAATTAATTTTTGATACTTACACTATTTATACTGAGGACATAAAATTTCAATTAGAAAATTATTATTATTCAATGACGTTTATTTGGAATAACAAATAAACTTAGGATTATAATATTAGGAATTTACGTAGCTATTGACCGGAATAAACACTGTGGATAGTTAGAACTTTCAACTAGTCAAAAAGATGTAAACAAAACGTTAACGTGATTCTTATTCTGAAGGGCTATAGAAGAAACCCTCAAGAAATTAAAGCTTCATGCTTCTTTTAGTTTTTTTTTTAGCTGCGGGAATAATAGAGAAACTTTGGAGACGATATTGTCCGGGAAAGACTATTTGTTTATTGGGAATTAGTAAACTCTCCAAACCAGATCAAAAACATAACCGCGAAAAAATATAGAACTATAGAAGCCAATCAATCGATAATTTAGTCGGGTATATTCAAAAGATTTTTTATATTGCAATTTATCAAATATCAAATAATCTAATCTATTTTTCGATATCTGTTCAGTCATATAAAAATTTAGTCTGGACAAGTCTAAAGTATTGAAAAATTATCAAAATTTAAGCGCCATCAATTTACAAAAATAACAAAATTACTTCTCATAAATTTCGATTAATTGCATATGGAATTATCTTGAAATTTTTAAAATAATCTAATCTTTTTCTTTAAGCTTATTTGTAAATATTAAATAAAATATTTGATTTTATTAAAAATAGAAATAATTTACTTATAAATTAGTAATAATAAAATTCGTTAAAATTTTAAACTCTTTTTCTCATAACACATGACATAATTTAGTATTTTTTTTTTTTTTAAAAAAAACTATTTCTTTAATAATTGTAAATTGAAACTTTTGACATATGTCGCCGAGTTATTAAAATTTTAAAATAATTTTTGTATAAAGGCCCAAACAGGACCAAAGATACAACGATAAACTACAAATAAAAAATAAACTGGTAGTAGCTAGGCGACGTCGGTTTAATTAATACAATCAGAGATCAGAGCGACAACAACTTGCGACACAAATAGAATTGTCAAAGTCAAAAGTTGAATGGAATTGTTTTTTTTTTTGTTTTTGTCTAATTATGTAAGGAAAAGGTTGGCTAACCTGCGACCCGACTTCAAAATTAGAAATAGATTATAAACCGACGTCAACGGATGGTAACGTGAACTATAATATATATTTTTTTGTATTCATTTGACAGGCGTTGCATTTCGTCAATGTTCTTTCTGTTTAAGCCTTAAACGTTAAAAAGAATCCTAAAAATATTTTTATTTTTTGAAAATTAATTTTTCTTGGTTTCAATTTTAGTTGGTTAAGAACTCTTCCTAAAACTTGTTAATTTAAATTTTACTAACACAAAAATGATACAAAAGATAGAGAGTTTTCAGCTTGTTTTTGGAAAAATCCATTTTAATTATACATGTAATTGATACAAAGATCTATTTACCACAAACACTTTGTTAACCCTTTCATTAATCCGGGGACAACAATTCAAAAAAGCTCATTTTACCAATTGCAGATCGTTGAAACAAATCGGTTAATTCGTTATACTAATGGGTTTATATATCCAATCCGAAAATTTCACTAGGACATTAATATGTCCTAATTTAAATAATGATAAATAACATACAATGACGAAAAAATACTATGAAAATTTTTTTTTTTGTTTGTTTTGAAAAATTTACAAAAAAAAAGTGGTAGTGAAAGGGTTAATTCAAATTTAAATATTTCTGCAAACAACAAAATTTGTAAATTCAAAAAATAATGAAAATTCTTTTTGGTGAAAGAGAAAATTTATATTTAATGATAAATTTCGTTATATTTAAACGACTGATGGGCAAAATTTCATTCAAAAAAGTTGAGTGCACTCACAAAAATAAATCGTACTATTGAGATTACAATTTAAATTCGAATTTAAAAAAAAAAATTGTGGGAGTTTGTTGAGAAAGTAAAACCTATTAAATATCATTAGAAAGTTTTAAAATATAATATTGGATTTTGATTATAGAAACCGAAATTATTTGAAAATCTGCAGTATCATTTTTAAATTAACGACTAAATACTATCTTATTTTAATGTTTTTAACAGTGCATTATTCTATAAATTTACATATTTTCTCATTGTAATAATATGGACTTTAAATTCGTCCTGGTTCTGATAAATGTCTGCGGCAACTAAGGAAATAGACATTCTGGAGACTTGCCACTTTAAAATATTATACAAAATATATACATAAATAAAAGAATATAAATAACAAAATTACGATTTTATTTTCCGTGCAAATTCAAAATGCATTCATAACAATTATAATGGGTTAAACCGACGACCGACCCCCTTCACGAATTGTTGGGGAAAATTTATAATACAATTTTAATAAAAATAACATTTTTTTTCATTCACAAGACTTGCGGAAACCCTGAATTAATTGGAATTAAGTGTTTAATTATTATATAAATTTACATAATTTTTGAGGTCGTTAAATAATTTTATTAAAGTGTTGTGTGAAAATATTTTTGCGAATTGTTTTGCGAAAGGAAAAGTGTTTGGTTAATTAAAATATTGCTGTAGCAACCACAAAAATAATGCGATTTCTATCTAGTTTAGCATATAAATACAGTAAAATATTTCGACCATAATAAATTTTTCAATTAATTTTTGAATTATTTAATTTAAAAATACATAAATATTTCTGTATATTTATAATTAATTAAAATTATTACAAATTGTTTTGAATTAGTTTATCCAAGACATTATAAAAAGAATTCATTTGAAGATTTCCATATTTATTAGAAATTGATTAGGACAATATTTCGACAACAATTATTACGGAAAATTAAAATCAAGACCTATAATTCCAAAGAGATAATATCTTGACATTACAACCTGAACATATGCTGCTGGATAAGTACTCAAGCAGCATATGTTCAGGTTGTAATGTGAAGATATTATCTCTTTGGGACTTTGAAAAATAAAATTTATTTAAAATCAAAATTTACACTTTTTTCTTTTATTAAATCAAAAGAATATTTACAAAATTAGCTATCGTAATTGAATCAATTTGAACAATTTGATGGTAAATCATCACCATGATTAAATCCAATTAATCACGATTAATCAAGTACGAAATAATTGAAAACATTTTAAAATAGAATCATTTTTTTTTATTAATTGCGTAACAATTTATTTTTAATTATACATACTTCAATATTTTGATAAAAACTTAATTTGGTCACACACTCTATCGGGTGACACACAAGGTATCCAACCAGGTATCCAATCATTTAATTTCCCTCACGAATCTAAGAATATTATGGATATTTCCTCAAAGTTATCATATTTATAATTACCAAGCTTTCTTAGTGTGTTTCTGTTTAAGCTTGGGCTACTTGCATAACATATATATGACTTATGCGGTCCTATATCACAGCTGACTTTTGACATCCTCGATATAGATCTACCGTTGTCAGACCAAATCTCTTGGTAGTATTCGCCAAAATACAGTTGTGAATCAAAAATATTAACTAAATACTAAATAATCGAAAAAAGTCTAAAAAAATATCGTGTTTGTGAGAGTGTTAAGTTATTTCTATTGAAAGATAACCGCAATCCCATATTTTGTCATTTATTTCGCCATAGAGCCCGTCTACTTAACGGGAGCCTGTAATGGCCATTATCTTAAATATTTTTTTCTGATAACATAAAACAATATTAAATAAAATTACTTGAATTATTATTTATTTACTATATTAATTTCATGTTTTTTATTTTTATTTTTTTACAAATAATCAAATAGACATAAATAATAATAATATTTGGTAATTTAATAATATTTTTGTGGTTTATTTGATTTAAAAAAAATGTAAGGGTTTTATTATCGAAGCCGTATTTCATTGTTGTTAAACCACCAGGAGATCAAACATACAAATCAAAATAGTTGGTAATTCCCCCTGAACCGCTTACTATACTATACTATGTATTTTGGAGCGCATCACAATTTCTTATAGTAATTTCTAGTAAAGCATAGACGAAAATTACAGGAGTCCATCAAGGACTCTGCAGTGCATAAATATATTTAAAAAAAAAATTACACATGATTAGGCAAGGCAAAATACATACAATAACACAGCATAAATCTATCAATTATACAATTTTCCAAAAATAATGTTCTAATCAGAGATGGAAATCAATTCTTTTTCTGCTATGGTTCAGTTTAGGAAACCAGAGATGCAAACCAATTTTTTTATTTAGCTGTGGTTTAAGTTCAAGATTACCTGCAAGTTTTTACCTGCAAGTTTTTAAAATCTTAAATTTATAGTTTTGGTTCGGTTTTCGTTTTGTTTTTGGTTTAAACATTTTTATTTTTTTTTATAATTTTAAATTGTACTTATTATTAGTTAAATTTACAAAATAAAAAATTCTGAAACATAAATTGTCAGTTTCTGAATTTAGAACAAAAACTTGATAATTTGTAATATTTTTTCAGATTTTAAACTCGAAAGTTTGATTAATGCTTTAGTTCAGCGATAAATTCAAAACTGGATTCAGTTTCAGTTGGTTCAAAACTGGATTCAGTTTCAGTTGGTTCAAAACTGGATTCAGTTTTGGATTGGTTTTGTTTCACAAAAAAAATATTCGGTTAGTCGTTTTCTGGTGCGGATCAAAACTAGTTTCCATCTCTCGATATAACTAAAAAATGTAATTTCAATTTTACACATGGAAAAATTTCATTATATTATTATTATTATTGCCAGGAGTTTGGAAATCCTTCTTTAAATCCAAAAGTTTTTCAAATTTGTTTTTAATTTTTTAGTAAAAAAAAAAATGGAATGAGAAAGGCAGTTACTATATTTTGAAAAGGACATCAAGATTGAGTTTTTCCTTGAAATCGATTTAGTGAATAATTTTATTTTAAATGTAAACTGACATGGACATAAAAATTATTTTATATTTTCTACTATTTAAAAATTTATTTATTTTTTATTGTGTTGTGAGAAGGGTGGCAATTTAAATTTTAACAATGTATACAGTAAGTCAATATTAAAGTAGGAAATAAAAAGGATCAATTTTCATTTTATTTTGTTTAAAATAAAAAAAAATATTTATATTTATCTATAGGGAGGCACAGCACATAACCTGTAATATTATATAAAATATTGTGCATATCAAATTGAAGTTTTCAATTCCCTTGGATAAATTTGTAATAATTATTAGTAAGAATTTGATAATCTAAAAGAATACTAAAATTATCGCTATATCTTTTGGTTAAAATAATATTGTATTTATTATAGTATAATGAATTCATAAACAAAAATTCGAATTAGTAAAATTATTGCAAAATTAACTTTAGTACGTACCGAATGCCAACCAATATTGAGTGTAATCAGTTGTCTGAGCAAATGAAAATAGGATTATTATTAATCCAGCTCAGAGGATTAAATAAACCTAGAAACGGTTTGAATAACATCCTCAATGAAATTAGTTAATAAGTAATTGCGAAGGTAGTTGAAGATTCGATGTGCAGATGAATTTATGAAAAAACTAAAGCTCTAGATGGAATGTAGTGTCATGTCATGGCAAAATAGAATTATATCAAATATAATTGATAATAGGTTATGTAATCATAAATTGTACATCAGTAAAAATTATAAAATACTTGCAAATTATATGAAATTCATTTTAAATTATGTAATATTAAAAGTTTACCACAAATTTAAGTTTTATAAAAAATATTGATTAAATAAATTTTTTTTTTTTTCATTATATAAGTAAATTTAAAAAATTTCTAATATTTATTTTATAATAAATCATAAAAAATATTGTCCTCAATATTTTTTTTTTACCTTATATACATCCTTTCTATTTCTATATATATTTTTATATCCTAAATTTTATTTTATTTATTTTATAACCATACAGAAAAACTTTTATTGATTTTATAATACCAACAATTCTTTAAATATTTTAATAGACAAATAAGAATTAGCCAAAGACATATTATTAATTTAGTTCTCTATATTACCTTGAGTTTATGGTAATTATTTTTCAATTTATTACATACAAATAAAAATTGGAAAGGATCAAGGATATAAATTATATTTATAAAAAAAAAATTGTATATAATTTAAATATATACAAAAAAGTCCACTTAATTATCTTCATTTGTATAATTTTGCCTTGGGCTAGAAACGAAAATTTTAAGTGTTAATATTTTAGGGTAAATATGTATTTATATTAAAATGTTGTTATTTTTCGGGTGGTCAGTTTTTTTGTCTATAGGGTGGTGATTTAAATGCACCAGGACTAACAAGTAAAACTTTTTAAATGGTAATATGAAGGAGTATAACTTTATAAATGGTCTGCAATATAAAAAAAAAATCGTTTTTATCAAGACCTTCAATTTTATATTTTTTTTGGGGCGTTCGTTGTAAGAATTATTGTTGTCATGTGAGAAATAATTATGGAGGTATGGCAGAGAGGCAAACCGAAATTATGTGTTTATGGCAGATAGGCAAACCGAAATTTTCTATACGGTTACGTTCCTAATTTTATTTTTTCGTTCTATAGTTCAGCTTGGGTTTCGTATCTTTTTTTTTTGGTTTGCGGTTTAAAACCGTGTTCAAAACGAAACAATTAAATATTTAGATATATACTTATTTGAGTTAATCTTTTAAGGTATTATCCAATAGTTAGCATTGTATATAAAACTTCGGAGTATAGTTAGTTAGTTAACTATAATAAATGTAAAGTGTATTTTAAAATATTTGTATTTAACTATAATTTAATGGTGGTTACTACATTTTATAAAACTTGAAAATAAACACATTTAGTTAATTTCTATATTTAATGATTTCTGTATTATATTTCCGTTTTAGTTGTAATTCCAGCGTGTATAAAACGATTAAATTTTCATCTATTTATATTTATTTGCAAAAATAACAAATTTACACAAATATAACTTTGTATAACTTTCTAAATTTATAGTTTATTTCCCGCCCTTTCCGCTGCAACAAAAATTTGTACATATATTTAAAAAAAATTCCCATTAAACGAAAATCACTGGTATATATAATATACCAAAAATTCCAGAACGTGTTAATTACAATACACACTTTCATCCATTCTTAAAAAATAGTATAATCCCAAAATATAAAAATTGTATTTAATTCCTTTTTACCTTAAAAAAATATATGTATAAATTCATTCATAAAATTATATATTATTTCAAAAAAAATATAAGAAAAATTTACCATTCAAGTAAAAAGTCACGTTTTGCACTAAAATCCAATTATTTCTCAAAAAAAAATAAAAAACCCAATCTCTTCTGTGTGGCATAAAAGTCTCACCGAATCTTTAATTTTCAAGAAACAATTGTATTACAAAATTTTCATGAATTTTGCTTGTCTATATACCTTCAGAGGCTGCTACTTTTCTGTCTATCATCCAACACAACAACAACAACAAACCCAAGTAATCTTGTCTTCTTTAATATATTGGGTTATTTTTATTATTATATGCTTGGGATAACAATATAACAACATTTTTCTGGTACACAAAAAACCCCGAAAAAAAAACAACACCAAAAATAAAATACAAAAAAAAAAAAAAAATCGAATAAATTGAAATTTTCTCAGAAATCAGTTCCTAAATTACTAATTTTTTAGAGACTAACATAACCAGTGAAAACGCTTAACTTCAAAAGAAAGCAACGCAGAAGAAAAATTAGAAATCACTCACCTTTAATCTAGAGTAGTTATAGTTATTTAAGAATATCGAGACATCAAGTTGAGACTAATTTTTTTTTTTGTATTTCATTGTTTTTTTTTTCGGGTTATTTAGGACATTCCATAATAATTTTTTTTGAAAAATAGTTTTTAATTTCATTATTGTCAGTCTAATCATTGTAAAAACTAGAAACTATCCCAAGGGCAACGGAAAATCAAATCATGACGTTTTGAATTATGAAATTAAACTTTTAATGTAAATTTAAACAGTCGTATAACACAAAAGTTAAATCGATTTGAAATTTTTTGCTTAAGTTACATTGTCGTTTTCATTACGCTACTTATAGTTACCTGAAAAACACAATTGCAAAACTTTAATTTGGAAATGACAGTAGTTTTTTGCCATTGTTTTGACAGATATATAAAAATTTTGTATTGAAGATGTTATTATCAAATTGGAAAGCAATGCATGATGAAGTTGATGTGTTTTTCCATTTTATGGTATTGAGTATGGCGTAATGATATCGGTTTTACTTCTAAAATGTCAGCGATGAAATTTATCAAAACGATTTTTAAGCAGTTTAGATATAACGAATCCTTCTAATGGAATCCCGTATTCAAGAGTTAATTATGTCCACTGTGTGTATATAAAATTTCCCCTAATTTTTTTCAACTCTGAATCGTTTACAATTATTAGTGTCCGAAATGATTCCGAACATGAAGTAGTTTACATAATCTCTATATTTTTTTTTAAAGAGTTCATGTTCTCTTTAGACACATTTAAGTAGGTTAGAATGATGCTAGTTCATTGATTAGCTAGTCCAAATAATCAGGCTGCATTTTCAAGGATTTCAAAGTCTTCAACTTTGACCAAGATAATTAATAAAATTATTTAGCTGTTATTTAGATAATTATTTACGATAAGTCATAGCTCTATGACGAATCATAATTGTGATATCAAATTTAGTTTTCCTAAAGGGAATTTGTATGTTATTATGTATTTTAATCGTGAAGTTTTGAATTAGCCTTCAAAATATATTGAAATCATTCCAACAATCCTTCAAATTTCTATTAGTCAAAATTTAAAAAAGTAAAAAAATTATTAATTTCTTTATTAAAATTTTCTAATGTTTCTAATATTATTAATCATTTTTGTTGTTATTTATTTATTTCTTTAATAACAAAAAAAATGAACTAATATTAACAAAATTAAATTTAAAATATTTTTTACGTGTAATGATAAAAATTAGAAAAATATTTTCAAAATGTCACTTTCAAGAGCTTCTATTTTAGAATTTTATTATTGTCTACTAAACTATTGTTCCTAAAAGAAATCAAGTCAACAAAAATCAGAACTATGTCTAAGATGGAATGGAATTATAAGAAGAATTTTACAAACTACTTTTTTTTTGTGTCATCTAATTTGTTTTTGAATTGAAAAATTATCGTTTATTTTTGTTTGTTAATTTTTTTTTTGTAATTTTCATTCTTAATATACATTAAAATATTTTCGGTAGTTTTTCTTTATAATGGAAGCTGAATATTTTTTTAATGTGTAGTTTGATTAAGTAATTCGGATTCTATGTTTTGCTTTCAATGGTATACGGAAAAACCTACGCTATGAAAAATATATATACAAATTCTGTGAAGATTCTGATCAATAAGCAACTTTGTACATTGGTATCAAGATAGCTATAATTGCTGCCATTAGTTAGATATTTGTTGTTTCACACACGTTTTACTGCAAATATGATACCCTGTGGTATTTAGTTTAAAATTTCTTGATTTAAAAAAAACTATAAAAACATTGGTTTTTCCAACCCAAGGAATCAAATATCGGACCTGCTTTGTAGCCTAATATAATTATATTAAAACGGCGCCACAAGTCTATAGTAATAAATTTGAACTAATTATTTTAAAATTGTCTAATTTCGGAATAACATTTCCGACTGCAATAACTGCAAATGCTGCGTTAATATTCTAAATTTTAATCCGACAGATTAAGCTGCTTTTGATTACTGCGAAAACTGTGCAGCGGTTGAGTTCTTGACCGCTCCCTAATGCTTAGTAATGTATAGCCTAATATCGTTAATTCAACACTGGGCAATTATTTTAGTCGTAAATTGGAACTAAATTGTTATGAAATAAGCTCCGCAACCGGTTTTAACATTCTAGATATAAAAGGGTCCACTTTTCTCCTACTTTGCCAACCAAGAATTTATAAAAAAAAAAATATATATTTTTTTATTTCTTAATAAATTCAACTTTAATCAAAATAAAATTTCCAAATATTTTCTTATTCTCGTGTCTGCTCCAATTTAATTTATTTATAATAAAACAACAAACTTTTGATTATAAAGATAATAAATTTATCTGGTTTTGTTGTTTATCTCTCACATTGTATGAGCTATGGTGATATTTACAGGTGTGTTCCTCCCAGGTGAAGATATACGATGCCACAATATTATACAATAAAAAAAGAAGAACATTTTTTTTTTAATAAATATGAATTAAAGGAGAATGAATAACAAAAATTTATGCTCCAGAATTTTTATGTTTTTTTTTTGTATTGTTTTATGGGATGGCATCAGCTCCAAGTATTATTATTTTTTGTATCAATTTATTGAAAGTAAACATAGAAAAATATTGTTTTCCGAAATAACAATAAAAAAATTGAATTAATTTTAAAGGGGGCTGGGGAAATGGCGATCAAATCAAGTCATTTTACAAGTTCATCGATAAATAATATTTGTTATAATTCATTATTTTTTACAAAAAGTAGCTTATAAAACTTTTGAATACAATTATGTTTACTTGATTGTGTAAATTTTGTAATAGAAATGCAATGTTTGAAAGATTTTGTTTCTAATTTGTTACTGTATAGTAAATTTTGTATCACGAACCAGTTTTCATTAGGTTTATGCCTTAAAAAAGGCAATCATGTCGATTATAATTAGCTCGATTCGATTTGAGTTTTTCGAAACAATTCGATTTTATCGAATTTAGTATATTATGTACTTCGATTTTATTTTATATGGTTCTACTAACTCAAATTTCGTTTATGAAGTTGGCATTCTTCGATTCGATTAAATCTAACTACATAATAGCAAAATCGCTTTTTTTTCGTATTAAGCTTTTAAACATTGATTTGTTTAAGGTGGCCTATCCAGTTTAGTAAATGTTTCTCAAAGTCGAAGCTTAAAAATCGAAGTTTTGAAATATATTATTTCTTAAAATACAACTTGAACTTCAATAAATTGCTTGACAGTCAGAATTATGTTCAAATGCTTACTCCATAAAAGTAAAAATTGCTAGTCTAGACTAACCAATTACTTAGAATTTCTTTTACTAACTTAAAATGAATTGATCTCTCAAAATCAAGCTAAATTTCAAATATAAATATTTCAATTCCAAATAAGCATGAAAGTATTTTTAACTAAAACTTTGTAAATATTAAAATTAATACTATAAATTTGATTAGTATTTAACAGAAACTTTTAATTTTAAATTTTAAATAAACAATTAACAAAAAATATGTTTCAAAAAATGAAAATATGTTATAAAAAAAAATATAAATGTGCTTTTAAATATTCGTTTTAATGGATTGTTTAAGTGTTTACAGAATGTGGAAGCGACTAACCTCAAATATTATGAAAAACTATTGGTTAACATTAGCTTTTTCTTTAAATAATATTAAAAATATCTCGTACTTGGCCAAATAAAAGTTAATAGCTGCAAGCAAATTATTAGAAAATTTATGAAAATATACGATTACTATAATTAATAATTTTTACCAACATTTGCTACTAATAATTAGTGACCAAATTAGAAAGGGTGTCGATGTCGTCGTTTTCGTGAACAGTGTACATACGATGTCAGTCAGAAACATAGAAGTCAATTTAAATGACTTTAAATGATTTAAATGAATAATTATAATTGTATTTTTGTGAGTTTAAGATTTGGAAAAATTTTAATAAGCTATGCCAAATGTTAAACATTTCTTAATTTTAATAAGCAAAAATAATTAAGCTTGTCGTAATAAAAATTGATTTAATATAAATTAAAAATATGATTTTTGGAATCTATAAAAAAATCTGTAGGCAATAGAACAATAAATTATTCATTTTTAATATTTATTAGTTATGTCTATGTAGCTCGAATGAAGTGAAATTAAAAGTTGCAATATATTGGAATATATTTAAATGAGGAAACTCATGACATACGCGACGTAAACTTAGTTCAATTGATTTTAACTTTCGACGAACGACAGATATGAACTTGATATGATTTTTATAAATTGTCACATTTAAATAATAAAAAAAAAAGTATGTTTCAACGTTCTTACAACGTTAAACGTTCCAGTACAATTTCATACATTTTAACTTTAATAATTCTTCCGTGTTTTCCGTTTGTAAAACCATGTTTTACGTTTGTAAAACCAGTTTATAAAGTTACATCACAATCCGAAATAATCTGGGCAGTTATTCTAAAATCAGCAACTATTAATCATTATCGTTCAACACTTTATACAAAAAGGATGCAGTCGGAAAAATAACGATTGAAACATTCCATATCATAAAATATCTGTCATGTATGTCAATAATGTTGAAATGTGGTACTATCAACAATCAATACATTTTCTTTTAAAAGAACTGTGGTTCAAATGCTAAGAAAAATTCGTCATAATTTTAGATCCTGTGTCACATAAACATTGTTTCAAGTGGCCCTCACATTCCAAAATAATCTGACATGACGTGTATGTCATGTCCATGTGTGTTATAATTTACTATATTAAATATTTTTAAGATTTTAATCGATTTATTATAATAAATTTATTTCGTAATGTCATAACATGACTTTTATTTTTCATAATAATTAATTTAATTAATGCTCTAAATATTTTTTATTATGCTTATTAATGTTTACCAAAATTTTAACATTTTTTTATTAAGTATTATATATTTTTGATTCGGAACATTGATTTAGTGTTTTGTCAATCAAATTTGTTGTAATATAATATAAATATTCAAAATTGACTTCAAAATTTTATATTAAAGTTGAACTCATAAAAAATTCATCCTTTTACAAAAAATCTTTAATTAAAATTATTTTCATTTTTGTTTTGGTATTTTTTCGGTATTAATTTGATAAATAAAAATATTCTTAAAATTATTGCTGTTTCATTGTCGTTTTTCTTTTTACACTATGATGGAAATTTTAAAATTTTCCATTTCCCATTCTTAAATATGGTAAATATTATAAAAGCCACCGGGAAATATACATAGTTTAATTCTTTTTAGGAGTTTAAAAATTTAATTTTTTTTTTTATAAAATTATTTTTTTTATTTGTAGATACATTGTAAAATTATGTTTAACCGTTCCAAAACAATGAATTTAACATTTTACTGATCATCAAGCCGAACGATTTAATTTACCCGCGTTTACCCAAAAATCTAGAGTTTTCATTCATGTTGCGTTACTTATGTTTGGGAATTTACTTTATAGTTACTTATTTGTTGTAATTTTTACTATTCTTTTACATTACAGATTATTGTAATTTCATTTTATTTGATTTTTTTTTTAAAAAAATTATCATCAATTTCTTTTTCTAGTTTATACTATTTTATTGCTTAAATAATATAATAATAATAATAATAATTGTAACTTTATTAGAATATTTAAAATTATAAAATGAATTGTTACAATTTAGAATTTGTTTGTTGGTCTGGATAAATAACTCACAAACTTATGCTCGGTATTAGGTTTATGATAATCTATGATAATCATGTTCTGTAATTCCTCATATTTCGACTTGCTTACTTGTTCTTCTGTTGTATACCACATATTCATTCCAATATGCTCAAGCTCATCATTTTGAATAGGTTAGGGTTAGATTATAGTGCTGGGTCCATAGTGATAGTGGTACCACTTTTATGGGTAACTATAACTCTGGCTAGGTATTTTTTTTTTCACTTTTCTACTAAGTGCTTTCTTAAGTAGATGAATTTCATAATTGCATCAAACTTCAGGTGTTTTCGACTACTGCAATTCGAAATCTCTTTCAAAACTATAAAATTAGTGGAATCGATATCTCCAAACTATAAAATTAGAGGGAATCGATACCTGCAAACTATAAAATTATAGGGAATCGATAAATCTTCTTTAAAATTAGATATTTTGGCATTATACTTTAATTTTGGCATGAACATTTTTACTGATCATGAAGTTTTGAACAAATTCGAATTTTGAAATTCATAAATTCTAAATTTGATCAACAAATATTAGTTTCACTCTGGAGGTGGACCATTATCTCACTAATTTTGTTCCTTTTCATCAACCATCAATTCATGGTTGACCATCAACTCATGTTTTTTCATCGTACCTCTAAAAATATCTGTCGCAGATATGTTGAACCAACTTTATTAGAATTAAATTTGCTAACTCATGATGTTTTTTTTCTGCTCCTGCTTCGTGTATCTACAATTTTAGCCTAGTTATTACATTTATTAACTCTTTGGATTTTTTCATTCTGTTTAATACTTCTTCGTTCGTTACTCGATCTCTCCACGGAATTTTCAGAATTTTGCTATAACTTCAAAGTTCCAAGGCCTTAATTTTCGAGCTTTGGATTTATCGCAGGATTAATTGTATTTGCCATAACGAAATAATTTAGAATAATTTACGATTGAAATAAATTTGACTTAAATTTATGTCAAAAATTAATGTGCTCTATACATTATTTATAATCAACGATTAATTTCCTTAGCTGGAAATAACTTACCCTTTGATATGATCAATTCAACTTATTACCAACTGATATTCCGAAGAAATATTGTAATTGATTTATAATATATTATTTTAAATATAAATATAAAAATTAATTTAAATATGAAAAGTAAAATATAAAATATAAATTTGTTTAATAGTATATAACAAAATTAATGTATGTAATTTAATATACACTTGAATTGTTTTTCATTACTTTTGAACATGTCGAAGTTACACAATATTGTTCAAAAAACCGAGACCACCATAAAAAAATTCTTTTCACAAAATTTTTATCATTTTTCGATAATGTGTCGTCTCTTATATGATTTTACCATTAATTAAAAACATGTTTTCTTTGCCCCATTCTTTAACGAAGTTCTTCTTATCTATCATATATGCAAATTCTTCCTTAATTTACATATTATGGCCATAGATGGGAAGACTATATAGTTATAAAAATTCTTTCTAAAATATATAACGCAAGAGGCGCAGCGGCGGTGGCGTTAGTTAATTATTAAATTATTAAATTATAAAATAAGATTACAAAAACTTATACACTTAACAAGAGGGGGAAAAGTATGGTCACAATGATGATTTGCATTGATGAGGATCTAATTACGAATTTTTGTTGATTACCACTTATGTATATTTGTAATTGTTTGAATGTAAGGACGTGCTTCCGTGATTCATTTACGTATAAATGCTAGAGCTAGAGGCAAATAAACTTCAAATTTATGTTGTTTTTAACATAATTAAGATAATGATCGATCGATTTAACACCATAAATTTTTATATTATATATTATGTATAAAAAGAACTGGTCTCTTTTTAGATATATAAAAAAAAAACCTAAAAATGTCACGTTCTTTTCTGTAAAATGGTTTCATTATTTAATTTTATTGATTAAATTTATAGTTTTGATATTATATAGTAAATAAATATTATAGCTTGTTATATAAAAAATATTAAATAATGACATCGAGAAGGGGAAATGATTATGAAAAAATAATAATAATATTAAAAATATGATGGGGTGCCAAAAGCATTTTGCAATTTCGTGTCTTAAACGATATTAATATATTAAATCGAATTTTTTTATATTATATTTAATAATAAATTATAAACAGTTGGTGAAGAATTTATTGGAAATCCGTATTTTTTTCATTTTCGTTTTTGAAGTAGATTTAAGTATAAAGTGGATTTTTTTTAATTTAATCACTTTTATTTGGACATTTTAGAAGTTTTTACAATAATTTTAATAAATTACAATATTGATTTATTCTTGAATTTAACGTTCTCAGGTTCTGCCTCAAAATTGTTTCCTTAATTTTTTAGAATATTCTGGCATTTTAGATATTAACAATTAATATTTAATGATAAGTCTTTGAAAGGGGTAGTGAAGCGTAAAATTTATTAGTATAAATCATGTTTCATTACACTAATTTCGTATCTTAAAACTTGCACTGTTTGAGGAGGGTTGAGAAATTTACATATTTCATAATTATTATTGTCCATAGAATCGAGAATAATAGATCAGATAATGGGAAAACATTTTGAATTCTGGATATATACTATGAAATACATCAAGAGAAGCTGAAATTTTAAAAAAAATATGTTCTAAATAAAGTATTTAAAATAAAATTTATTCTAGACATTAATCTAGACGAAATCTTTGGTTCGCTAAATATTGGATTGTTTTCTGTTATTTTACTTAAATTGTTTAAGTTTAAAAATAGTAACTTAAATATATTATCAGATTTAATAAAAAATAACATTAAGTAAACTAATATTTAAATTTAATATATTTCTATATATTTAAAATGTCAAAAATTTAGTATAAACTTTTAATTATTATATTCATGTTAATTGTTTAGCCAACAAAAACATTATTCTAATTAAATCTACACTGAAGGACATTTAAATTTGTAAAAACTTAAAAATATTTTTCACGCGAATTACAAATAATTTAATAAATATCACTAATTTACAAAATGTTTCACAGTAAATTAATAATATAAATATTTATTTTACTTAAATATATTTGTACAAATATCAACAGTAAAGTTCATTGTAGTGAAATAATTACTATATTTAATAATTTACTATATTTTTTTTTTATTTATTTAAAATGTATACTAAAAGAAATCGTGTTAGTAATTTCGTCAATAAATTTCTGATTTAATAAACTCATTAATTAAAGTAAAAATGTTTGCGTGTTTTTTTTAAACACCCCGACTTCTACTTATCTCAAAAAAAAAAAAAAAAAAAATGGAAAATTATGCATAAGTACTCATAAGAAAATAAATTTTACTTACTTTTCACCTCACACATTACCAAAGAAAATATACACAAAATTTTCGTGGTTCTTTTAAATTTTCCAAAAAAATATTTAAAAAAAAAAAAAAGAATTTGAGGCCAATAATTTTATTCATGGCGGTGGTAAAATTGTATTCGCACGCAATTAGGATTCATGTGGTCGTAATTTACTAGCGTCATAAAAACCGGTATAACTAATTTCAGATCCGTTTTTATACGAAAATAAGTCGTTGGCGAAGTTGTAATATACAAAATACCATCTCATAGATCGTATAAAATAAGATTCAAGAATTGTGACCAAATCATGATCAAAATGTTTGCTAAAATTGGTCAACTCTGTAAAACAAATGGTGGAGCAAACTCAATAGCTCTAACATCACATTCACATATAATCAATTACATTGTGGCACTAGGCACTATTCCAGATATTACAATGCAGAAAAGCATCTTTACATAGGGATTCATAACTGTCCAGATAGCGGTAACGCTAAGCACACTTGGTTGTCTATGTGGAACATAATGCCGACGCTTTACTCTAACCTGCTATAACCAAAATATTAAGTATTACAAATATAAAAGAAATGTTAACATAATTTGGATACTTTTTGCGTTTACTTTACAAAAATCGGTTCTGGTAAAATACCAACCGAAAACATATTTTAGAATAACCGGAAAGATTTTACTGGAAAACCGGAAATCATTAATCATAGGCCACATACACGTTATTCAAATTGATTAAGGTTCAACCTAATTAGAACGAATTTTATTTTATTACTTTTTGAAATAAAGATTTAAATATTAAAAAAAATATTATACCAAAAGAATTAATTACCTAAAAATGAAATATGTATCAATAAAAATTTAATATTTATTTCATCTTCTAATCCTTAAAAAATCCTTTAAAAACCCATTCAACTAATATTAAAAAACCTTTATATTAATATGATTTTTTTTTAATTTTCCAGAGGCATGTTCAGCTCGAACGACACCAAAACCAAGACCACCGCCAACACCAACACCACGACCAAATATAACATTCCATACATACAAATGTCCGGCAACTTATGCAGAATGGTATTGTTTAAATGATGCTAAATGTTTCTCAGTTAAAATTGCTGATGAAATATTATATAATTGCTGGTAAGTTTTATAAAAATCAAAATAAATCATTTGAATTTAATAAATAATTAAATATTAATATTCAAAATATTTCCTTAAAATTTTTCCAGGTGTGCAGATGGCTATATGGGTCCACGATGTGAATTTAAAGAAATCGATGGTTCATTCTTACGTAAGTTTATCAATAATAAAATATTTTTATTTTTATTTTTTTGACTATATTAATATATATAAATTTTTATAAATATTATAGCGACAAGACCACGAGTTATGATGGAAACAGCAAGTATAGCAAGTGGTGCAACATTAGCTCTAATATTTGTCCTTATATTATGCCTTATATTATATAATCGTTGGCAACAACGTCAAAAATTAATTAGATTTGCTGCTGAAGAGAATAGTAGTAATGGTGCTGGTGGTGCTATACATGGTATTGATACTGTTGATGGTATTACACCAGGATCACTACAAGTTAAATGTGAACATTATCAACAAATACGTCGACCATTTGGTCCACATCATGATAGAAAGATCTCAATGGAAGCTGCATTCAAAAAATATAAAGAAAATGATGTGTGAAAGAAAACATTTACAAAATATAAAAACTATTAAACAAATATATACATCGAAAATTTAAAAAAATAAATAAATAAAAAAGTAAAAATTTAATTTAATTTAATTAATTAAAAAAAAAAACATAAATCAAAATAATTATGTTAAAAACAAAAATGGATAATTAAAATTTATTATATTAATTATTATTAATTATTATGTATTATTATTATTATATATTATTAATTATTAATATAAATATGACTATTTTCTAATACAAAATATATTATTGATTAATATTATCTTTATTATTATATTAATGAAAAAAAAAAATATATTATTATATATTATAAAATTATTATTATTAATATTTGTAAACAGATTCAGAAGAAAAAAATAGAAACACAAAAAATTTATATATTAGTAAAAGTAATATAAAAATAAATAAATATTTAATTTTTTATTTAAAAATAATTTATATTTAATATAATTATTTAAACAAATACACAAAAAACTGATGAGAAACACTAAAGGTGGTTTTATAGTAGAGTCATAACAGCCGCGGCTGTAGCTATTTGGTTTGTTCAATAAAATTGATGCTTGTAAGCCATGAATAAAACCCTCCATGATAGTTGTAGGTCTTGTACAATACAAAAAATGGAAAAAACGAATACAAAAACAGTCTCGACTAAAAAGCCTACATTTACTATACATATACTATACTTAAAAACTACCTTTAACTAAATAAACACAAATTTTTTAAAAACATAAAATTAAAAAAAAAATATATGAATTATATGATTTTAATGAAGCCAAGAAAAAACCATTCATTGGTAAAAATTACTAAGTTG
The DNA here is from genome assembly GCA_963920725.1 of Rhamphomyia laevipes. NCBI lineage: Eukaryota > Metazoa > Arthropoda > Insecta > Diptera > Empididae > Rhamphomyia > Rhamphomyia laevipes. The sequence continues at coordinate 4,294,123 of OY987256.1, read as the reverse complement.
CAGGTTCAATTCTAACCAAAAAAAGTGACAGATTCTGACAGTCTCTGCTCCAGAGTTTTTAAAAATCAGGTTAATATAAAAAAAAATTACATACATATATAGAAATTAAATAATTATTCAACTCTATTTTACTACATAACTTTAATTTAGATAAATTTTTTTTATTTTTTTTTTTTAGTCTTAAATTAATTTAAGTTAAAATTCAATATGGCTGCGATTTGTCACTTTTTAAAAATATTTTCCCTATCTACTAAACTCTATGCTAGTTAAAACAAAGATCAAGTACTCGATTAGATCTATTTTTGGTCAACTAAAACAAAATTTAAATAAATTTCATATAAAAAAAAAGAAAAATAATATTAATATACATTTTATTTTACTTAATCTCTGATAAAATAATCTAAAAAAATCATTTTCATTCCTCCTAGTATTTTATTTATAAATAAATTTTATTTATTTCAACCATTTAAATATATATGGTAATAATATTTTAATTATTTTACTTGACAAAAATATTTTTGAAATTAAATAACTTAAATAAACTCTAATTAAATAAATTTGTCAGTATTAATTTATTGATTGAATAAAAATACATTTTGTAATTCAAAATGGCCTTGAATAGTTAAACTACATAGTATGATATTTTGTCTGTATTATATAAATCTTTTGAAGTCAAAATTCTTAATTAAATCATAAACTAATCACAGTTAATTCCTATACAAAAATTTCACTATTTAATAAACCAGACACCAACAATTTGCGACCGATTGAGATTAACTAGAAATAATTAACCGAATGAAAAATTCACCGGAGATAAATTTACAAATATGTACTATAACTATATGATAATAATAAATCAATGAAATAAACAATAATCTTGCTAATCATTTTAGTAGTGTAATGGTAAATTAGACTTTTATTTTAATTTATATTTTGTAATTTCGGTTAATTTCCTTCGGTTAATTTATTCATTTTGGATTATTATATAATTTCGATTATTTGTATAATTCAGTCAATTGTTTTCGGTCAATCAGTTTAGGATACTACAAAAGAAAAACAATAAATCATTTAATAAAAATATTCAAATTTATTATACAATTAATAAATTTTGATTTTTTTAAATATTTAACTGATATAAAAATGAAGAAGAAATTAACAAAAAAAAAAATTAATTTATTATTATTTTTTAAATAAATAGTTAAGTTGTTAAATTACATATAAAAGTTATGTATAAACGAAAAGCTAAATAAGTAAAATTGCAAAATTGAAAATAAATAAAAAAGTTAAATTAAATAATGATTGTCTATTATTATTATTAGTGTTAAATAATGAACTTTAAAATTAAATTGCCTAATATTATAAATATGTATTTAATTTGATATTGGAAATTAAATAAAATATCCTATAAAAATGAATAAAATAAAACAAATTTAATTATAAATCTATTAAAACTCGCGATTTATTTGTCCTTATTTAGTTAAATAAAAATTATAAATATTTTAAATTGAAAAAATAAATATATATAATGTATATATATTTATTGAATACATAAAATAAAATTATACAAAACTACTGACATTCACTGCTTTATTTAATTAAATATAACAAAAATAACATAAACAATTAAATTTTTAGAATAAAATTAATCATAATAAAATTAAATATAAACTGCTGCTTTATGTAAATAAATTTATGATTTTTTAAAACACACAAAAATATAATTATTAATAATTTAAAATAAAATAATTTATAATAATAAAATACAGATAATTATTGTACAATATAAAATTATTTTCCTTTATAAAATTTTTATATATATTTTTGCGATTTAAGAATTCAAATGTGAACATATTTGGATATTATGAAAGCTTGCAGTAACATGGTGACAAAATTTATTAAATAAAGGTATTTTAGGGATCATCAACCAAAATGGACTTATATGTCGGCCAATATTGTATAGTAACATTAATAAAGGATTGTATATTTTCTTATGGTTAACAATTTATACGAAAAATACCTTTAATGTTAGGCCTTTTTCAAGTGTTCTTATATAGCGGTTTCAATAACCACGTAAAAAGTTTTTTTTTTAGGTTATTTGCTAGAGATTGCCTTTTTATATATAATTTATTTTAAATTATTAGTAATCTAATTACAATATTTTATCCATTCAGCATTCAGTCAGAATTTTATACAAGCTGAATTTTATAGCAAAAAAAAACTGAAACTAAACTAACTAAAATTGCGAAGCTTTAATTTTTCTGAACAAAATAAAATATTGAAAATTTTATGTGCATTAAAATATAGTTTTAATATTAAAGAAAATCACAAAAATTCACAAAAAAAAAAAATGGTTTTATAATAAAAAAATAATGGGAAAATCAAATCAATAAAGGAAATAATTATGTGAATATTATTATAATAAAAATAAATTAATTGAGAAAAAATTGTTGTTATGTTCAGCTTATTTAAAATGTGAAGAAAAAGTTATTTAAATTTATTTTTAGATAAGTATTTATCAATATTTTTTTATTTTATTAATAATTTATTACATTCTGGATTTACATATATACTTTTCCGCTGTTAGAGAACGCTTATTTCAACTAAGTAAAACACTTATGGACCAATTTTATGTGCAGAGTTCTGTATCCTTTGTAAATTATGTAAAATATTTATAGTTCCAAATCCCTTGAGCAAACATATAAACAAATGGGTAATAATAGACAACTTATAAAGAAATATTACTTTTCGGCAAGGAATTATATTTAAATGAATATAAGCATAGTTCAATGATTGATATGGTAATGAAATATCTTGTAAATATTTATTGAATTTTCCATATATTTGATATCAAAAAGTAATTACGCATTGGTAAAGTATAAGACAATTTTCATTATAATACCTACTAATAATTTGTCAATCAGCTGTAAAACAGTTTCAAACATTAGTAGCAATTACTACAAGATTTCAGTAAGTTACTAATTGAACAAAAGGAATAGTAAGTAAAATAAATATTAAATATTCATCCTTTCCTTACATATTTTATGATTATAATTTCATCCGAATTACCACCATGTAAATTTTGTCGTTTAAATCTAAATTCTAAAATCATTTGAATTTGAACACATTTGCAATTTCAAGTGTCATACTTAAAAAAATTTAAATTAATCTTTATTCAGTTTTATAATATTTAACAAAATTAATAAATTCATTAACAAAAAAAAAAAAAAAAAATATATACACACTATATTTAATGTATTACATCATAGCAAATCAAAAATATAAACAAAGTTTTATTATCTATAGAGAAACTTTTAGAATGTAATATTATACAGATTATAAATGTTGTTATGATTTACCAATGAAATTATTATAAAAAGTTTTGCAAAAAAAGTTTCCAATTTTAATAATAAAAATTTAAATTGCATCATATCCTTCGGCTCCTGCTGGCGCTGAAACATCGCTGGGTCTAGCTATACATCCATTTTGCAAAAATTTTACACCATCCTAAAATTAATCGGAATTAAAATTTAAAAAAAAAACGTAATTTAAATATTAACTAACCAAAACCAAAGCTGGAAAATCTTTCCAAAAATCTAAATGAGGTAACATTTCAATGCCACGAGCTCCTATCAATATATAATTTACACATATTCCCAATGTCAGGTAACTTAGTACGCAAGTAAAGAAAATTATGACTAGAATTGATCCTGTACTATATGTTGATGGTACTGCTGGTGGTGGTGGCCCAGCACATGAATACACCAAATTAAGAGCAAATGACTATAATAAAATCCAACAAGAAATATGACAAAATTGTAAACAAATAGGATTATGCGTATTTCATTTATATTTACATCTCCAGGTAAAGTTCCATTTGGTGGAATAAATTTAGTTGAATTACTCTTGTCAATGTATGTACAATTTAATACATAGTTATTACCAATAATTGAGGTATTATTGACTGTTGCAATATTGCATAGATTCAATTTATCATCAGTTTCAAAATTATAGTTCAAATGTTCATGTAAATTTGTTGTCGAGAAGTTAGAGTGTTGTTTTGGTTCACACTTACAAATTGCTTTAATTGAACACTCATCACAGCTAATATATGTTACGAAATAAATTAATATTATAGAAATACCAAGTGAATTTAATAATTTTGTTTTATTTTTATGATTCATATTTAAATGACGATGGATGAGATGATTTACTTTAGAAATGGAGGCAAATTGTTTGTTTTTTTACTCCTTCAGATAATTTCGAAATATTAATGCAGGTGGTTTTTAAATGAAAAATTTAAATATTATATTTCACATGAGTTTAATTCAGTTATTTTTTTTTTTAAACTTTTGTAAATGATTTATCAAATATGTTTTTTTTTTTTTGGTACAACAAAGAAAATTTATTTTAAATGTCATTGAATATCATATGGTCGTAGTTGTCAAAAATATTCTTTTATTCAGACTTATCGTTTTACTAAAATAATTGGTTTTGGATTATAATTGTATCACCAAAATCACCACACATTGAAAATATGTATAAGTATTTGAAAAAATGATTAATTGATTTATTTTTAGTGAATGAAAATGATAGGAAAATTAAATGTTGTTGTAACGAAATGACTTGTAACTCCCTTTCTTAACTTTTCAGAATATTTGTTTAATATGTTCTAAAATATTCATAAATAAAATATAATTATATATCTTTACTTTTTTACTTAATACTAACTGCAATTTCTAGTTATGCTTTTCATCTTTCACCAACTTTTACCAAGCTGGAACTAGGGTATATTTCAGATTCGATTATTCTTCTTCATGTCACTCTTCCTGTTTGACTGAGTGTGTAGATTCCGTTTCCATAGTTTTCCATGTAAGGATATTTACTTCGCAACATTTGATCTAACAACTTATATGCATTCCAATTTACTCCAACAAATGGCAATAAATTTTGAACAGTGAGTAACATAGCATGCATTATTTTAACTGAATTCGGCTTCAATTTCATCTACTAAGCTATTAACGAGTATCGACTTATCTTCAATTCCTATTCCTATCCTTCTTACTGTCAACTTGTACTAAATTAACAACAATTATATAACAAATCTTTTATGATAACACGGCAACATTTTTTTTATTCACCACATTTTACCTAAATCCTTAAAAACTCTAATTAGCCGAAAACTAACGAAGTTTTACGGATATGATGAAAAAGTTTATTGCACTCTATCAACAAATTCATAATTCAAGTACAAGAAAATATTTACTTAATTTTCCTAACAAATAAAGTTGAAAATAATAAATTATACAAATAAAAAAAATGACTGAAGCAATTCAACCTAATAACACTGATAAATTATCAGCACTTATGAAAGAAGCTGAACATTTAAAAACTAAATTGGAAGAGGAACGTCAAAAGTTAAACGATATGAATTGTAAGTATACTTACTTATATAAAATAAAATTAGGATTTTGAAAATTAGAAAATATTCTAAAAATAACATTGTTGTGTTTTAGTATCAACTGTTGCTGAACGTTTAGAAATGATAACGTATATTAATATTAAACCAAGACGTGTCCTTAAAGGACATCAGGCAAAAGTATTATGTTCAGATTGGAGTCCAGACAAACGTCACATAGTTTCTTCTTCTCAAGATGGAAAATTAATTATTTGGGATGCTTTTACTTGCAACAAGGTAAGTTTTTGTTATTTATACAAAATAGGATTATATATTTTTAGAATATATATTAAATTTTCCAATAAAATAAAAACAAAATATTCCCATTAAATTTTTAACAGTTGGCAGCTGTAACTATGCCAACTACATGGGTTATGGCATGTGCTTATGCTCCATCAGGAAATTTAGTTGCTTGCGGGTATTTATATATTAAAAAAAAATAATATTAGAATTTCTACATTATAAAATAATTTTAAGTGGATTGGATAACAAAGTAACTGTATATCCTGTAACATCAGATGAAGATATGTCTACTAAAAAACGTACAGTTGGTACACATACCAGTTATATGTCTTGTTGTATATTTCCAAATTCTGATCAACAAATATTAACTGGTAGCGGTGATTCAACATGTGCTTTGTGGGATGTTGAATCTGGTCAATTGTTGCAAAGTTTTCATGGACATACTGGTGATGTAATGTCTATTGATTTGGCACCGAACGAAACTGGCAATACATTCGTTTCTGGAGTAAGTTTACTTCTACTATTACCCCATAATTGAAAATCTTATTAATTTTTTTATATTTTTGTATTCACTTTAATTCCATTAGAGTTGTGACAAAATGGCATTTATTTGGGATATGCGATCTGGTCAAGTTGTACAATCATTTGAAGGACATCAATCTGATGTTAATAGTGTTAAATTTCATCCAAGCGGTGATGCTATTGCAACAGGTTCTGATGATAGTACTGTAAGAATATTTTGGTTATTAATATTTTTTCGAAAATATTAATCAATATTTTTATAGTGTCGTTTATTTGATATGCGTGCTGATAAAGAAGTTGCTTTATATTCCAAAGAAAGTATAATCTTTGGTGTTAATTCTGTAGATTTTTCAGTAAGTGGACGTTTATTATTTGCTGGTTATAATGATTATACCGTCAATATATGGGATACATTAAAATCACAACGTGTTTGTTTATTGTATGGACATGAAAATAAAGTTTCTTGTGTACAAGTATCACCAGATGGTACAGCATTATCTACTGGCAGTTGGGATTATACCATTCGGGTAAAATTAAAATATTATATTTTTTTATCAAAGTTATAGAATTTTTTATTTTATTTTAGGTTTGGGCATAAGAATTGGATAAATAATATACATAATTACTTGTTGAATGTATACTAACAAAATCAATTTATTATTGAATCTCTTGAGAAATTAATAGAATAAATCTATTTTATTTAATATAGTTAAAATTGTATGTGAAGTTCTAGTCAAGAAACTAAATGTTACGTTTCGAATAATGTATTGTAATTTATTGATAGTTTAATTTGAACATTCTATATTTTTGTTGTAAGTAAATATCAAAGCCAAAGATAAATTTATGTACTAATTTAGTATTTATGATTTAATTATGAAATTATAATTTCACTACGTGTCATTTTATTTTTAATTTAATTATAATGTGTAAATGTTGAAATAATTATTCAAATTAAATATTGAAAAAAAAAAACACAATTTATAGTAAAATTAATTTAATCATTGTGTTCCAGTTGGCATAATAGTAATTTCATGAACTTGAACATGTGGCGGTGTTCCAATCGCATATAATACAGCTGCAGATATATCTTCAGGTTGAAGTATAGCTGGTATCCTAGGATCAGATTTAAGTTCTTCTGGTATCATATCTGTATTTACCATACCAGGGCTTACGCTCTATAATAATAACAACAATAATAATATTCATTAAAAGCTGATGATTAATATTGATGATTTTTTTTTTACTTACAGTAATTTTAATTTTTGTACCAAGATTAGAAAATTCCTGACGATAAATTTCTGTCATTGCTGTTACAGCATATTTAGATGGCGCATATATATTTAATGGAAATTCAGCCATATTTGGAATATTGTGTCCAAGGACACTATTTATAACGACAACATGTCCATCGACATTACGTTCTTTCATACTTTTAAATGCTTCACGAGTACAATATGTAAATGCCATTACATTTGTATTTAATACATCTTGAATAATTTTACTATCAATAACCGAAAGATGTCCAAAACGATAAATGCCAGCATTATTAATTAAAATATCAGTGCCACCAAGATTTTTTTTAATCCATTCAAAACATTGAATGACATCATTTTCAATTGTGACATCACATTTATAGGGGTGTAAATTTGATTGTAAATTTTTTGGTAGTTTTATACGAAGTTCTTTAACAAGTTCCGCCCGACGAGCCAAACCAACAACAATTACACCATTTTTTATTAAATCAATTGTTATTGCTGCACCGATACCTGAACTTGCTCCAGTAACTACGGCTATTTTATTTTGCCAACGATTCATTTGTGTTTTGTTTTTAAATTGAAATGATGCCTGATCGCGAGTTTAGTTTAAACTGAAATGATTTTGTTTACGAAGAGCTTATAAATATTTTGATTATGTTTACTATATTAATTGGTAGAAATCAAGTTTCATGTTGATTGTATATATTATTTATTTACTCTATAGGTTTTCGGTGGAGAAGAATTATTAGTTATGTTGAACTTGAACTCCAGTTTTAATTAGATATTCAAATATAAATATAAAAATATTTATGTAAATAGGCTTTACAGATTAAATTAATGTATTATTTGTAAACTTATATTTATAATACTGATGTTACGTCTTAAGGTAATATTACTAAAATTGTGTTTAAAGGAAAAATGCCATATTAAAAATAATCATCTATATTTCTTGGTTCTGATTGATCAAGATTACTGTTTATTAGCAGGAATTGATACTATTCCTTACAATAAGTCGATTTCGTTTACATTTGAATACGAATTAAAAAAATAATACATAAAAAACGAATTGTGCACGGTGTCGTGGTAATAATAATATATTTTATTTCTATTATTATAAATAAAAGTTAACAGCACTGTTATTACACTTGCTGTTAGAGTTAGATATAAAATATTTAAAGAAAGTAAAAACAATTCTATTCAATATCTGATAACACTTTAAATTCATAAGCATAACAATCAATTTTGAAGCTTTTCTATTAATAAATAAATTAGTCATGTTAAGCTTATTGCTTAAATTTTTTTAAAGGTTAAAGCTTCTTTATCAAATAAAATATTCAAAGATTTTTTTTTTAAATTTATTAAACTGATAAACATATAATTTAAAATTATAATATAACTGATAAAATTATACTTTTTATATTATCGTTTAATAACAAGTGGTTTAATCATTATCTCTTGTACTTGTACATGAGGTGGTGTTCCAATTGTATATAATACAGCTCCAGAAACATCTTCTGGCTGAAGAATTGGTTGGGAATTACCTTTCCATTCCTCTGGAACTATTTCTGTATTCACTAAACCTGGACTGACACTCTATAAAAATGTAAAAAAATTTCATAATAGCTTTTATTATAATCTGTACACTATTTCATATACTTACAGTAATTTTAACAGTGGTATTAAGTTTTGCGAATTCTTGACGATAAATTTCCGTCATTGCAGTTACTGCAAATTTCGATGGTGGGTATATATTCAATGCAACTTCCATATCTGGTACATAGTGACCAAGAACACTATTTATAACGACAATATGTCCATCGACATTACGTTCCTTCATGCTCTTAAATGCTTCTCGTGTACAATATGTAAATGCCATTACATTTGTATTTAATACATCCTGTATGGATGTACTATCCATAACAGAAAGATTTCCAAAACGTGCTATTCCAGCATTATTAACTAAAATATCAGTTCCACCAAGAGTTTTTTTAATCCATTCAAAACATTGTACAACTTCACTTTCATTTGTCACGTCACACTTATATGGATGCAAATTGGATTTTAAATTTTCTGGTAGTTTTAAACGAATTTCTTCTACCCGTTCCACGCGACGAGCCAAACCAACAACAATTAAACCATTTTTTATTAAATCAATTGTTACTGCTGCACCAATACCTGAACTTGCTCCTGTTACTACAGCGATTTTATTATGCCAACGTTCCATTTTAAGAATATGCTTGTTCAACAGTTCAATTCAATCTGAAAATAATAAAATTTGTTTTCATAAAAAGATAAAAGTTCCATAAAAAAACAATATTGTAGACATCATAACAAAATTATAAATAATGAGAATACAAAATAATGGCCGATTTTACAATGATAGCTTAAGCTTCTGCCAGTGCTTAACCTTCAGTTTAACTTATTTTCAAGTTTCTCAGTCCAAGCTTAAAGATGAGTCTTCCTTAAATTGAGATTTAACGTAAGCTGCAGATGTGTAGAGCTTAAGCTTTACTTTTGACACATTTTATTATTTGAAAAAACTTAAAATTAATACTACGCTTTTCCTCATTATAATAAATTTATATTTTTTTATATAAAACACACAAAAAACAAATATACACGCATACTAAATCACTAATTCCAACATTATTTTCGATAATATTTCACATTCACCATTATATACATAAGATTAAGGCAAAATTTGATTGAAAACCCAAGTGAGGCCTGTTGCAGGCTTCAGCCATACAATTTGTTTAGTTAACCTTGAGCTTAAGGTCTGACTGTGTAATCAGCCATAAGTATCTTTATATTTATGGACGATGACAACAAACAAATTAAAATTAACTTTTCGATTATATTTAGAGTAGCTCTGAACATTATACATGAATTGATTGGATTGAAAATTATATATATACAAGTGTCAATGGAGATTAATCTTCAATTATAAGTAAAGAATTAATATTTAGAAAGTGATTTACAATTTATTTAAGAAATTCTTGTATAATTTTAATTTATGATTTAAAGTTGTAAAATAAGAATTTCATTTTTATATTTCCTGCAACAAAATTATGATTATCATATTTGTAGTTCGTTTACAATCTAAAAATATAAAGAAGAATATTTTTAGAATTTAAATTTTTGATAGACCCATTCCCTCTTAAAAAGCTTCAGTTTTTAAAAAAAAAAATTATACTGATATAGCTTTTTTAAACTTAATTATGTATTTTTTTTAATATGTTTTCTCTTCTAAAGCATTAGAATTAGACTTAGAGACGCCTGTGATATTGTACAATTTTATTATATTATATAATTACCTCAACCAACATTTTCAACTTTTGGCTAAAGATAATTCTATGTAAACTTATAATTGAAACTTCATTATAAACTTCAATTTAAATTAGTGTTTGATATTATGAAATTTAAATTTTGAGTCCTAAATTAATGTCAATTTTGCAGTATCTTTGTTATCCATTTAATTAATCCAGCCTTTTTCTTAGTTAAAATTGAACTGTCAGTGTGAAAAGACGTTTTGGTAATTGGTAGTGATAAAATTAATAAAAATGATTGCCAAATTAATTTTATACATATTAAAGTGAAAATTAATAATGTTTCTTTTATGCTCGGTTTACATAGTAAATTACATTAACTTATTTTACTTTTTTCTAATTTTAATAGGTTTTCTTAAGATTTTCAAATGTGTGTTCATCATGATTAAGTTTTTTCAATAGTGTTATAACATTTTAAACAATACTTCAATATTCAGATATAATTTTTGAAGTACATCATAATCTCACCACCATAACGACTTCAAAAGTCCCGATTTTTCTTTTGGGAACCATAGGCGCTCCGTGTTTAAAACAACTAATAATTTATATTGGTACCGTACTCATACAAGTCTTTAATTTGCTACCACACCCTACTTAGTCCTTCTCAGTCCCATACAAATTTCAGGCCCATCTGCATGCCTACAAAAAAAAATAAAACTCAATGAAATCAGTTTAATATATATTTATTTGATATTAATAAGAAATATTAAAAAAATGTATAATTTCATTTAAGAAAATTCTCCAACCATTTTTATAGTCAATTCATGAATCTGTACATGAGGTGGTGTACTAATACAATATAAAACAGCATCAGCAATATCTTTTGGATCTAAACATTTCGCAGTTTCATCAATTTTATCTGAAGTCATTTCAGTTCTTACTAATCCTGGACTTATACTCTACAAAAAACAACGTAAATATATGTATTCAAATTTTTTTTTTTTAAAACTAAACTTCTTTTACTTACAGTAATTTTAACTTTTGTACCTAAATTATGAAATTCTTGTCGATAAATTTCAGTCATTGCAGTTACAGCATATTTTGATGGAGCATAAATATTAAATGATGGAACATCTTTACCCAAACTCATAACTTTATGACCAGCTATACTATTAATTAATACTACATGCCCATTACAATTACGTTCTTTCATACTTTTAAATGCTTCTCTTGTACAATAAATAATTGACATTACATTTGTATCTAATACTTGTCGTATTATTGTACTATCTGTATCAGTTAAATTACCTTGTACCAATACACCAGCATTATTAATTAATATATCAATACCACCGAATTTTTGACAAATTAATTTAAATGTTTTTTCAACATCACTTTCAACTGTAACATCACATTTAATTGGAAAAAAATGTGCTTTATGTTCATCATTTTGTAAATTTTTACGAATTTCTTCAATACGTTCTACACGTCTAGCTAAACCAATTACATTTAAACCATTTTTAACTAAATCAATTGCAATTGCTTCACCAATACCAGAACTAGCACCAGTTACAACAGCAACTTTATTACACCAACGATTCATTATTATTATTTCTGTTGGATGGTACTTTGTATGTTTCTGGTAATTATTGATTTTTTATTCTGATTCGAATTATGGTGAGTTTCAAATTAAATCATACGCACTTACTGAACTGGTGAAGACCTACTGAACTTGAAAATAATTTTCTTCTCGCCTTATTGTTTATATAATTTTGACGATAAGAAAGAATACAAAAAAAAATTATTGGTAGAATCAGGTTTAGTACAATTATTCGATAAAATAATTTCGAATAAAGTTTATTTATAGTAATATTAGTGTAAACCTATTTTCAGGAGCTATAAATTGCGAACCATCAGTTAAGTTTCTTTATAGTAAAGAAATATTAAATTACAACAGCTAATAGCTTTTAATAGTGAAACATTTGTTGTCATCAGATCAGATGGTCTCAACAGTTACAGCATAGCACATTACCACTAAATCACCGCCGCTCATTTTTACACATTTACAATGTATTTAAGTTCGCTTATAATTGTTACCATTACCAATTTTGTTTAGCGCAAGCGCGCCTTTTCGAACATGCCAATTTTGTGAGTTCCGAAAATTTAGATATTTTTAAAGTATTCTCGGAATAATTGACCTTTTGAATAAAGTCGCTTCAAATATAAATAGATTTAAATTATTGGTAATTTTAAATAACTTGTAATGAAAATCTTGATTATATATTCAGATCCTCTAACAATACCTTGAATTTACCACCCTCTTTACCTTTTCCGACACTGTATCCACATCACAGTTCAAAAGGGATTCTTGATAGTTTACAAACGTGGTAGTAAAACTATAAGTATTAGAACCACAAATTTATAAGAAATATTTTGCTATCAAATATTTACATCAAGACAGATAATCGGAAATATAAATTTCGAAAATTTGACTTCGAAAATTTGTTTTAAATTTTTTGTTTATATAAACAAAAAACTTGTTTAATGACAAAAAATAATTATTGCTAATACATAGATAAGAATTTACCAATCCAAACAAATACCAAATAATCTGAATATTACAGACCTTTTAAATATGTACATACATAAAGTATATGCATATGTGTATGTACACATATATAAACAAGTATTTGAGATTTAAATAAAGGCTAAGATTTGATTACAAAAAGTAAATTAATTCAATCAAAACCAACACTACAAGTAGTGTTGGTTTAGATTCTATACATAAAAACTTCACTAAAATATAATTGTAAAGTTGAAGATTCTGAAAATATCAACTTTGTGTGTTAAATATATACACAGGTAAAAGCCATCATCAATGAAAAGGGAAGTTACTAATTTATATTTTAACGGATCTGTGCATTAGTCTTTTTGTATACCTAATGTGCGGAATGAGGTAGCATAATAATTTTTATACAAAATATGATCCTACCATAAAAAAGTTGATCCACATTTTTATCAGAATAAAAGTTTATCATCATTTGAATAAAATATAGATGCTAAAAAGCGTCTTTTTAAATAGTAAAAACGTCTTTCATTCCTCTCCATCGCACATATACGGATTTTTAATATCTTGTATTTTCGTCTGGCCCTGACGTAATAATGTCTTTACGAATTAAAACTTTTAAAAAATACTATTGGAGAACCCACTTTAACCATTTAAATTGGAATTTAGATAAGGCTCTATAATATTTAAACAAATTTTTTTGAAAATTATCAGTATTTGATGTGGGTCAGAATTTATTATTCCATACTGTTTAAATGAGATAGCAATAGCAACTAGTAACAATAATATCGTATCGTATTTCATCTACCAACAAGAGTTACTTGCAAGGGTTACGATACGAGTATTAGTATACGAAGGATACTTGGACAATTATCAAATATGTTGCTATTAATCGTAGTGCCAAGAATGTTTTATATAAAGTCAATGTCATTAGTATAAATTGTCAATGTCATTGACATACATGACAATGCTGTATTCGTGCGATCATTAAATGCTAAATTTACACAACGACTCGCAAACGCCATCATTATTAAAATATTGTAATTAAGACACCAAATGTCATTAAAAAAAAGTTGAGAAAAAATACAATAATTTATTTATAATTACATATTAAATAAATTATGTAATGTAATATTACCTAGATTCATATTTACTATACAATAGAAATATTTATACAAATATGTTATGATATCATCTAATTATCAATGATATTATTTGTCCAATCATTGCATTAATAATTTTTTTAAAAAAATTTAATATAAATATTTTTCAAATTTCTGTTTTCCGTTTTAGATTACATACAGACAAATAGTCTGTCGAACTGCATTTGATTTAAATTAAACAGTGTTTATATCATTTATAAATAACATAATATTTCAATACAGTGTGATCAATTTTAATATGATGAAAAACAGAACTTTAACGCTGCTCTAAATTTTTTTTTGGTACATGTAGACAACATCACTAAGGGATAACAATTGGTACATAGATCTCTCATGTTGTTTGGAGACCTCTTACATGGAGACGTCTTCATCAAATAAAGCGCCCTGGCCTAAACAATATTTGAAATATTTCTCAATTTATAAACGAATATTGCAAAAAATTTAAAATTGAGCAATGGTAGCGTCGTGCTAGTGTGCTTATATGCAATGTATTAGATGCGGGGTTCAACTTTAAACCGATGTATCGATATCGCTCTAAGTTGATTCGGATTTAAATGAGTACCTAGTAATAAAATTTGCAATATGTAATTGTGCCAACGACAAGTAGGGTGAACATTGAAAAATAAAATTTTAAAACTATGTAATTAATATCCAACAACACCGAAAATTTACCCTTTTAACAGAGTTAATTAGTTTTAATAGCTTGTATTTTTACCCATAAATATACTACAACATAATTTCTATTTTTAAGAAATTTAAATTATAATAATTATTTAATTTTGTACATCTAGTTAATATCTTAAAATTAAATACTGTGACGCAATCTTGTAGTAGTAGTATACAGAAAATCTAGAAAATATTGTCGCTAGTATTACTTCTGGTTTTGCAGTCAATAAATATAAGTTTAATTTATTAATTTATTTAATTTTAGTTTAGTCTTCCAATAGTTTCTGACTGAGTAAAATCGTCTTTCCACTAAATTTTAAAAATAATTTGTAAAAGTAATAACTAAATTTTTGTATTATGGATCGTTGGCAAAATAAAGTTGCTGTTGTAACTGGTGCAACTGCTGGTATTGGTGCAGCTGTTGTGAAAGAATTATTAAAATCGGGTTTAATTGTTGTTGGTTTAGCACGACGCCAAGAAAAAGTTGCAAAAATTGTTGAAAGTTTACCGAAAAACTTGCATAAAAATTTGCATCCAATGAAATGTGATGTCTCAAATGAGAAATCTGTTAATGAAGCATTCGATTGGATTGAAAAGAATTTAGGTGGTGCTGATATATTAATTAATAATGCTGGTATAGTTCGAGCAACCGAATTAGTTGAACCAAATAATACTAATTTGATAAAAGAAGTTATGGACACAAATGTCATGGGAGTTGTTTATTGTACTCGGTCAGCATTCAATTCAATGAAAATGAGAAATGTTGCTGGGCATATTGTTATTATAAATAGTATTGCAGGTCATCAGATTCCTAATTTAGGACCTACATTTCCATCGTTAAATATTTATCCAGCATCAAAACATGCAATTACTGCTATGACGGAGGTATATCGACAAGAATTCCATAAAAATGGAACAAAAGTTAAAATTACTGTGAGTTTATATATTTGATATAAATCTTGTTTTTATTGTATACAAATTACGCAAATTGTTTTCATACTTTAATTTCCTAAAATTAATTTTATAATAAAAATAAATAATCTTTTTAGAGTATTAGTCCTGGAGCTGTTGAAACTGACATATTTACACCTGAAATGGAGATTGCAAAAAATTCTTTTCCATTGCTACAACCAGAAGATATTGCTGGAGCAATTTTGTATGTTCTTAGTACACCACCAAATGTTCAGGTTTGATATTTCAAAATTTACTTAACTCAATTATGGTAATTATTATCAATGCTGTTTCTAGGTTCATGAACTGACAATCAAACCAATTGGAGAACTATTTTAAGAGAACATTTTAACAGTTTAATATTGTAAAAAAAGATTTAGTTAATAAATAGTGTCGCAAATTATGTATTAGTAATCATTTCTAGAGTAATTCTTCTAATGTTGTATAAAAAGTTTTGAAGTTGAGGTATATAAAGATAGTCTAAAGCAAAAATGTAAATTCTTGCTTTAAAATGTAGTAATTTTATTCCAAATTCGTAAACTACTTCATCGAAGTTTTTCATTGGAAGGAGTTCTGTGCGTGTATAATACCTCGGCATCCCCACTGCCCATCAATGCAGAAACTGCAACGACACTCGTGCCTCACACTGGCTAGATGTTGGAGGTCTGATTACAGGTCTTGAATTGCAGTAATAGAAAACTCCTCAAGTTTGTTTCAATTTCCTCAATACTTAGTTAGAGCATAAAAGTGATATCACTATTGGCCAATGTGGTCGGTCTATTTGAGGCTTTGCTTTCACTACAACCTCACGTAACCTACTACTCTTATGTCTTATAGTGTGAATATGATTTAACACTGTATTCCCAACCCAACCTGCATTCATGTTGCGTGCTTCCTGATAATGGGAGTAGTGCACGCATGTTCTTAAATTCACATCTATTATGGCTATCGATACCTTTATAATTGATTGTATAACAAAAAAAAACGAAAGTTGAGCGTATTGGAAGAATTGGAAGTTTGACAGTTTATTTAATTTTTAGTAATGAGGGGTTAATTGACATTACGTTAGTAATGAGGGGTTAATTGACTGGTATTTTAATTATTAGATAATAATAACGTAATTATTAGATAATAAGTATATTTAAAGTTACCGTATACAAAAATTCATATTATTAATTTAACATTTTGATTATATAACAATATTTTAAATTGCACAATCATCATTATTGTTTTTTTTTGTAGAATTATATATATAAATAACATAATATATGTATGTAGATATATATATATATATATATATATAAAATAAATCAAATTTTAAAGTTTTCTTTCCGGTTTATATTCTAAAGTTTAAAATACAATTTAAATTTAATTATAAATTTTCATTCTGGGTACAGTGTTGGTGTTCTCTTAACGTTTATCTTTTTTTACCAGATTTTAAACTTACTGGTAAAATGGTAAATCAATCACTGAATTTACCGGTAAATCTTCCTTTCCGAAATAAAGTAAAATAACAAAATTTAACACATACAAATACGCTGTATAGTGGTATTAGAAGAAGCTTAAATCTGAAGCGTGTCTTCCAATTTATTTTGCTTTGTTTATGAACATTTCAATTTCGTTCTTGTTATTTGTCATCAAAATTCTTATTCGCATTAGAAAACTTAAGTAATTCTCCCACTTGAATTTTATATTAATTTAATGACGGCTTTTGGTCAATGAATATAAATATAAGTCTGTTTTAAATAATTATAGTTTAGTCTTCCAATAGTTTTCGACTTAATAAAATCATCTCTCCATCAAATTTTAAAAATAATTTGTAAAAGTAATAACTAAATTTTTGTATTATGGATCGTTGGCAAAATAAAGTTGCTGTTGTAACTGGTGCAAGTGCTGGTATTGGTGCAGCTGTTGTGAAAGAATTATTAAAATCGGGTTTAATTGTTGTTGGTTTAGCACGACGTCAAGAAAAAGTTGCAAAAATTGTTGAAAGTTTACCAAAAAACTTGCATAAAAATTTGCATCCAATGAAATGTGATGTCTCAAATGAGAAATCTGTTAATGAAGCATTCGATTGGATTGAAAAGAATTTAGGTGGTGCTGATATATTAATTAATAATGCTGGTATAGTTCGAGCAACCGAATTAGTTGAACCAAATAATACCAATTTGATAAAAGAAGTTATGGACACAAATGTCATGGGAGTTGTTTATTGTACTCGGTCAGCATTCAATTCAATGAAAATGAGAAATGTTGCTGGGCATATTGTTATTATAAATAGTATTGCAGGTCATCAGATTCCTAATTTACCAGCTACATTTCCATCATTAAATATTTATCCAGCATCAAAACATGCAATTACTGCTATGACGGAGGTTTATCGACAAGAATTCCATAAAAATGGAACAAAAGTTAAAATAACAGTGAGTTTGTATAATATTTTTTCCTTCTTCTAAAAATTGGTCATTTTAATTTTAAACAAAATTACTAAAATTTTGAAAAAATTATAAACTTGATTTTCTTCCAATATTTTTTAAAGAAAAATAGAAGATTGTTTCATAATTATATTTTTATGTAAATTCATTTGACAAAATATTTGTCTAATAAAGATTTTAATAAAAAAATACATAATTAGAAAATGTTCTTAGAGTATTAGTCCTGGAGCTGTTGAAACTGATATATTTACACCTGGTATGGAGGACGAGATTACAAAAAATTCTTTTCCAATGTTGCGACCTGAAGATATTGCTGGAGCAATTTTGTATGTTCTTAGTACACCACCAAATGTTCAGGTTTAAATTTTTAAAAAAATATTATTTTTTATATTATTATCAATGCTGTTTCTAGGTTCATGAACTGACAATCAAACCGATTGGAGAACTATTTTAAAAAGAACATTATAATTATAACATTTTAATATTGTAAAAAAAATCTGGTTAAATATAAATATTTTCGTAAATTATTTATAGTATTTATGTCTAGCTATAGTGTAAATTTTCTAATTACCATATTTAAAAAAAACATCTATGTTTTTGTAGTGTATTGATCAGGAACACTGTTTGTGAGCAGGAATTAATACTATTCCTTACAGTAAGTTGTGATACATTTGATTTCGTTTACATTTGAATAAAAATAATTCATAAAAAATGAATTATGAATGATGTCGTAGGGTCGTAGCTAATTGTAGCTTTTGCGGTTCAATGGCATGACAATCAAAATGTAAGATTTTGAATTGTAGAAAATTTCGAAAATTATATTTCTATTATTATAAATGAAAGTCAACAGCACTATAATTCAATTCAATACCTGATAACACTTGAAATTCATAAGCATGACAATCAATTTTGAAGCTTTTCTATTAAAAAATAAATTAGTCATGATAAGCTTATTGCTTAAATTCTCTTAAAGGTTAAAGCTTCTCTATCATATAAAATATTGAAAGATTTTTTTTTTAAAATTTATTAAATTGATAAACGTATAATTTAAAATGATTATATAACTGATAAAATTATGCTTTTTATCTTATCATTTAATAGCAAGTGGTTTAATCATTATCTCTTGTACTTGTACATGAGGTGGTGTTCCAATTGTATATAATACAGCTCCAGAAACATCTTCTGGCTGAAGAATAGGTCGGGAATTACTTCTCCATTCGTCTGGAATTATTTCTGTATTCACTAAACCCGGGCTGACACTCTATAATTTTTTTTAAAAATAGCTTTTATTATAATCTGTACACTATTTCATATACTTACAGTAATTTTAACAGAAGTATTAAGTTTTGCGAATTCTTGACGATAAATTTCCGTCATTGCAGTTACTGCGTATTTCGATGGTGGATATATGTTAAATTCAGCCCCCATATCTGGTACATAGTGACCAAGAACACTATTTATAACGACAATATGTCCATCGACATTACGTTCCTTCATGCTCTTAAATGCTTCTCGTGTACAATATGTAAATGCCATTACATTTGTATTTAATACATCCTGTATGGATTTACTATCCATAACTGAAAGATTTCCAAAACGTGCTATTCCTGCATTATTAACTAAAATATCAGTACCACCAAGAGTTTTTTTAATCCATTCAAAACATTGTACAACTTCACTTTCATTTGTCACGTCACACTTATATGGATGCAAATTTGATTTTAAATTTTCTGGTAGTTTTAAACGAATTTCTTCTACCCGTTCCACGCGACGAGCCAAACCAACAACAATTAAACCATTTTTTATTAAATCAATTGTTACTGCTGTACCGATTCCTGAACTTGCGCCTGTAACTACAGCGATTTTTTTATGCCAACGTTCCATTTTAAGAATATGCTTGATCAACAGTTCAATTCAAACTGAAAATTATGTTTTTATAAAAAGATAACGTTTTATAAAAAAAAATATTGTAGACATTAAAAAATTTATAAATATAGTGTGAAGAAAAAAGCTAAATGATAAGTATCTTTATATTTACGGACAATGATAAAGAAATTTTCATTTGAATAACATTTAGTGTAGCTGTAAACTACCGCTATGGTTAATTTGATTCAAAATTACCTATACTAGCAGCGTTAAAAGCTCTGGACTAGTCATCAAATCCCAAACTAATATGGTTACAAGCTTTAATAATCTTAGGAAAAAGAAACAAAGAAACATTAGCCTGGATTCCAGGAAATATACGTTTCTAAGATAAAGAAAAGGCAAACCTTTTTGGAGAAAGAAGGAGTAAAGAAGGTGCTGGCAACAACTTGTGTCAAGACCTAAGGCACTTGAAACTATTCATTCTTGACAACATCAAACCTTATTCATTTAATGGATAGGAAGATCACTTGTGTGTTGTGTAGGTGTGTATAAAATGGACGAGGATAAAAAGGACGAAACACATACGTATATCTCTATGTTATTTCTGATTCGAAAACGTGGCGGCTGTCACTACAACAGATATACTTTTTCATCAACAGTACGGGCTTTATAGCTATTTATAATTCTGAGTTGTATAAAATTTGATTTTTATGTTCTGGCAGCTTCTTGCATTGATATTTTTTTTAATTACTGTATGATTATCAGATTTGTAGTTGTTTTACAATCTAAACATTTAAATTTTTGATTGCAGATTAAAAAGCTTAAATTTGTTTAGATTTTATTTATAAATTTTAAATATGTTTAAGTAAATATAAGTCTAATTTCTTGTAACATACTAGTATGCTAATATATTTCTATTTTTTTTATTTTATTTTTTACTTACTTTTCGAAATATGTTACGATTAGTCAATTTCCCACATATGCAACTTATAAATTATAATATGATTATGGTTCGTTGTATTCAAATATTATGTAGGCCATAAGTGCAATATACAAACAAAGACACTTGACTAATCCACAATGAATCGAAATGTTAGTTAAAACATTTTAAATAAAGTTCTCATTCAATAAAGTTGATTCAAACTATCATGCAAGTTAATCCTAACTCACTAAATCTCTAAATCAGTGAAAATACAGTATTTTTCATAAATATTGATGAAGGCCCATTTCCCTTGCTCCCAGGCAATGTACTATAAGTGCTTACACGAAGGTACAAGAGGCTTGCAACAACTTTGGGAGTTGCTATCAGATGTGGGGTAGAGTAATAATAAAAATCAAATAAAAAAAAAAAGTATTTTTAAAATTTTACATTTTCAAACTTTTAAAAACTTTTTATACGCAAATAAGGGCATTGAAAACTTGTCATAAGAAAAGAGACTGCAACTACTTAATGGTCTCTTGAGTCTGGCAGACTGCACTCTTATAAATAAAATAAAGTAAAAAATAATAATAATAAAAGTGTTAAATTAAGTAACCAAATCCGAGCTTAAATTTTTAAATGGAGGCCAAAGGTACTGTATTGCTTTACATAGTGGCGGATAGAGCATTCTCTGGGCTCTTGGGCAAAGCTTCTTGATATCAGATTTTTTTAATTTAAAAACCAAATCATGGTATATAATTAAATAAATCGTTTTTTATTAATCCATCCCAATCTAATTTTGAAATTATATTGTTTAAATTATTTTAAAACAAAACTAACTTCCAGTGGATACATGCATTTATATTACCCAGTTGTTCCGGAATATAATTAGAAAGAATATAGAAGCACTTAATCAAACAATATCTATAATAGAATCATCGAATTTTATAACCATTTTTTCTTTAGAAATGAACATCCACATTTCAAATACATTGTACAAACCGAATTATGCTATATAATATTTTAAATTCACATTAAAAATTAGTACAACTTAGTAAAAGTCTGAAAGAAATTGAAACAAAATAGAAAATCATAAATTACAAACACAAGAAAAAAACTCATAATTTAAATATAATAAAGAAAATATTAAATATACATTTTTTATGTAAGTACATAATTTTGTTTGTATCTAAGAAAAAGTAAAAAGAAAATTAAATTAATGTAACTCTAGACTTAAGAAATTAAGAAAACTGGTGTAGGTTATATGCTAAAATGCTAAGAATTTATTTATTATAAACATTTGTAATATAAACATACATAATTTTCTATTCTTTATATACCTACTTTGCGAAATATAATTTGATTATTCAAATATTATGTAGGTCATATGTACAATATATTTAAAGTACAAATGGAGATACTTCACTAATTGATAAGATATTCTTTATTCATTTATTTTATTTTGAAAGTTTAGTCTTCCAATAGTTTCTGACTGAACAAAATCATCTTCCCACAAAATATTAAAAATCAATTTTCAAAAGTAATAACTAAATTCTTGTATTATGGATCGTTGGCAAAATAAAGTCGCTGTTGTAACTGGTGCAAGTGCTGGTATTGGTGAAGCTGTTGTGAAGGAATTATTAAAATCGGGTTTAATTGTTGTTGGTTTAGCACGACGCCAAGAAAAAGTTGCAAAAATTGTTGAAAGTTTACCAAAAAACTTGCATAAGAATTTGCATCCAATGAAATGTGATGTCTCAAATGAGAAATCTGTTAATGAAGTTTTCGATTGGATTGAAAAGAATTTAGGTGGTGCTGATATATTAATTAATAATGCTGGTATACTTCGAACAACTGAATTAGTTGAACCAAATAATACCAATTTGATAAAAGAAGTTATGGACACAAATGTCATGGGAGTTCTTTATTGTACTCGGTCAGCATTTAATTCAATGAAAATAAGAAATGTTGCTGGACATATTATTATTATAAATAGTATTTCAGGACATCAAATTCCTAATTTACCACCTACATTTCCATCGTTAAATATTTATCCAGCATCAAAATATGCAATTACTGCTATGACGGAGGTTTATCGACAAGAATTCCATAAAAATGGAACAAAAGTTAAAATTACAGTGAGTTATATATAATATTTTTTCATTTTTCTAAATTGGTCAGTTTTATTTAAAATTTAAATTTAAACGAAATTTATAAATTTTCGAAAAATGAATAAACTTGTTTTTCTTTCGAATATTTATTAAAGAAAAATTGGAGATTATTTCTTAATTATATTTTTATGCAAATTTATTTGACAGTATATTAATCTAATAAAAATTTCCATAAATAAATAAATGTTCTTAGAGTATTAGTCCTGGAGCTGTTGATACTGACATTTTGTCACCTGAAATAAGTGTTGAAGTTAAAAAGTCTTTTCCAATGTTGCGACCTGAAGATATTGCTGAAGCAATTTTGTATGTTCTTAGTACACCACCAAATGTTCAGGTTTAAATTTTTAAAAATTTATTATTTTTTATATTATTATCAATGCTGTTTCTAGGTTCATGAACTGACAATCAAACCGATTGGAGAAATATTTTAAGAGAACATTTTAATATTGTAAAAAAATTCTAGTTAAATAAAAGTTTTTACAATTTATTTATTAGTTTTGAAGTTGAGGTAAATAAAAATAGTCTAATGCAAGAATGTAAATTTTATCCTAAAATGTAATAATTTTCTTTCAAATTCGAAAACTAATCCATCGAAGTTTTTCATTGGAAGAAGTTATCTCCATGTAAAATACCAAAAATTATGTGGGGTACCTACAACGAGAGGAAGACCAAATTGATAATCATTCTACCGCGCTCACAATGTAAGGCAACAGTCGACAGCGCTTAGAGTTGGGACTTGGATATATCCTTCAATGCAGAAACTACAACGACACTCGTGCCTGCCACTGACTAGACGTTAAAGGTCTAATTATAGGTCTTGAATTGCAGTAATAGAAAACTCATCTAGTTTGCTTCGATTTACTATAAAGAACCTCAAAACCTAGTTAGAACTAGTCCATAAAAGTGATATCACTATTGATGCATTGTGGTCTATGTGAGGCTTTGCCGTCACTACAGCCTTACGTAACCTACTACTCTTATGTCTTATAGTGTGAATATGATTTAACCCTGTATTCCCAACCCAAACTGCTTTCATGTTGCGTTCTTCCTAATAACGGGAGTAGGGCACGCATATTCTTAAATTCACATCTATTATGGCTATCGTTACCTATATAATTTATTGTATAAAAAAAAACGAAAGTTGAGCGTATTGGTAGAATTGGAAGTTTGACAGTTTATTTAATTTTTAGTAATGATGGGTTAATTAACATTACGTTAGTAATGAGGGGTTAATTGACTGGTATTTTAATTATTAGATAATAATAACGTAATTATTAGATAATAAGTATATTTAAAGTTACCATATACAAAAATTCATATTATTAATTTAACATTTTGATTATATCACAATATTTTAAATTGCACAATCATCATTATTGTTTTTTTTTGTAGAATTATATATATAAATAACATAATATATGTATGTAGATATATATATATATATATAAAATAAATCAAATTTTAAAGTTTTCTTTCCGGTTTATATTCTAAAGTTTAAAATACAATTTAAATTTAATTATTAATTTTCATTCAGGGTAAAGTGTTGGTGTTCTCTTAATGTTTATTAAATTTTATCAGATTTTAAACTTACTGGTAAAATGGTAAATCAATCATTGAATTTACCGGTAAATCTTCCTTTCCGAAATAAAGTAAAATAACAAAATTTAACACATACAAATACGCTGTATAGTTTTGAATACCATTTTGAAAAAGACTATTGGTATTAGAAGATGCTTAAATCTGAAGCGTGCCTTCCAATATATTTTGCTTTGTTTATGAACATTTCAATTTCGTTCTTGTTATTTGTCATCAAAATTCTTATTCGCATTAGAAAACTTAAGTAATTCTCCCACTTGAATATTATATTAATTTAATGATGGGTTTTGGTCAATGAATATAAATATAAGTCTGTTTTAAATAATTATAGTTTAGTCTTCCAATAGTTTTCGACTTAGTAAAATCATCTCTCCATCAAATATTAAAAATAATTTGTAAAAGTAATAACTAAATTTTTGTATTATGGATCGTTGGCAAAATAAAGTTGCTGTTGTAACTGGTGCAAGTGCTGGTATTGGTGCAGCTGTTGTGAAAGAATTATTAAAATCGGGTTTAATTGTTGTTGGTTTAGCACGACGCCAAGAAAAAGTTGCAAAAATTGTTGAAAGTTTACCAAAAAACTTGCATAAAAATTTGCATCCAATGAAATGTGATGTCTCAAATGAGAAATCTGTTAATGAAGCATTCGATTGGATTGAAAAGAATTTAGGTGGTGCTGATATATTAATTAATAATGCTGGTATACTTCGAACAACCGAATTAGTTGAACCAAATAATACCAATTTGATAAAAGAAGTTATGGACACAAATGTCATGGGAGTTGTTTATTGTACTCGGTCAGCATTTAATTCAATGAAAATGAGAAATGTTGCTGGACATATTGTTATAATAAATAGTGTTGTAGGACATCAAGTTCCTAGTTTAGGACCTACATTTCCATCATTGAATATGTATCCACCATCAAAATACGCTATTACTGCTATGACAGAGGTTTATCGACAAGAATTTCATAAAAATGGAACAAAAGTTAAAATTACAGTGAGTTTATACAATTTATCTCAATTAAAACATTTTTCATACTATAATTTCCTAAAATTAATTTTATAATAAAAATAATCTTTTTAGAGTATTAGTCCTGGAGCTGTTGAAACTGACATATTTACACCTGAGGTAAGTGTTGCACTTAAAAAGAATGCTTTTCCATTGTTACAACCTGAAGATATTGCTGGAGCAATTTTGTATGTTCTTGGTACACCACCAAATGTTCAGGTATTTAAAAATTTACTCAATTATGGTACTTATTATCAATACTGTATTCTAGGTTCATGAGCTAACAATCAAACCATTGGGAGAATCAGTTTAAAATGGAAATCATATTACATTAGAATATAGAATTATAACAAAATTCGAAATACATTACTAAATAATTTTATATTTTTCAATGAATAAACATAATTTTAAATTTATGGTAATACTTCCTTTACGCTCACTAAAATATTAAATAACACTATTTATAAAATAGATTTAACCGCCGCTTATATTAAATCAAATTTAAATATATTATGTCTGATATGCAAGATTCAAATCTAAATAAATTAGTAACTTTGCAGAAATACAGAAATGAATTAACCTGAATTCCAAAGAAAGAGGAAGGGAAACATCTATCCATGATAAATCTGATCTTTCTAATTTTTCACAGTATTTGGTATTTTGACCCCTGAAACTTGCATGTACATACTTCGAAAAATATATCAAATGCCTAATAATGAAATGATTTGAAAACCACTGCAATTAGTTCAGATATGAAGATTTTGAAGATACGTTTCTGTTAAGTTTCTATTATTTTGAAACATTTATAAAAGTAAAAATTTATTGGAATAAATAATTTTGCATAAATAAATAATAAATTAGTAACCAGTTCTCCAAATGTTAATATAGTTAACATTTGTCAATGTTTATATATGGAACGAATGCAGCAGGGGAATGAAGCTTATCATCCAACACATGCATTCCTAACAATATTAAGAGATTTAATGAGACAACTAAGTTTTTGTCATGTTATCGTTGAGTTTGGGCAATAAATAAATGTAGAAAATTTAGTATTTATTATAATCTTACAGGTTAATCATTGATTTTTATTTTATAAGTTTCGTAGGATATTTAAAACTAGAAGAACGCCTATTTAAACTATAAATTTATAATCATTTATTTATGACAAATTTAAATTAACATAATATATTTTGGTACAATTTTTTTTTTCTTATACATTTTACAAAGTAATTTGAACATTATCATAATCTACACCAGTATCAACAAATTCACCTAAACACATTGTTACTCGTCTCGGTAATAATTTCATAAATTTTTCTAAATATAAAATATATTTTGGTAAACTAAATTCAATTTTATTACGTAAAACACCATCTAATATTAATTGTACGGTTTGTCCAATATTTATTTCACCAAAACAATGTGATATTGTTGGTATTGAATAATAATTTTCTTCAATTTTCGGTACATTTATAAATGGATAAACATGTGCTAATGTTATAATAATATTATTATGTAATTGTTCTTTAACTAAATTATCTAATACAGATTCGAAAATTCCATGAATAGCAAATTGTCCAACAGTTATTGGCATTTGATGTTTTTTACCAGTAAGACCAGACGTTGATGTTATAAAAACAATATGACCATGTTTATAATTTTTCATATCTGGTAAAATTTCATCTAATAACTATATATAAAAAAAAATTATTTGAAAATTATGTAAAAATCAATTTAAATAATATATTTATATTACCCAAAAATATGATAAAATATTTAAATTCATTGTAGCTTTAATTGCTATTGAATCTGTTGAATATTTCTTTAAATTTGGTATACCACAACAATGAAACATCATTGTTACAATACCCAATTCACGTTTAATTACTGTCATTATTTTGGTAACATTTTCTTTATTGGTAATATCACATGTATAAAAATATGCTTTACCACCAAGTATACGAATATTTTTAACAGTCGATTCATTATCAACTGAATTAATATCTAAACATATTACGGTAGCACCTAATATTGATATTTGTATAGCAAATTCACGTCCAATACCACGACCAGCACCAACAATTAAAACAATTTCATTTTTTATAGATTTTTTTGGTATTGGACGAATTAATTGTATTAGGGTTTGGCAACTTTCATAAATTGAAAATATTATAAAATTTATTATATCACATAGTATAACACAAAATGTATAAAAACGTATTAACATTCTAATTAATAATCGAGGAACCATTACAGCCAATTAATTTGGTAATTATTTCAGTTAATTAGAAAAAAAAATAATAGAAAAAAAAGAACTTCAAAATATGTAATGATAAAAATAAATACAGTTAGTTAGAATTTTGATGTATTCTAATATAAAATTTAAATTAGGCTAGATTAAAATTTCGATAATTAATTCAAAATTTTGTAATTTTTTCGAAAATTAAATAACAAAAATGCCTAAAAATATGCAATCTTACAAAATTAATTGAATTCGTGATGAACGTGGTATTTTTATACAAAAATATCAATAATATGTTTAGTTATTAATTAATTCAGTTAAAAATATTCGTATACTTAGTAGTAAATCATATTTTTATACATATGATATTACTAATAAAGAAAATGCGACCAAAATAATGACAGTAATTATTATTGCTACATAATTTTTATCTTTAAGTATGTTTTAAAATAATTTAAACTTGTAAATAAATGATTTTTCAAGATCTTCAAAATAATATCTGAACTAATTGCTTTCCTTTAAAATAACTTCATTATTAGACATAACTTTTATCCAGCAAAAAACTAAACTTTTCGTACGCAGTATTTGGTTTGCTTCTAGACGTTCACTCATCGCAATTATAAGTTTATCTACTACGATATATAAAGTATGAATATGAAAGTTATACCACTGTGCAAATATATCATTTAAAATATATCACTATGACATCTTTTGAAAAGCTATTTTCAATGGAGATCAATGGATATTGATTAATAATGCGCAAAGGCTTGGAAAAGTAAAAGTGTCTAGCGGCTAGCGCCTAAGAAGATGTTATTAATTTAGAAATGGTTTGAAAATATTTATATCCTTCGTTTAGATTTTAGACGCTATCCTGTATATTTACAACATGCAAAAATATGTTTAAATTTGAACAACTTTCAGAGGTAATATGTAAAATTGGATGGATAAAGTTTAGCATGATTAGAATGTTTTCCTTCCTCTTTTAAATTTATTTCAGTAAAGTTACTAGAAATTAGATTTTTAGTTTCTTTAGACCTGGTATATCAGAAATAATATATTTAAATTTTATTTAATATTAGCGGCGGTTAAATCTATATTAATATTTTGTGCTTTTTAATATTTTAGTGAAGGAAGTATTACCATAAATTTAAAATTATTTTTATTAATTGAAAAATATAAAATTATTTAGTAATTTCGAATATTGTAATAATTCTATATTGAAATGTTAAATAATTTCTTCTTTAAACTAATTCTCCCAATGGTTTGATTGTCAGTTCATGAACCTAGATATACAGTATTGATAATAATTACCATAATTGAGTTAAGTAAAAATTTTAAAATATCAAACCTGAACATTTGGTGGTGTACTAAGAACATACAAAATTGCTCCAGCAATATCTTCAGGTCGCAACATTGGAAAAGAAGTTTTTATAAGTTCGACCTCCATCTCAGATGGAAATATGTCAGTTTGAACAATTCCAGGACTAAGGCTCTACAAACAATATTTTTATTATATAATTAATTTTATAGTATGAAAAATGTTTTATTTGAGATATTCATAATACAAATTGCGCAAATTATTACACAAGTATCAAATAAATTATATAAACTCACTGTAATTTTAACTTTTGTTCCATTTTTATGAAATTCTTGTCGATAAACCTCTGTCATAGCAGTTATTGCATGTTTAGTAGCTGGATAAATATTAAATGATGGACATGTATGTCCAAAATTAGGAACGTTATGGCCCAAAATACTATTTATTATAACAATATGTCCAGCAACATTTCTTATTTTCATTGAATTAAATGCTGACCGAGTACAATAAACAACTCCCATGACATTTGTGTCCAAAACTTCTTTTATCAAATTGGTATTATTTAGTTCAAGTAATTCGGTTGTTCGAAGTATACCAGCATTATTAATTAATATATCAGCACCACCTAAATTCTTTTCAATCCAATCGAATGCTTCGTTAACAGATTTCTCATTTGAGACATCACATTTCATTGGATGCAAATTTTTATGCAAGTTTTTTGGTAAACTTTCAACAATTTTTGCAACTTTTTCTTGGCGTCGTGCAAAACCAACAACAATTAAACCCGATTTTAATAATTCTTTCACAACAGCTGCACCAATACCAGCACTTGCACCAGTTACAACTGCAACTTTATTTTGCCAACGATCCATAATACAAGAATTTAGTTATTACTTTTACAAATTATTTTTAAAATTTGATGGAGAGATGATTTTACGAAGTCGAAAACTGTTGGAAGACTAAACTATATTTATATAAAACAGACTTATATATTCATTGACCAAAACCCGTCCTTAAATTAATATAAAATTCAAGTGGGATAATTATTTATTAATTTTCTAATAGGAATAAGAATTTTGATGATAAATGATAAGAACGAAATTGAAATATTCATAAACAAAACAAAAGAAATTGGAAGACACAATATATACAGAATATATATATGTATACTATATATAATTCTACAAAAAAAAAAACACTAGTGTTGATTGTGCAAATTAGAATATTGTTATATAATCCAAATTATAAAATATTGATATAAATATTTGTATCGGCAACTTAAAAACTACTTCTTATCTAACTAATAATTATGTAATTAATAAATATACCAGTCAATTAATTAACCAATTAATTATTGCCTAAAAATATGCAATCTTACTATATTTTTAATAAGCGAATAGTAAATATTATTATTATATTTTGGAATTAGAAAAAATATGTTTTGGTTATTATTATTTAAGAATTTTATTTAAATTACAAGTTGGTTGTATGTTCTAAATTCTTGGTACGGTATGTATAGGGTTGGTTTATGCTTCGTAATTTGATCATGTTCCATTGAAGGGATCAGTAATGAAAGGATTATGTTTGGTATTAATTAATATTAATCAATTGAATATGTAATTGCTAGTTATGGTATTATTTGGCATTTGCGAATTGCTTTGAGCTCTATTGGGCAATACAACACTCAAGAGCTATTATTATTTGTCTTGTCATTTGATTGGACGATTAGATAAACTTGTATATGCTATTCGGAACTCTGTATTTCTTCTAACTAATCTAGAATTCAAATTAACAGGTAGTCACTAATGGCAAATAGTTATATAAAAAAATAAATGAATAACGATATTCGGTTGTACACTTTATAGTTGTTGTTATAATAACGAATTAATTATTGATGGTTTCAATGCCTTTCCAAATATCTAAATCATATTTATAAGTCATACAATTATTTTTAAACTAACATTATCTTTTAAATCTAACACTAACATTATCTTTTTACTTGCAATATATATTTTGTATAATATAAAAACTATAAAAACAATGCAAGTTCAGATTAATTTTTACAAAACATGAAAGCCCGAATCATATCCAACAGATATAAAAATGCCGGCTTAGATAATATGGGAAAAGTCATTAAAGTTATAGAAAGTTATAGACTTTAAAAAAAAATATAATTGAAATAAATAATAATAATAATAAAATATAGATGCTTTTACACAATTGCTTACCCATCATTGTCTTTAGATAAAATTGTTAAAACTATCCAGTGGCGGATCTAATAACTATTGGTACTGAAGGTAAATATTTTGTGACCATTCATAGTCCTAGAAATTTCTGTTGGATTCGTTTGCATGCATTCGTTAATTTTATACTATAGTTTTGAATAACAAACGATAATTATTCTTTTAAAAATTATCCTGCGCACTAATTATTTGCATAATATTATAATTATTTAGATAATGTGACTTTCAATCAGGGATTCGAAAAACGAATGGCAATATACCAAGAGCGGAAGCGGAGAAGTAACACTTTGAAAGTATTTTAGAGGAGAAGGAGCTGAACTGTAGCGTTTTAAAAATTAAAATGGATCGGAGTATATTATACTTCACTCCGATATTCTTTATTATGACATGTGCGAAACTTATTTTAACTATTTGGAATTTAATGAAACTTTAAATTTCAAAATTTGATTGCTAAGAGTACTTTTCGCAATCGCTCCGAATCTCTCCTTCAAATTTCTAAGAACACCAAAAA